>CM028355.1:34538940-35138558 GCA_016618105.1 Dendrobium huoshanense
TTTGGCTAAAGTGAATAGGAAATACTTGGAAATCAAGTATTTCCTATCATATTCCTGCAAAATTCTCAAATGTTAGACCTGGGAACCCAAACAATTTTGGATTCACCTTTATGAAATTTATAATTAGATGCATGTATGATATGTCTAGGTTTATGCATCTTAGTTCTCCCACACCAAATTAATTTTCATCTTTAAAGTGCAGGTGTGAGATATATGTCACAAAAATCCACAATTATTACATTTAACATTAGGAAAAATATCCTATGTTTTTCTTCATATGATTGTCTTCTAAGGATTTCATGAATTTAGGATAATATTTAGGATTTGTAAAATCTTCAAGTTTATGGGGGTTCCTATTATCCTCGAGATCTCTTATAGTGAGTTTGTAAAATGAATTTATATTTTCCAAGATTCGATTGGTATAATTGATTCTATATGTCTTGCTCTCAGATTCATCCTTAAAATTCTTAAATTCTTTTTCAAGTTCAGCATAGGATGATTTTAAATTCTCAAAATTTTTATTCAAGTCATCATATTCATCAAGTAGTTTCATGTGGTTGTTATCAATTAAAGCATGATCTTTCCTAAGGATTTCGTGTTCTTTATTAAGCTCTTCCAATTCTAAACTAAACTAGCATGCATTCTTTTTCATTTTCCTTATGCATCATGCATGTGTTCAGAAACTTCAAACAATTCATTATAGATTAAATCACATACCTTTCTTGATCTGATTGTTCAGCATTATCTGCCATCAAGCAAAGGTTGGTGACTTCTTCTTCTTTTTCAGTCTCAGATGAGTCTGAAGCTGAGTCCGCCCAAAAAAGCCTTTTGAAATTCTTCTTGCCCTTCTTTACCATTGGTTTCTCCTCTACTTCTCCTTGCTATGAGTGACTTTGAGTTTTGGACATCAGTCTTTATATGACCTGGTTTCCTGCATCATAACAAATCACTTCATTAGAAACCTTGTCATTTCTGTTATACTTACCTATATTCCATTGCTGACGTCTCTTCTGCTTCCTCTTTAAAAAGCTTCTGAATTGTCTAGTCATTAGTGCAATATCGTCTCATCCTCAGATTGTGAGTGTTCACTTTCTGACTCTTCAACATTTAGTACAATATTCTTGTCCTTTTTTGGTCACCTGCATCAATCTTCTTTGACTTACTCCTTGCTCATAAGCAATGAGTGAACCAAGAAGATTGTCAATGGAATAAATGTTTAGATCTTTAGACTCTGTAATTGCAGTAATTTTAGCATCGTATGCAGTAGGTAAATAACGAAGAATTTTATTGACAATTCAGCATTAGTTAATTCCCTACCAAGTGCATGCAAAGAGGTGAAATTTGAGTGAATCTTGTGTACATGTCTGAAAATAGATTCATTAGGTTTCATGCGAAATAATTCATAGTCATGTAACAAGATATTGAGTCTGATTGCTTTAACCTCATTTGTCCCTTCATAAGTTATACAAAGTCATCATATGTCCTTTTTCAAGCTTTTACAAGTGAATCGAGGTACTCTTCATTTAGCACAAAGAACTTTTTAAACATTTCGTATTTAACTGTGGCTAAGTCACGTTCTTCAATATCCAATATGCATAGGGTGTTTCTACTCTATTCCTCAACTAATCTAGTTGGTTTTGAGTAACCTTCCTGGACTAAAGCATCCACATGCGATAATCAGTGACTGTAAGAAAGTAGAAATGCGTGTTTTCCAAAAATCAAAAGGAATATTATCAAACAGTGGAGGTCTAGTGATAGAGTAACCCTCAAGTGTGTTTCGGTTTCCAAATGTAGCCATCTACGTTAATCAAAAAGTAGTTCAAACTTATGATTTTGAAACAATGCTCTGATACCACTTGTTGAGTCCAGTAATTAGGTTGTTAAACCTAAGTAAATGTCCCAAGGCTACCAAGAGGGGGGTGAATTGGTAGTTTTAAAAAATTTTAAACCCTCTTAGAAGATTAAATTGAACCGAAATAAAATTTTCTTTTAAAGTTTGTGGAAAAAGATTTTTCAACCACAGAATTGTTAAAACTGAAATTTAAAGTGCGGAAACGTAAAAACAATAAAGTAAATGACACCAGATTTATAGTGGTTCGGTCTATAACCAGACCTACATCCACTTCTCAGAGGCACCCTCTGAGTATTGCACTAAAACCAATAGTGAATCTCCTTTAGCACCCACAGCAAAGCGGAGAAGCCTTTACAACACACTCTTTTCACCACTACCCGGTGCGGCAGAGAACCGTCGTCCTTTTACACAATCCTCAGTGCTGGCAGAGAACCGTCGTCCTTTTACACTCTCCTAGTGTGGGCAGAGAACCCTACGGCTGTTCACACTCTCCAAGTGTAGGCAGAGAACCTTTCCGCTGTTCACACTCTCCAAGTGTAGGCAGAGAACCCTTCGGCTGTTCACACTCTCCAAGTGTCGGCAGAGAACCGGATCTCCTTGACTGATCTTCTCACAAAAATCTAGAAGAAAGAAGGAAAAGAGTGAAGAAATCCAATTTCACAAGTAGAGACTCTTACCTTTGTAATCCAAGTGAAGCCTTCTCGCTCCAGTGGTAGGAATCCTCCTTTGAATGCTCTCTTCCACTCTCTCCTTGGCTATTCTCTCAAGAGACACGAAGATCAAATGACAAAAAGATTGGGTGGCAGTCTAATTTGAACTATTTATATAAAAGACAAGAAAAACCGCCCAAAAACTGCAAGTTTCCAATTCTGAACGTAGTGGATCGTCCTGTATGATCATGGATCGTCCTGGACGATTTTATTTAAACGATCTAAAACGACCATATTTGAATATGTGTACGAAATGTCTTCGTACAGATGATCGTCCTGTATGAACTAGGTTCGTCCAGTACGAACGGTTATTACTAGGTCGGTTCTAGAAACTGCTGAAAACTGTTCTAAGTCGGTTAATCGTTTGGACGAGAATATGTTCGTCTGGACGAAAATTTTCCAGAGATCCGATCGTCCTGGACGATTATTTATTTGGTCTGGACGAAAATATTTCAGAGGACCAATCGCCACGGACGATAATTTATTTTCGTATGGACGAAAATTTTCCAGAGACCCGATCGTCCTGGACGATTATTTATTTCGTCTGGACGAAAATATTTCAGAGGACCAATCGCCACGGACGATAATTTATTTTCGTCTGGACGAAAATTTTACAGAGAACCAATCGTCCTGTACGATAATTTATTTCGTCCTGGATGAATAAGACTTAGAAAAAATTTTTCGAGCAAGTTCCTATTCGTTCCATGTGCCCAATAGGAGATAACTGACTAATCGTCCCGTACGATAGGATATCGTCCAGTACGATCAGTATAAAATTTTTATGATCTCCTTATGTGTGTGTGTATGTTTTTTATTCACTCAATTACAATCACTAACTTTCAAAATTAATAAAAAAATGCAAACTTCAAATTAACAAAGTATCTCATGTTGAATTTGATTTGAAGTTATCTTAGTCTGGAGTCTGATTTTCCTGAAATGTTAGTTCACACAAGAGAAAATGCAAACCTTCTAAAATTGTTAGGAGATAACTACACATTTGAACAATAATGTTTGGAATCATCAAAACTACATAAGTTGCAAAAATGTAAAGCATTCAAATAGCAATTATTCTAACATCATTCACTAGAGACACCAAAATTTTTATATGGAAAACCCTGAAAAGGGGTAAAAACCACTGGGTCTAGCCCAATTTGAATGAATCAACTAGTATTGCAGTTGATTACAAATGAGGCCCTTCCTTGAGGGAAGGCCTTAACTTGATGTACATCTTATAGATTCGACTATTAGTATGTCACGTTTAGAAACCGTTTGGTAATTCAAATTGTGGTTTGAACCTTCCAACAAAACTTTGGGTCCTTGATTTGGACTCATTTGGGCTCAGATTGAGTCGAATTTGGTGTCGTTGGGTTTGTATTTTTGAGACGCTCAATTTGACTGTAAGCTTGCTGAAATCGGAGTTCAAATGATCCCAGATTTAATTTTTGAAGTTTCCTACTTGATTTTGCCTCGAGATTCGTGCCCGATCAGGATAATTTTTTGACGACATATCAAGCCTCATGCTATCCTTGATGCCTCTCAGCTCTAGTAGAGGAAGAATTAACTAAGGCCAAATTGTCAATTGTTACCAGTAACTCACTGCCTTCCCAGAAGTAATTCATCATCTAGTAGCCAGAGAAAAGTAGCAAAGCTAAGCAGCAAGAACCGAGAGGATGGATATGAAGAAGAAGAAAAAAGAAAAAATAAGAAGGGTCACATGCCAACGAATCCCTGACATAAGTAGAGAAACTTTGCTAAACTTTAATTGCCATGCTAATGGGAGATGTGGTTGCCTGAGAAGCTCCAGGCCATCCAGACAAGCCCTATAATAGGAAACATAAGAACATCTCATATCCTCCATGTGCAGTTGATGGCTAAATTTTAAATCATCATCATCATTGCCCTCAAAACTTTTCACACATAAAACAGATAATCACAGCACACATGTCGTGTAATGCCACTAATCTTGAAATTACCAAATGTAAATAAAAAATATTATCCCCCATCAGGGCAATTTCAATTTTCCAACATGCATAACAAATAGAATCGAGATAGAGACTCTTGAATTTCTAAGGTAATGAATAAAAAGTAGCATCACTTGGGTTGCCGGATATACTGAGCATTTTTTTATATTATATATGCAGAACATCTCAAACTAGCATGGTTTCTGAAGTCCTTTAGGATATAAATTCATTCCAAAACACAAAAAACGCAGCTTTCTAGAAGTATACTCACACCTCAAGCATATATAAGGAAAATAATAACATCGGTTGCCTGAGAATTTTCAGGCCATCCTTGAAGTTCGCCATAGCAAGATGAGTATAAGAATCCAAGAGAAATATTAACGACCACATTATTGAGGAAAACAAAATACAACAAACAAGTAAGTTTGGAGTTTTGAATATAATGATCACCCAATAATTGTAAATTCGCGGTGGTAGAAAAATATAAAGTTTAATGTCATAACTTTGTACGAAGATCAAACATGCAATCAAATAAAAAGAGATGGTGCGTCATTGTGGGCTCCGAAAATTCGGCCCCGGCCTCAGCTCGCTTTTCTTATTATTCGGCGAGGGAGTTTTAACAAACTAAGTTCCGAGGTAAATTTTGGAAGGCAGATGGGTTTGTAGATAAGACACTACCCAGAGATTTCGCCCTCATTTTGTGAGGACTTTATGATCTGAGTTCTGGTTTCCTATAGGCGCAAGCCCCTATAGTTAATTACCCCTCCCGATCACGAGAGAGAACTTTCGATTAAGGCTAGTCATCAATCAGATTCGTATAGAAATACGTGTTATCTGGCATATAGTAGCAGCAATAGGTTTGGAATGCTGGAAAATGGTTGGAAATTGAAGAGTTGGATTTGGAAGATTTGGATTGGGATATTTAGGAAAATTTTATATTTAAAAAATAGAAATTTCACCATCTAGCACTTAAAGCGGATGGTGGGGGAATGGATGATGGACCCGATCAAGATCCCATGGTTCCGTCGTCCCGGGCCATCGTGGTCCCTGGTCTACTTAGTCAGAGGAGGTAGTCGACCCAACCTGATAGAAGGATCCTTGTCGGCAGCCATGGGTTGCTTCGTCCAAGGGGACCTTGTAGACCGGGGTTGAATGTTTGTCTAATGGGACAAATTTGAATCCACCTTAACTGACAGAGGGCTTTGTGCCCTATCGATCATATCCTATTGATTCATATCTCAAGGATTTGATGCCAATAAGGAGCGTATTGGCTCTGGCCATAACCGGTATATCGTGGTGCCATTTGGCGGCGAAACCACGCGGTTCAGAGGGCCCCGGGTCGTCGTAACCGTTTATCCTGCGGTGGCCATTTAGCGGCAGACCGCCGGTTAGAGGACACGTACCACGTCCTTAATGGCAGGAGATTGTTTTGAGAATGGATCCTAGTGATATTTTCGACTAGGCATTTGGCTCTTTGTGAGCTAGAGTTTATTTGAATTTATCCGCCTCGGCAAACTGTTGCGGAGGGCGGATGGAATTTGCTTTAAGCAATTGATGGATTGATTTCAGATTTAAATATCTGGGCTTTGGGATTGATTTTTGAATTTTTGGAGTATGGATTTTGTGTGGAGTTTTTTTGGGAGGCATTTGAGAATGCCTGAAATTAACCCCTCCGGTTGAGATCATCATTCAACACGGCCATCATCAGGGTGTTTAGGGGTCATTTCCATTTGTTGATTGAACCTTGTCGACCCTGTCAACTTAACGATAGGAAATCGGGTTTCTCGTAGGCTTTGTGCCTTTTGTTTAGTGAATTCTATTGATTTTAGGCTTTGAAGGCCTAAAAAGAATGTATTTAGACAAATACACCGGTCGCTACAACCGTGTATTTTGTTAGGTAGTTCGAATCTTGTCAACTTCTATTGATCCGTATAGAAGGATCGGATTCGAACTTGAATTCACTTGTTTCCCCGCGCAGCATCCCTAGACGTCACGTGTGTATCAATAACACGCTCGCCGGGGCCCATGCGAGTTTTATAATTTCTTTTACCCCTTTTAGTGTACCTATGTGTATACAATTTATGGTGCACATGGGGGGGTATTTTTGGAATAGACGCCTTCTGTCTGCTTGTATATGTGTTGCAGATCCGGTGGCGTTGAGTTGTAGATCGTAGACACCTTCTGTCTGCTTGTATCAGTGTTGCAGATCCGGTGGCGTTGAGTTGTAGATCGTAGACGCCTTCTGTCTGCTTGTATCAGTGTTGCAGATCCAGTGGCGTTCTGTTTTGGATATTGACTCCCCCTTTTTTCTCATTCACCGGGGGAAGATCTTTTGGATTTTGGAGTCAAAGACTACTTGATTTGGAAAGAACTCCTTTTAGGATCTTCAGTGTAGCAGACTTGTTATTTCCGGTATTTGTGGGTACCAGAGCTGTTTTCTTCTCAAGTATGGAACTAAGAAGAGACTTTGGAACACCCGAAAGTTTGGTTTTAATTTGTTCAAACATTTCCTCCCTTCTGCCAGGGGGTGTCCTTTTTCGTACATCAGGCTGCCTTTGTACTCAACATATTTGAAGCTCTTGATCACCACTATCGTAGGTGATATTCGTACTTGTGTCCACAGTGATTCATTGTACTTTTGATACACTGTTGTTATCCACAAGTATCCATTTGCAGGGGATTGTTGCGTCTTCTACGACCTCTTGAAAATATTTGTAGAAGACCCATTGCTTCTGCATCATATCCACCCTTTCACCAATCTCGGGTGGTTTGATTGTACTTGTTTGACCTCATAGAGATCGTCGTAGGATATACTTGTACTTGTGCCCACAGTGGTTCGTTGTGCTTACGACATACACACTGCTGTTATCCACAAGTATTCATTTGCTGGAGATCAGTCGTATCCGCTACGACCTCCTAATAGTATTCGTAGGAGAACCCCTTGCTTTTGTATTGAAACCACCTTTCACCAATCTCAGGTGGTTATTGTACTTGTTTGTAGGAAGGGGTCCTTGATTGCCGATCTCCAACATTGCCTTCTCAATCAACAGGCAGTGGAGGGATTGTCGTAGGAGTTCGTACACCCTATTGTGCTCATTTCACATTCGTAGACACTTGCACTTAGTTCGTTAATCAGTTGCGAAGAACATGTGTGTCAGTCCTCGATCGGATGATTATTGACACTAACGGGCATTTGCTTTCATTGTGTGCTACGCTAAATACATCCGTAGGAAGTGTTGTAGTTTGATTGGCGCCGGACCTGACTCAAGTATGAACTCTTTCAAGTCTAGTTCAAATCAAATCCATGAGCTCAATGTACAAGATCATTTCTATGTCCACTGTAGTCCAACTCAAGTACTCGCTTGGGTTTGAATGTTTGAATCATGCTTGATGTGCAAATCAAGTTCGATTTGAGTTCGATTGCATGTTTCAATTTTGTTCAAAGTCTTCTGGGGTTCTTGTAAGTTCATTCTTATGTTCAAATTGACTTGAGTTTGATTCCCATTTGATTTCAACTTTGATTTTATCTCATTTGAGTTTCGATCTTTAAAAGTCATTTGAATTTTGTTTAGGTCCTCTGCACATGTTCAATCAAGTTCAAAGGTCAACAAGTCAACAAGTTCACAAGTCCTCTGTTCATGTTCATGTTCCAAAAGTTCACTGTTCTTGTTCGAGTATAAGTCCTTTATAGTCCAAATCAGATCTTCGTGCCAATTCAGATGTTCGACTTGAGTCCACATCTTTATTCTCTTAGAGTTTCAAAACAGGTCCGAGTAGAGTAATATTTCACCCGAAATTTCGGCAGCCTCCCGACGTCTCCCCCCTTTAGGGGAAAAACAATGGAAAACTGGGCCTCCCGCCACGCTAGAGAAAAGCGTGTACGGTAGGTGCCCTCTTACGAGGACACCGCGGCCGTGTAAACTCTTTGTCCCCACCACGCTAGAGAAAGGCGTGTATGGGTCTTCGGTACCTGTTGCAAGAAAAGAGCAATTTGCTTTCCCCCCGCCCGGGGGTACTTATAAACATCCCGGTCTCGTCGTAGGTGTCACACCGGGTTCTCATCCCACCACGCTAGAGAAAAGCGTGTATAGGCGGTTTTCCGGTGTGCCACGAACACCGAGAACAGGTTTGGAACCGAGGGCCGCTCGCCTACCTTGTCGGGGGTGTCGCGCCAGTTGCCCCTCCCACCACGCTAGAGAAAAGCGTGTATAGGCAGACCACCGACTCGACATCCACGCCGAGGTAAGAGAGAGAGCCTAGGTTCCGGAATTTATACCTTTGGGATCAGCGGACCGGCAGATCGACATCGAGGCGGGAAAAGGCATCTTCTTTCATTAATTACAATAATCATTAGGTAATTATAATTTAATAATTAATAATTAATTATTAATTAATTATAATTAATTATAATTAATAGGTTAATTATAATTATAATTAGTTAATAATTAACTATAATCAATCGAAATTAATTATAATTAATCTAACAATTATAATTAATAATTAACTATTAATTAATAATTAATTATAATTAACTATTAATTAATAATTAATTATAATTAAATAATTAATTATAATTATAATTAAATAATAATTAGATATAATTAAAAAAAAATTTAAATCCTCCCCCCCTTGTCATAGTTCGGCCAGATTTACGGGATTAGGCCGAAGAAGCGCATGGCAAGGGAGAAAGTTACCTTCTCTGCCAGAGAGCTCCTTTGCTTGCTCCCGATCAAAATGTCGTAACCTCCAATCCGACGGAAAAAGGGGAGGCGTCGAAGGAGCGTAGCCGCACAGCAACGAAAGGGTCGGAGGAGGCGACGGCTTGGATAAGAGGTAGGGAGATCGGAGGAGGGCCGGCTTTGGTGGTTACGGGTAAGGGGAAGACTGCTCTCTCTCTCTCTCTCTCTCTCTCTCTCTCTCTCTCTCTCTCTCTCCCAATCTCTCCCTCTCTCTCTCTCTCTCTCGGGATCAGAAGGAGATCGGGCAAGGTTTGGTAGAGGCGGAGGAAGGAGATCGGCGGCACTGGGGCTTTCACGATCGGAGAGTTCCGATCGTTGCTTCCGATCGGGATTTGGCCGAGAAGCTTGCGAAGGGAAAGAGTGAGAGTGAGCGGAAGAGTGCGAGAAATTGAGCGCCAGGGAGAGGCCGAAGGCCTCGTCCCCTTCGTCCCTTTTAACGACGCGAAGTCGTGCCGAGAACGTGGGGCATGGAGCTCGAGCGATGTGCGACGTGGGAGGAGGTCGTGCGACGTGCTTCGGCAGAGTAGGTAAGATTTGAAATTTTATTTTGATTTTTTTTTTTTTTTGTACAGCAGGTCAACAATCATTCACTAGAAACACCAAAATTTTTACATGGAAAACCCCTGAAAAGGAGGAAAAACCACGGGGCCTAGCCAAGTTTGAATGAATCCACTAGTATTGCAATTGATTACAAATGAGGCCCTTCCTTGGGAGAAGTCCTTAACTTGATGTACATCTTATAGATTCGACTATAAGTATGTCACGTTTTGGAACCGTTTGGTAATTCAAATTGTGGTTTAAACCTTCCAACAAAGCTTCGGGTCTTTGATTTGGACTCATTTGGGCTCAGTAGAGTCAAATTTGTTGTCGTTGGGTTTGTATTTTCGAGACACTCGGTTCGACAACTAGTTTGCTGAAATTGGAGTTCAGATGATCCCAGATTTAATTTTTGAAGATTCCGACTTGCTTTTGCCTCGAGATTCGTGCCCGATCAAGATAATTTTTTGATGACATATCAAGCCACATGCCATCCTCGATGCCTCTCTGCTCTAGTAGAGGAAGAATTAACTAAGGCCAAATTGTGAATTGTTACCAGTAACTCACTGCCTTCCCAGAAGTAATTCATCATCTAGAAGCCAGATAAAAGTAGCAAAGCTAAGCAGCAAGAACCGATAATGGATAAGAAGAAGAAGAAGAAGAAGAAAGCAAAAATAAGAAGGGTCACATGCCAACGAATCCCTGACATAAGTAGAGAAACTTTGCTAAACTTTAATTGCCATGCTAATGGGAAATGTGGTTGCCTGAGAAGCTCCAGGCCATCCAGACAAGCCCTATAATAGGAAACATAGGAACATCTCATAGCCTCCATGTGCAGTTGATCGCTAAATTTTAAATCATCGCCATCATTGCCCTCAAAACTTTTCACACATAAAACAGATAATCACAGCACACATGTCGTGTAATGCCACTAATCTTGATATTACCAAATGAAAATGAAAAATATTACACACCATCAGGGCAATTTCAATTCTCTAACATGCATAACAAATAGAATCGAGATAGAGACTCTTGAATTTCTAAGGTAATGAATAAGAAGTAGCATCACTTGGGTTGCCAGTAAGATATACTGAGCTTTTTTTTTTTTTTTTGATATTATATATACATATATATGCAGATCATCTCAAACTACCATGGTTTCTGCATACCTTTAGGATAGAAAGAGAGAAAAATATGACTTTCATTCCAACACAAAAAATACAGCTTTCTAGAAGTAGAATCACACCTCAACCATATATAAGGAAAATAATAACATCGGTCGCCATAGCAAGATGAGTATAAGAATCCTAGGTTGTACAAGACCAGTCACTCGTTGGGGGATAACACCAGCACAATTCTTCCAAGAGAAATATTAACGACCACATTATTGAGGAAAAAATACAACTAACAAGCAAGTTTTGAGTTTTTAATATAATGATCAGATATTACTTCTCATTGTCCACAATGGTTCCAGGTATTTAAGAGGCATGTCCCATAAAAATGAAAAAATTTTAGAGCACTCCATCGTGGACCGTTTACTAAGCATTTGAATGTCTTAATGACATCAGAATTCAAAGATCATGAGCTCGTTGGATTCGCTCGTCAAGCCGCTCAATTCAACTATAAGCATGTCACATTTGGAATTCGTTTGGTAATCCAAACTATAGTTTGAACCTTCCAAAGATATTTTAACCTTCAAATTTGGTGTCGTTGGGTTGTCTTTTTGAGAAGTTCAGTTAGACTAAGTATGCTAAGATCGGAGTTCATATGGTTTTGAATTTAATTTCAGAAGCTTTTAACTTGATTTTGCCTTGAGATTTGTGCCCGATCAAGATAATGTTTTGATAATATATCAATCTTCATTGAAAAGGCAACTACAACTATCAGCCATTAATTGTAAAAATATGTTCCACCGTCCAAATATTTTTTTCAAATTTCAACTTAAGGGCAATATGATTACAAGGAGTATATCATACATATGTATGTGCATATATATATATTGAACCTCTTATTACAATAAATAAGCAAAAGTATAAAAAAAGATTTTTATTTGTTTTTCATTAGCAAACATACATAAAAATGTATGTAGCGTGTTAGCATAGAGAATGAGATGGATACAGATAGGGAGAGAGAAAGTGCAATATATTCAAGTCTTTAGCAGCCTAATAAGAAAAATTCCATAAGACTTGATGGCTATAATAAAATGTGTAAACACTTTAGGTGTGACAAATCTCCATTCTTCATTGTTGGGCACCCTTTCCATTCTAGCATTTTTTTTGTCAAAATTCAAGCGAACGAAAACACACATTCACCTTTGTAGAGTAATTCTCAAAACCATGACAAGGGACATTATAGCACAAAAAAAAAAAAAAAATTGCCATATTCTCCTCCCGTATATAAATTAAACCAGACTTAAATAAGATTTAGCTTGACAGCAAAATCAAAAAGAAAAATAGGAACATTCATTCTGCATGATGGCTAACATTCATCTCTGACTCTGATCCTTCAAACTACATCTCATCATACCCAAGAATCTCCGCTCCTATCTTGCAAAAACCTCTACGTTGATCTATGCCCATAGAGAGAGAGAGAGAGAGAGAGAGAGAGAGAGAGAGAGAGAGAGAGAGAGAGAGAGAGAGAGAGAGGTGTTATTGTCAACAAATGCATTAGAGATCTTCTGACATTGCATTAAACATAGAACTTGATAACTATTACAAGCTACTTCCCTCTAAATTTATAGAATACATTCATAGAAATTGCAATGAAAACATTAGGATCCAACAGCAGTTCCCTGTTACCAACAAAAATATGAACAAAATCGGGTCATGTAAAAGACACTTCATCTCTCTTAATCTCCCTCTCATTGTCAAATATATAGTAATTTGTCCTCCTCTTCTCTCCCTCTAATCTCTAAATGCTGCCTTATTTTCTCCCCCTAAACAACTCCATTAAAAATTAGAGAAAGAGAGAGGATATGCATTCAATACAACTGAGTAACTGACTTTATAAGCAGATCTAATAGTACAAGATCCATGACGTATTAACTTTTCTCTCTCACTGTTTTCACTGCTCCGCTCTCCCAAGGCAATCCCTTTTTATGGTCAGCATAGGCTAAAAAGATACCATTTCTCAAACTACTTTTTGTTATTCTAAAGAATTTGTAAATATATCTCAATGACTCTCTTATTAAATAAGACTTATAAGTCATTGATAAGAGCTTCACAACTTAAGAACATTCGAGTGCAGCAATTTAAATTTCGTCTCATTGAGTCGTTCAATTTGATTATAAGTTTAATGAAATTGGAGTTGGGATAGTCCTGAATTTAATTTTGATAAATTTAAATTCATATATGCATCAAGATTCGTGCCCTATCAAGATGAATGTTAATATCAAATATGTCACCCCAATACTCCATTTCTACCACACATATCATTCTAATAATTTTTAATTTTTATTTCTTGCACCCATCTATTTATAGTAAATAACAAATATTAAAATTTTAGGTATTAGATATGTAAATAATATGATATAAAAGGATATGTATGTAAACCCCTCTTTTTTATTAACTTCAGACAAAACAAAAATATTTTTAAAACTCAAGCATTTGAAAAACTTTACACTAATTTCTAAATCACCATCAATATAATATTCCTCACAAATTTTAAAACAAAAGAGATAATGATACTCTATTTAACTTTTATGACTGTGGCACTAATCTATATAACTGTTAATTAAATGATTAGGCCATCTGAATTGTATTTCAAGGAGGAACCGATGCTATTGATAGTACATCAGTAAATCGGAAGTATTTTATTCTTCAACGAAATTTCAATTTCTTTTTTCATAGCAATAGCGTCATTCCACCAACAGATTAAAATTATAATGGAGACAGGGCAATGTTATAGGACTGTTTAAATCAATTAGGTGAACAATATTCTTTTCACGCTAAATCCACAAAAACAAAGTCAACGACAAGGATCACAATCCCAAAAGGAAAGAAGAAGGAATGAACAAGAAAGAGAAGGCTAAGATGATGACAAAGAATCCACTACATCGGACAAGCCAAAATGCTTGCCTAAGCTTGAATTCCCATTGTATGTTAGCTGTGGTTGTCTGAGAAACTCCAGATCATCCATACGAAATATTGAAAAATTCCATAACTGTCTCAAAAGGCTAAATTCTAAATCCTCAGGTATATTGTGTGATAGAAAAGTCTCTCTTAAACTTAAAGGATAAATTCTATAAGATGATGTTGAAACTTGCAATTATTTATGGTCGAAATGTTGACTATTAAAAGAGAAGCATGATGTTAAGTAGAGTGTTGGAGAGATGAGGATGCTCAGGTGGATGAGTGGCTTTACATTTAAATAAGCGATATGAAATGAGCATATACGTAAAAATATTAGAGTAGCTCCAGTGGAATATAAGATTAGAGAGTCACCTTACATTGGTTTGGTCACAAAAAATGAAGGTCCTCAAATGACCCAGTTAGGAGAGTAATGTATTAGATTTGATCAAAAAATATAGAGGTAAATCTAAAAAAAGACTTGGTTTAAAAATATTAGAAATGACATTCCCTTATTAGATTTAAATGAGAACTTAGCCTTTAACAAGACACAATGAAGAAAAATGATTCATATAGCCTAACCCACGTAGTAAGATAAAGGCTTATTGTTGTGGTTGCTAAATTCTTAAATCATCATGATGGCCATCCAAACTTTTTACTTAGAAGAAATAATCACAACACACTAGTACCTGCTCTATGGCACAAATCTTGATAACTACAATATCATTAGGAACTGTTTTTCATGAAGAAAACAAAGTTCTACTCAAACAATTGCCATATAAAAATAAAAAATAGTATCACCATTCAATGCAGCTCCATTTTTCCTTCTCATAGTGAGTAATTGTAAGAATGCACAAGCAACAGCAACAACAACATCAAGCCCAAATCCCACTATGTGAGGTCAAGCCCTTAAACTACATTATGTCCTACTAAGAGTCAAATTCCCATTCATGAATGTACCAGAATACATAAAACTGAACTTTTTAAAGAGAGAGAGAGAGAGAGAGGGTGTATGTAATTGTCAACAAAGGAAAGAAGCTTGACTTGTTACAATTGCACGTTTAATTCCCACGCACGCATGAGAAGATTTAGTATAAAACAACAAAAATCAAAGAAAAAAAAGTTTTGTAAAATCTTTAATTTAAATTAGAAAAATGTGAGAAAATATACAGCAAAATGGCAAGAGATTTTACCAATTTAATTTGCCCGAAATTATAATATGGGATGCAAGGGGATAAATGGAAAACTTTTCAGAATCTGGACAATGAAAATTTCTTTGACAGCTGCAATAGAGATGACTGAGAATATAATGAAACAAGAAAAACAATATAACAAAACCTACACATGAACCTCTTTAAATGAAAAGGCTCCGACAAACCTATTTACTTCAGAAAAATACTTCCCAATTTGAGAGAGAGAGAGAGAGAGAGAGAGAGAGAGAGAGAGAGAGAGAGAGAGAGGAGAATGTTTTATAACTAAGGAAGTTGAATCACCTCAACATGTCCATGCAGCCTAACTAGCCATCGCAACACAAAATATCTTAATAGGTTGCCTGAAAGCTTCTGACAATTATTGAGGAAAAGAACTAAAACATCTCTATTGGAATATCATCAGGTCCAACAAATTTTCCACATTTCATTTTCTTTACAATATCTCTATCTTCAATTTTATAAATATGTTGATAAAAATAAAATTCACAATTTTCATTTAGGGTGTTAAGATAACTAAAGTCAATAATATACTCACAATCTTCACTGAAAAGCTTATCAAAATATCTCATACACCTTTATTGAATATCCTCTTCTAATAAAAACACACTTGATCTTCAAACATGATGCACTTCCCTTGAACTAAATTCTTACTTCTCCTATCACTTTGTTGGGTCAACTTACATATATATCTTTCACTCTCCTTAGTACGTAATCTATAATATAAATAACTAAAAAAGAAATTTTTTGCATTACTATTGCTATCTTAGTATTAAAGAATATGAGAATGCGATTGACTTTAGTGACCTTAGAATTCTAAACGAAAAAAAGATTTTTATTTTTATCAACATATCAGTAAAACTGAAGTTAGAGAGGCTTAAAAACAAAAAGAAATGTGGAAAAGCTATCGGACCTGATGATATCCCAATAGAGGTGTGAAAATGCTTACGAGAAAAAGGAATTTTTTGGCATACTAAACTTTTTAATATTATTTTGAAGACTAAAAAAATGACAGATGATGGGAAAATGAGTGTGTTGATTCATATTTTTAAGAATAAAGGTGATGCAAAAGATCGTGCGAATTACAGAGGAATTAAGTTAATGTGTTATACTTTAAAAACTAAGGAAAAGAGTTCTGGAACGTGATACTAACGTTTCTAAAAATCAATTTGGATTCAGGCCATGTAGGTTTACAAATGCATTAGGGGTCTTCTAATATTGTATTAAACATAGAACTGGAGAACTATCACAAACTACTTCCCGGAGGCATGAATTGAATTTATAGAATACCTTCATAGGAATTGCAATGAAAACATTAGGATCCAACAACAGTTCCTTGTTACCAACAAAAATAAGTATCACAACCAGGTTATGTCCAAGACATATCATCTCTTAATCTCCCTCTTAATGTCAAATATATGATAATTTGTCCAATTTGTCCTCTACCTCTTTTCCTCCCTCTAAACTTTTTTGGGTCGTCGAGGAGAGTTTTTAACTTTGAAGTCCAAAGGAAAATTTTCATAAAGCAAAATGGGTTTTAAATAAGATACTACCTAGAGATTTCACCCTCATTTTGCGAGGACTATATGATCAAAGTTTACGGTTCCTATAGGTGTGAATCCCTATAGTTAATTAACGCTATCAGCATGACCTGGAATAAAGTCAAAAGTTGCAAAGATGTAGAAGTATAAGATCCAACCTATGCTAAAAGAGAGAATGAAAGTGAGGGAGCGTTTTACAGTGAACAAATGATCAAAACTAACACAGACTACTTCCCACCGATAAGAATTGCAGTTAGAGAATACCTTCATAAACAAGAGGATCAACAATTCCTTGATACCAACAAAAATAAGAATCACAATCAGGTCATGTGAAATACACTATATCTCTCTTAATCCCACTATAAATTTCATATATATGCTAATTTGCCATCTCTATACCTCTTTCACTCCCACCCATCTCTAAATGCTGCCTTTTTCTTTCCTTAGGCAGCTCCAATCAATACAAGATAAGAGATAGGATATGCATTAACTTCAAATCACCATAGAAACTGCATCCTGCTTCAGGGAAGGAGAAAGAGTACAATATGATTATTGAATTCCCACACTAATAAATAAATAATCAGCTTCCTAAAAGCCCTCCAACCTCAAGCATAAATAGGAATAATCATAACATCGGTTGCTTGAAAATTTTCAAGCCATCCTTGATGTTCGCCATTGCAAAATGAGTATAAGTAAACTTGAATTGTAGAAGATCAGTCACTTGTTGGCAATCACCAGCAATGTTCTATCACAGATATCTCAATGTTAACACTATTGAGATAATTATCTCGATGGAGTAGTTTCATATCATCCATGACGCCTCATTGCTATAGTAGAGGAAGAATCAATCATGGACAAATCACCATAGAAACATAGCAAAGCTAAGAAGCAAGAATTGAAGAGATTATTAGGGAGCTAGGCGTAACAACTGACTGAGATATGCTCTTGAGTAATGAGCAAGAATAAGTAGTAGAAGAAGAAGAAACAAAAGCAAGAAGGCTTAGATGACAATGAATCCATGACATAAGACGAGTATAGAAGCTTTTCTGCACTTTAATTCCCATACTAATGCAAGATGTACCTTCCATAAAAACTGCAAGCCATTCAGACATGAAAAATCATACATATATCTTTACTTGATCTTCATCCTTAATACACTTCACTTGAACTAAATCCTTAGTACTGATATCTCTTTGCTTGGTTAACTTATACATATATCTTTCTCCCTCCTTAGTATCTAATCTATTATATAAATCACTAAAAGCTAAGGACTTTGCATCGCATATTGCTTTCTTAGATTCCATACGAGCTTCTTTATATCTTTCCCAATTATCAGAGATTTTACAATTAAATCAATTTTTATAACAAATCTTTTTATTTTTAATCTTTTCTTGCACATTTGGATTCCACTTTACCAACAAGCATAAAAAATAGAATGGAGACTAAGGCTCTTTAATTTCTCAGGTAATGCATGAGAAAAGGTAGTGCACTCGGATTGCGAGTAAGATATGCTAAGCATTAATATATAAACATATCATCTCAAATTACCATAGCAACTGCATCCTGATGAGGACATCGTCAGAGATTTCGACACATGTACCATCAGGAGAAGCCGGAGATTGACGGCCACGATCATGAGTTGTATTTTTAGTCATTTTATGTAGTAGTTTATTTTATTCTATGTTTTTTTTTTCGATTTTGCCCTTATGGATATTTGGTCGCTATTGTAGCCCAAGGGGTATTTTAGTCTTTTGATTCTTTGTCGTTTTGAGACCTATATATATGATCATTTTCTCATGTAAGAGCAGTTTTTGATGAAATGAAAGTTTACTTTGTGTTCTCTTTGTGAGTGCATCTCTCTCTCTCAAATCTCTTAGTGAGTTTTAGGAAGAGCTAGATCTCTTTGTGAGTTCTAGACCTTCTTCCACTTTGTCTTTGTGATCAAGTAGTGTGAGAATTCAAGGAGAATCCATCCGGATCGCATTCTTCCTTAAGCTCCCTCCCCACACCCGTTTCCGCCCAGCATTTGCAATCGCTTCTCCCCTAGCCCGCTCAGGCAGCCGACCTCCAGGCCACCGCCTCCCGCCGGCCAGCCACCCTCCACATCGTGGCCGCCCCTTACCTCCCTCCTCTAGCCGTCGGTTCCCCCCTCCTTTGAATTTCAAAATTTGAAATTCAAATGTTTTTATGAGCCATTAATTGTTTCCTAATGTAGCTCCCTAATTTACACCATCAATTTAATTGAGTTTCAATTTTAAATTTGAAATTCAAATTGTGTAAATTGATTGTCCTCACAATTGGAAGTTTTCTCTCCTTAAGAAAACTGAAATTTTATTTCAGATTTTCGTCAAATCTGAAATTGAATTGGTGGTCCCCACTTATTCAAAACTCACACCCCTCTCTCCTCCTCATGTGGCCGGCTCCCCCTTAATGGGCCCTCTCTCTCTCTCCTAATCACATTAACAACTCCACTAAATCAGCCCAAACTTCTCCCTATTGCCCCCCCCCCCCCCCCCCCCCCTCAACCCCTATTGGAAGTAATTTGAATTCTTCAAATTCATTCCCTCCCACACAAATAACCTGAAATTATTTCAGATTTCTTTCAGTTTTATTCCTGGGAGCCTTTCTCTATTCAAACTTCTCCAGTACTCAAGCCAATCCAAGTTTCCTACACCGACGCCACCTTCTTCCTCTCTTTTCCCAATTCTTTTTGCGCTTCTTCCCTCTAGACAAGAATGTATGGCGGAACCCGAATAGAACTTTGGATTTGTGCATGACGATCGAGATCAAGTTGACATCCTCCAATCACCGTTCTTTGACGTGGGCTTTGATTTCGACGACACCATTGAAGATTACATCGACCGTATCCATTACACCTTAGTTGACGTGATCGACGAGCAAAGGTCAAAGGGATGTTGGATCATCATTGGACGACCGTCTTCCTCCACCACACCGTCCACCTATCCAAGAGCGACGATCCTAGGTTCCTTCTTCCTCGGAGCGACCTCGATTCTAATGTGGAGACTCTTCTTCCGCTAAAGCCTAGACTATTGGAGCGTATGGGTTCCAAATGTGAAAGTTTTCATTATTAAATCATGGATTCTTGTGTATCGTCGTAGTTTTACAATTGATATGTGCGTTTTCTTAAATTGTTTGGGTAATCGACTGTTGACCTGTGTAATGAAAACAAAAAAAATTCCTTCAAATCTCACCTGCCCTCTGTCGAAACACGTCGCACGACCCTCACACGTCGTCGCACGACCTCGCGTCATTTCATCACACTACGGCCTCGCGTCGTTAAAAGGAAGCGAGAGCAAGGCCTTCGGCCTCCCTTCCTCTCGGCCCCGAGCTCTCTCCCTCCGACCTCCTTCGTGCGACTCGACTTCGCTCCTCCGACGTCTTCGTGGCTGGACGACTTCGCGCCTTCGACGACTCCTTCCCGTCGGATAGGAAGTTATGACGCTTTGGTCGGAAGCAAGAACAGAATCTCACGGGCAGTGAAGATAACTTTCTTCCTTTGCGTGCGCTCCCCTTCGGCGCCCCTATTGCTGTTCGATTTCGTTGCTTCGCCGACGTCTCCTCCTTGTTGGATCGAAGTTACGACACTTTGGTCCGAAGCTAGAACAGGAGATCGCTGGCTGTGTAGGTAACTTTCTCCCTTTCACGCACTCCTCTCGGCCAAATCCTAAAAAAAAAAGGTTTATATTTAATTATAATTATTTTTAATTAATTCCAATTAATTCATTAATTATTTTAATTAATTATAAAATTAATTATTATTAATTAATTATGATTTATTAAAATTAATTAATATTTCATTAATTATAATTAATTATAATTAATGATTTTTAATTGATTTTAATAAATTTTAATTAATTATCTTAATTAGTTATAATTAATTATAAATAATTAATTAAAATAGTTTTTTTTTAATTAATTTTAATTAATTAATATTAATTATAATTAATAAAGAAAGCATGTGCACCTTCTTCTTGCCTCGACACCCGAGCCTTCATCGCTGACGACCGCCGGTCTACCGGCCCCCAAGGTATAACCCCTAAACCTAGATTTCCCTCTCGACATTAGTGACGAACTAGCAAACCCCCGAGGCGCCCACGTGGCGTTGTAGGGAGGGAAGCTAGTGCGACTCCTACGACGAGTCGGAAATCGCCTCGATTCTTTTCTCGACGATTGCAACGAACCAGAAAACCCCCGAGGCGCTCAAGTAGCGTTTAGGGTGGGAAACTGGTGCGATGCTTGCGACGATTTAAGGATCCCTCTTCAAAGCTTGCAACGAGCCGACAAACCCCCGAGGCACTCAAGTAGCGTTTAGGGCGGGAAAATCGATGCGGCGCTTGCGGCGAAGGGGATAAAAAATATATTCTTTATTTTCATATAAGTACCCCCGAACGCCCACGTGGTGCAGAGGGGGGAAATTTGCTTTCTTCTGACTCGTGCTCCACACCCTTAAACGCTCACGTAGCGGGCGGGGATTTTCGATAAAATATGCGACCGCGGTGTCACTTTTGACATCTACCTGAAGCGCTCACGTAGCATCGAAAGGAAGGTTGCCTCTTGGTTTTTCCCCTAAACTGGGGAGACGCCGAGAGGCTGCCGAAATTCAGACTGAAGACACCGTGGACTTGAACAGAATTTTGGCCTATATGTGAACAAATTTGGACAGAAAAGAACAAGAGCCCGCATTCAAATGAACTTGAACAGTTGACTTGTGGACCGTTGAACTTGATTGAAAAAAAAAACATGCAGAGGACCTGAATAAAACATAAACGACTTCTAAAAGCTCAAGTCCAAATAAAATCAAGACAGAATTAAAGATCAAATTCAAATGAAATGAACTCGAAATGGGACCAAATTGAAATCATTTAAATACAAAATTGAGCTCAAAAGATCTCAAAGAGACTTTGAATAATCATTTGAACATACATTCGGACTCAAATTCAAAGAAGCTAAGTGTGAAGGGCACTAAAATTGAACAAGACTCAGACTACAAAGGACACAGAACTGAACTTGCACATTAAGCTCATGAACCTGATTTAAATTGATCCTGAAAGGGCTTGAACTTGAGCCTGGTTTGAGCATCATCGCCCTCTCACATTCAACGCCAGTCAAAGCTACCACCTGAGATTGGGTCTCCTACAAATACCTTCAGGAGGTCGTAGTGAGTACAACAATCCCCTGCAAATGGCTACAAACGACTTGTGGATAACAACAGTGTGTACATCGTAAGCATAACGAACCACTGTGGACACAAGTACGAATATCACCTGCGACAACGGTGATCAAGATCTTCAAGTTATTTCGGGTACAATAGCAACCTGATGTACGAAAAACTCTACTACACTAAAGATCTTGAAAAGAGATCTTCTCAAAGTGAAGCGATAATCAGTGGACTTCGAAGTCCAAAAGAATTCCTTCCCCGGTGATTGAGAAAGGGGGAGTCAACATCAAAACACTACGCCATCGGATCTGCAACATTCGTACTAGCAGACAGAAGGCGTCCACAAACTACAACTCCACGCCACCGGATCTGCAACATTCGTACTAGCAGACAGAAGGCGTCTACGATCTACAACTCAACGCCACCGGATCTGCAACACTGATACAAGCAGACAAAAGGCGTCCACAACCTATAACGCTACGCCACCGGATCTGCAACATCTATGAAAGCAGACATAAGGCGTCTACAAATATGTCTAAATCAATATAAAAATCATCCGCATGAGCCCCGGCGAGCGTGTTATTTGTACACACGTGACGTCTAGAGATGCTGCGCGGGTCGATAAGTGAATTCTAGTTCGAACCCGATCATTCTATACAGATCAATAGAAGTCGACAGGGTTCGAACCTTCAAACAAACAAAATACACGGTTGTAGCGAACAGTGTATTTGTTTAAATACATTATTTTTTAGGCCTTCAAGGCCTAAAATCAAGAAAATTCATGAACAAAAGGCACAAAGCCTATGAAATCCGATCCTCTATCGACCAGTAGATAGAGTTGACAAGGTTCAGTCCATAAAAAGAAATGACCCTCAAACACCCCGATGATGGCCGTGTTGAATGCAGATCTCAACCGGAGGGGTTTCCAAATATTTTCAAATATCTCCCAAAAGTTCACACAAAATCAAAAACTCCACAAAATTCAAAAAAATTTCAAAAAAATTCCTAAATCCCAAAATATTTAAAATTTGAAATCAATCCATCAACATACTTAAAAGCAAAATTCATCCACCCTCCGCAACAGTCTGTCGGGGTGGACAAATTCAAAAAAACTCTAGCTCACAAAAAGCCAAATGCCTAGTCGAAAATATCACTAGGATCCATTCTCAAACAATCTCTTGCCAGTAAGGACGTGGTACGTGTCCTCTAACCGGCGGTTGACCGCCAAATGACACCGCAGGATAAACGGTTACGACGACCCAGGGCCCTCTGAACCGAGTGGTTTTGCCGCCAAATGGCACCACAATATACCGGTTATGGCCAGAGCAAATACGCTCCTTATTGGCATCAAATCTTTAAGATATGAATCAATAGGATATGATTGATAGGGCACAAAGCCCTTTGTTAGCTAAGGTGGATTCAAATTTGTCCCCTTAGACAAACATCCAACCCCGGTCTACAAGGTCCCTTGGACGAAGCAACCCATGGCTGCCGACAAGGATCCTTCTGTCAGGTTGGGTCGACTACCTCCTCTGACTAAGTAGACCAGGGACCACGATGGCCCGGGACGACGGAACCATGGGATCTTGATCGGGTCCATCATCCATTCCCCCACCATCCGCTTTAAGTACAAGATGGTGCAATTTCTATTTTGAATATCAAAATCTCCAAATTCCCAATTATTTCCAAACTTCCCAAATTCTCAAATCCAAATCCAATTTCTACCAATATCAAAAATCCATTGCTGCTACTATATGCCAGATAACACGTATACTCTACGTATCTGATTGACGACTAGCCTTAATCGAAAGTTCTCTCTCGTGATCGGGAGGGGTAATTAACTATAGGGGCTTGTGCCTATAGGAAACCAGAACTCAGATCATAAAGTCCTCGCAAAATGAGGGCAAAATCTCTGGGTAGTGTCTTATCTACAAACCCATCTGCCTTCCAAAATTTACCTCGGAACTTAGTTCGTTAAAACTCCCTCGCCGAATAAGAAAAGCGAGCGGAGGTCGGGGCCGAATTTTCGGAGCCCACATCAACTTCGCGCTTCTTTGCCTAAGCAAGTTAAAAACTAAGAGCTCCAAGGATCAATCCTTGTTATAAGTAATAACTTTATTTTGGAATTACTTTGTTAATTTGTTCTCTTTAATTTCTTAAGTAAATCCTGTTTGTTTCACATCACATCCTGCTTCAAGAGTGAGGAGAAAGAGTACAATATGACTATTGAATGCAACACTAATAAATAAATAAATAATCAGCTTTCTAAAAGTCCTCCAACCTCAAGCATAAATAGGGAGAATCATAACATAGTTTGCCTGAGAATTTTCAAGCCATCCTTGATGTTCGCCTTTGCAAAATGAGTATAAAGAAACCTGGGTTGCAGAAGATCAGTCACATGTTGGCAATCACCAGCACACTTCTACCAACAGATATCTATATGATAACCTTATTGAGGAAAATAAAATTGAAGTAAGAACATCCATCACTAAAACAAAAAGAAATGGGCTTACCGCTAATCCTTGATGTAATCCAACAAAAATAGAAAAATACTTGATCAAACAACCTTGTTTTTGAGCACATATTAAAACTCTTGCATACATATCATTAATGATTTAAATATAAGTGTTGCGTGCTAGAAAATTTGAGTTGGGAGAGTATCAATGGACGGCCAATATCAACTCCGTTGATCATGGATTGTTTATCGAGTTGATCATGGATTGTTTATCGAGCATCTGAGTGTCTAAATGATGTCAGCATTCGACGATCTTTGGCTAGTTGGATTTGACTTATCAAGCCGCTAAATTCGACTATAAGTATAATACATTTGCATATCCTTTAGTCATCCGATTAATGTTCTGAAGCTTTCAAGTTCCAAATAGGCTTTGGTCATTTGATTTGGCACCAATTGTATCGAATTTGGTGTCGCTAGATTCATCTCATTGAGATGTTCAATTTGACTATAAGCTTATTGAAATCGGAGTTTGAATAGTCAAGATTTTAATTTTGAAGCCTCCGACTCATATTTGCATTGAGATTCATGACCGATCAAAATAATTTTTTGATAACATATCAACAAGCATTACTAACTATTTTCTTTTCTAGATCTCTCCAGAGCACTTCTCTTAAAAGTTTATCATATGCTTACTCTAAATTAATATCATAAGTAGATCGTCTTTATTCTCTCTATACTTCTCCATACAACAAATTCACAAATATATAGCTTCAATCTACGAAGCATTAATATCACATCATAAACAATACTAAATTATTCTCTCACATAAGTTTAATGCATGATACGTTAATTTAATTGATGTGATACAACATGCAATGGAACAAGAACTGCTTGGGGATTTTAATATAAGATTTTAAAGCCTTGCTAGTTATAGAATTAATGCTTACCCAAGTTAGATTTTCAGAATTATCAAGTTGAAATTAAGTAAGGCATGTGGTTATAACTAGATTAACGGGACAATATCAAATTGACAACATAGAATTAGAGAGTAATGCTATGGGGAGAAACAATAATCCACAATTAACAAATAGAACTTTTCACCTTGGGTCTCTCACTCACTCTCTTGTTGGTGTCACTTTTAATGGAAGAAGATTGAGAGCAACCGAGCGATACCACTAGGAGACAAATGGCGCACAAAAGCGTAGTCCGTTGGAGCGGTAGCCAGTGGCGTGTAGTCCATGGGATGACTAGTGAGCATCCAACGTCTTATCGAAACTTCCTTGACGGCTATGATGGGGGCTAAGAGGCAAATGCAGGAAATCTGAAATAAAATTAAGATTTTAGTGGTTTAGGAGAGGGATTTAATTTGAATTTCAAATTAATCCAAGGAGGGAGAGAGGGGCGGCAATGGGGAGAAGATTTGGGCTGAATTTGTGGAGCTACTAAGGTGATTAGGAGAGAGGGGGGGGGGCATTAAGGGGGAGGAATTGATTTCAAATTCCAGATTTTGACATTTGAAATTAAAATCATGGAAAACTGAAATTAAACTTGAGAAGGAGGGGTATTAAAGAGGTGTTTAAGTGGTGATGAGGTGGCAAGTAGAGAGAGAAACAATAGGAGAAGGTGGCCGGCCATATGGGAGAGAGAGAGAGGCTTGGAATTAAATAGGTGGGGACCACAATTAATTAATCAAAATTTGAAATTTAGATTTCAGATTTTAATTAAGTCATGTAACTCCTTTCTTGAAAGAAAATTGGGAGGGAATTTGAATTTCAAAAATTTGTAACTCCCTTAATTAATTCCCCAATTTAAGTGAATTAATTAGGAAAGTCATTAAAGGATGAAATTCAAACTAGCAAAGGGAAACCAAATGGGGGCCGGCGGTATGGATCCAGGGTGGCCGGCGGAAGAAGGGCTGGTGGTGGCCGGCGGGTGGCCAAATGGAGGATTAGCCGGCGTAAGGGCTCCTGCAGGCCGGCGGGATGGGGTGCTGGGTTGGTCGGCGGGAGGCTGGCCGGCGGTTTGGCTAGGGGAAAGGGGCGGCGGCAAGGATCCAAGGACAGGAAGAAGTAAGGAAAATATAAGGATCCAAGTGGTGAATTCCAATTTTCCACAAGTGCTTCAATCCGAATCTCCACGATGATGATTTGACCAAGAGAAATAAAGGAAAATAGTAGAACGAGAAAAACCTAGAACTCACAAAGAGATCTAGCTTCTCCTACGAACTCACTAAGAGATCGTGGAGGTTTACACTCACAAAGAGAACACAAAGCAAATATTTTTCATTCACCAAAACTAACTATTACATAAGAAAAGGGCCATATATAAGGGCCTCCAAATGACAAAGAAAACAAAAGACTAAAATGCCCCTTGGGCTACAATAGCGATCAAATACCCATAAGGGCAAAAGCGGAAAAAAACTAAAAATAAAATAAACTACTACATAAAATGACTCAAAATAAAACTCATGATCGTGGTCGTCGATCTCCGGCGTCTCCTAGTGGTACTCGTGTCGAAAATGCTGATGATGTCCTCATCATAATTTCTCTATATTCGCACAATCTTGTGCATCACCTTGATTCTTAAAAATAAAAAAAAGAACCAACACACATTCTCTACTCATCTGGCATATTTTCTTTTTGTTGTGGTTGTTATCCAATGGTAGCATATGTTGCTTGTGGATATCAGGTCATCTTTGATGCATCTTCATTCTCAATTATAGATTGGAGAGCTCAACAGCAAAAGATTCAAGAAGGCAATGCATCAGGACATCAACAATTAAAATTTGATAGCAGCCACAACAACAAAAACACTTAGTGCAACAACCCAATGAGTCATGCTTCTTCCACTACAATCTCATATGCTGATCCGATTTAAATATACATCAGCAACTAATCAAAACGGGAATGTTATTGGAACTTCGAGAGATTGAAGCATCCAATCCTGTTATTGTGAAACATTCAGAACCAAAAAGGACAGAAAATTTTTCAAAACTAAAAAAGAAGAACGAGAGACCAATAATACGCATAGAGGTCAGATGATAGCAAAATCCATAAAAGCGAGTAGAAAAGCTCTATACTCACAGCCATGCATGAATCAAAATTTTAATAGCAGCTGTCATTGCCTCATAAGCTGCAGAACATCCGAAATTTTCAGATCACAAAAACACGAAATCTCAGATAATAGCACCCCTCGAAAAAAGAGCATTGTGAGAAGATATAAGTTGCCATTAGTATTTAAAAGCCCTTTGATATGCAGGGCAGATAAAGGCAGAAAGCGAGTTTTCACGCTAATGTCGCATCAAACAACCATCAAAATGCTAAAATAGTTACCTCAAGGGGCAGATCAGATAAAAAAGAGGCAAACAGAACGAACGAACGTGAGCCCAACCCCACCCAATCGTATTTCCCGGTGAAAATGAGGCAACAGATAGGATTTCATATAAAATGAGGCAACTGGTAGAATAAAATGGACTTCAGGAGTTAATAGACTTGCTTTAAATGTAAGATAGGAGTCTACTCTCGCATCCCGATCCCAAACAATCTTTTTTTGGGGGGTTATTGCATACAAAACATCTAAAACTATTAAAAATACATGTTTAACACCTAAACTTCTACATTTACTAATTACCACCTAAAACACCTCTTTTAATCAAGGTTTAAAATTGCGTAACTGCGCCTCGAGGCGGTTTTCGTCCGTGAGGCGAGGCGTAAGCCTCGAGGCGGTCTGAGGCGTAAGCCTCACGAACACAGAATTGCGTAAATGAAAAATTAAGGATTTTAGCATGAAAATAATAGCAATAATGGAAAATAAGAAAGTAGATGCAATAAAATTATGTCCCAAAGTACAAAAACACAAAATATCAGTTTATCAAAACTCCCAAAATACAAAAAACACATAAAATGAAGTCATATCCCATCACAAAATATCAGTCTTCAAGTGAATCTTCTTCTCCAATTGTATCTATGAATGCCATGTCATCTTCATCTTCAACATGGCTCACTTTTCTCTTCCCTGTTCATTAAAAGAAAAGATTATTAGCATATTAATTGGATGAACCACTCATTATCAAGCAGACTGGCAGAGAACATATACCTTTACTTGCAGAGCTAGTAGATGTGTGTGGTGTGGTACTAGTGGATGTACCCGTTTGATCTGCTTCGCCCCTCAATACATCCACATTTAGATCTTCTACCTGTAAGTCTGATAATGACCCTCTCTAGTACCACCTGCAGGCATCATATCTGCTTCTCCTCTATCTGCTCCTGCAGTAGTCATGTACTGATCCATAGGACCCCGTGCACCTCTATTATGTATAGTGGAGGAGGAGCCCTTTCCACTCTCGCTCCCAAAATAGGCATCTTGGTCGACCCTTTCATCAAATTGCTGCTGTTGTAAGTGTTTGACAGTGGTAGTTTTTTTCATGTAAGCACATATTTCTTCCTTCACATTGTCCGGCACTTTTGCACAAGGTGCTACGTTCTTGTGAGAGCAAGATAAGTGCTCCTTCATGCGGGTTACTCCGCCCTTCACAACTTTCTCACAGAAATTGCACTTTAAATAGACATAGCTCTTCTCTCCGCCGCCAATGTCAACTTGTACACTATACTTCCAAGAAGGGTCCCTCCGCAATGACGAAGACCCCTTTTCCTTGCCTCGTACCATGATCTCTAATGAAAGAATTGAAAATTACACAAAAAATTCCAAAAATCTACAACCCTAAAATTTCTTTCATTTCAAAAATCTAACCAAAAAGTAAAAAAAAATACCTAAAATCCTTTGTGGACTTCTCCTACAAGGCGGCCGGACACTTCAACTTCGCCGGAGAGAGGCGGCGCCGGCGGGAGAGGCGGCGGGAAGGCTAGCCGAGCGGACGGGGGGCTCTGGATGTCGCGACCTGGAGCAGCAAACGGGCGGAAAATGTCGGGATGGAGCTTAGGCCGATCGGGTGTGGAGATTTAATGGAAGATTTTAAGTAGGTGGGCCCTTGGGATGAGGCGTACGCCTCTCTTAAAATTGCGCAATTGCGCAACAGAGGCGCGCCTCAGCTTCCATGAGGCGTACGCCTCACCACTGCCTCCTATTGCGTATGCCTTGAGGCGTTTTTTTCAGGAATTGCGCAGAGGCGCGCCTCAAGGCGCGCCTCTTATTGCGCAATTTTAAACCATGCTTTTAATCAATTCAAACATTCCGTTTAAACCTTCCGTCAAAAATCACCATCAATGACTGTCTTTCCCATCAATGGCATCCTTTCACAGTGAATACAAGTATCTCATCACTTCAATAGAGTGGTAGAATACAAGGACAATGGAATTTTAGGTGGTATATTAGTAAATATAGAACTTAAGGTGATAAATATGTATTTTCAATAGTTTAAAATGTTATGTATGTAAAAATCACTTTTTTGTGTGTGGGAATATTAAGGGACAGCACCCATTTTCATAACTATAATAAAAAGTTACAAAAGTTAACACAATTACAACTCAAAAGAGAGAAAAAGAAAAGGACATATCAGAGCTGTAAATAAAAACCAAAACTATATCGGGTCAGTTAGACCACAATGACAATTAAATTTAAACCAAAGAGCAAATAAAGGGAAAAACATTCTGGACTCAGAAGGCCAAACAAAGCACCCACCATAAGTTGAAGTAATCATCCCGGATCAGATCAACCCGGTTGCCGAGCAATATAGCCATCGAATGGTAAAAGAGAATATAGTTTGAAGAGCATAAAAGCGCAGGCAAGATCACAGAATAACAGATATCAGGAGAAATGCAGCATGGTTGCTAATATAAAACTACGGCCATCCAGGGTTGAGGTGAGAGCATAGCCTCATCACCGTCCAGCAAAACCAAAACACCAAAAAGAACCCGAAAGGAACAGCAAAAACAGAACCACTCCAGTCACGAACCAATGATGATGCTAATCTCCCTGCAGCTTTTCCACTTTTGAAGTTTAGACATTAATGCTCGATGTATGATAAAATAGGTTTCGTCAGGAGTTTGAAATTCATTCCAGAAAAGTCTAGCATTCCTTTCTTGCCAAATAAAGTAGACAAGAGGAGAGATAGCTAGCTCACGCACGTGAACGATCACTGGTCAGGCCCCAAAACAGTCATCAATATTCGCCATATTCCCAAAAAATCTTTGAAAGATAGTTATGTTTGAATGCCTTTTGAAAAGTTCATTGTGCACTTCAAGAAATCAAGTTATAAATCTCAAGACCAGACTTGAGTAGACATTGTTTGGCAGTTCAATGCACAACTCTTAGGTTTTAGTTTTCCCTTCTCTATTTTGCTCAGCTTCGTTCCTTCGCATGAATGTAGAGTTTAGCACGAGTTATTTTTTGTCGCTGTTCCACTTTGCTCCTTCAACGACATTCCCCTCTTGTTGGATCGGAAGTTACGACACTTTTTTGAACGGAAGCAACAACAGGAGCTCTGTGAAGGTAACTTTCTCCCTTTCGCGTGCTTCTTCGGCCAAATCATAAATCTGCCGAACCAAAGGATTTTATAAATCAAGGATTTACCACGAAAAGAGGAATTTTCGGTCAACCGCAGCTTTGATTTACCGTGAAATTTGGTTTTGCATTTTTGGCCATTTGGCTGGATTTAGGTCAAATCTGGCCTAAATTTAACATCCAACCAATGCTTTAGGTTTCATTTGAGACAACTTTCTTATTGCTTTTTAAAACAATTTTTTTGTTAAAAACTTATAAATTAAAAAAAAAATTATTAGAAAGGTGCACCGGCTGAAATTCCAGGGCATGGAGGATTTCCAGCTAGCAAGAATGCAGACCACAACTGGGATTACCATCAGACAATTATATTTGGGACATTTAAGCCAACCAACAGATTAATGTGAGCTTCATGAGAACAATTGATTGGCTAAGACTTCGGAAAAGTTGAGAAGAAGCATCCACTTTGATCTCTCAGCTACAGCCATAAAAAGCTAAAATCATGAAGTCTGCACAGGTTGCCTATCGAAGCTTTAGGTTCTGGCATTACGGCTTTATGTGGAAACTGATTTCATAAATAAAAAAGAATATCACCCATAACTCTTTCATTTTTATGCGGTAAGACCTTGTAATGCAGAATATTATCTATATGCTGTAACATTTATTGACAGCAGAAACTAAAAAATAAATTGGCCACAATGAATAGTAAATCCAAACCATTTTAGCAACTCTCTTATCTCCACACCACGGTAGCTTTATTGTTATCCAAAAGAATTTTAAGCATATCTCAATGACACTCTTATTAAATAGCTCTTATCAGTTACAGATATGAGTTTCACTACTTCGGAACGTTTGAGTGCAGATTTAAAAAATGGTCCTCATCGTATAACTATTTTGATTTTTTTAAAATTTGATGGACCAAAATAATCATTTAATATTATTGAGGGTCATTTTAGGCCTTCATAAAAAGTCAAGAAATTTTTTGATTCATTTCACGAATATAAAATGTTAAAAAAAGAAATATCATTCTTATTTCGGTGAGGGAAAGAGGTCTAATCCCTCTAACTTGGTGTAAAACAAAAAGTTTAAAGAGGCTCTTATGATGTAATAGACATTTTAGGTCTAACTCTACCTTTCTTAACATAAGCCAAATCTAATACATCTACTCTTGTCACTGGACATCGAAAGGCTGTCATTTTATGTGACCAAACCATCAAAGGCGACTCTCCCTAATCTTATCATCCACTGGAGCTACTCCAACCTTTTCATGAATATACTCATTTTGTATCATGTTTCTAAGAGTAAAACCACCCATCCACCTGAGCACCCTCATCTCTACAACACGTAACTTAATATTATGCTTCTCGTTTAATGGCCAACATTCTGCACTATAAAGCATTGCTAGTATCACCACCATCTTATAGAATTTTCTCTTAAGTTTGAGGGAGAATTTTCTCACACAATAAGCCTGATGCATTCCTCCATTTCAACCATCCAACTTGAAGTCTAATAAAAATATTCTCATCTACTTCACCATCACTTTGAACAATAGACCCAAGATATCTAAAATGTATACTCTTATTAATGATTTAGAAACTCAAAGTCACAATCCCTCCACAAAATCTATTACTACTAAAATTACATTCCATATATTAAGTTTTAGATATACTCCAATGAAAAATTTTAGACTCTAAGATTGACCTATATAATTCTAATTTACCTTCGACTCCCTCTTTAGTCTTATCAACAAAAAGAATATCATCAGCAAAAAGCATACAACTGAGTACAACCTTTTGCAAATGTCTAGTGAGAACATCCATGACGAAAGCAGAAAGATATGGGCTTAAGTTGATCCTTGATGTAATCCAACAGAAATAGGAAAACAATTTGTCAAATCAACTTGTGTTTGAACACAAGTAACAAATCCTACATACATATGCTTTCTCTAAATCAATAAATACCATAGGTACATCCTCCTTACTGTAATGAAAAAATGAAACGCAGAAGCTGGAGCATTCATAGATAGCAGAAATTAAAGAATAAATTCATGCAAGCATATTGAAATAATTACCTGCTAACCTGCCTAACAACATTGCAGAAAGGTCAGGATTATGACATCTGACAGACTCCAAGGAAATGAGTGATAAAAAAAGAAAAGGCTCAGATCGTCATTGGAAAACATCACATAGAGAGAGAGAGCGTAAAAGTTCCCACCAATCATTTAGATATAATCCTTTGAAAATAAATATTTAGCAGCACCTGTTGCCTTTTGAAAACATTCTTCATGTCTAACCATCACATGGAAAGTAAAACAGCTATGCATAGAGATATAAAGGGCAATAGAATTATCTTCCACATCACAGCCAATTTGTCTTGAATAAAATATAAACACGGCACCCCTCTTTATAAATAAAAATTAACGCAGCTGATAAAATAAAATCCCAAAGAAGCAATTAATGAAAATAACCCGCTAATATTGGATACACCACGTCTGCGGAAAAATTTGAGTTCCCTATTTTCTTATGTAGAAAAATAAGCTGCACAACTTAACAAAAGAGAGTATTCAGTAGCTAATAACTTTCATAATCTTGCTCACCACCTAGGAAAAAAAGCCATACAACAACAACAACAACATCAAGCCTTTATCCCACTACATGGGGTCGGCTACATGAATCCTTTTTCTCCATTGTGCCCTATTAAAAGTCAAATTCTCGCTTAAATCTAATAAAGAAAGATCATTCCTAATATTTTCTAACCAAGTCTTTTTAGGTCTACCCCTACCTTTCTTAACATAAGTCAAATCTAATACCTCTACTCTCCTAACCAGGTCATCACAAGGCCGCCGTTTTATGTGACCAAACCATCTAAGGCAACTTTCTCAAATCTTATCTTCTGCTGGAGCTACTTCAACCTTTTCACGTATATGCTCATTTCGTATCATATCTCTAAAAGCCATAAAATAGAAAAACCTAACTTTGAGGCATGACCGAGAGAGATGTAACAAAATAATTGACAGCCAAACATGCAAAAGCATATGCTCGCAAACATATAATTTTTTTAATATATTAAAAAAGAGTAAGAATCCTAGAGAAAGGAAATCATCCGGCCTCTACAATGAAAATAGAGCAATAATGTGATTAAAAGGGTCTTGCAAAGAAGTTCCTCCAGATCCTCCTCCTGAAAAGAATCTGACACAAAGTTGGAACGTGCAGGTAAACAATTAAATATAAGCAAGTTCTTGAAGTAGAGGCAACATTGGTAAAAGAAGCAGTACTGTGGGAAGTATTTAATAGCACTACAACTAGGTTTTTAATGGAGCCTTGTTGCTTCCTGGAGTATTCGCAGCGGTAGAAAAATATAAAGTTTAATGTCATAACTTTGTACGAAGATCCGGCACGCAATCAGATAAAAAGAGATGGTGCGTCATTCACTAGAAATATAAAAATTTTTACGTGGAAAACCCCTAAAAAGGGGGAAAAACCATGGGGCCTTGCCCAGTTTGAATGAATCCACTAGTATTGCAGTTGATTACAAATGAGGCCCTTCCTTGGGGAAGGCCTTAACTTGATGTACATCTTATAGATTCGACTATAAGTATGTCACATTTGGAAACCGTTTGGTAATTCAAATTGTGGTTTGAACCTTGCAACAAAGTTTCGGGTCCTTGATTTGGACTCATTTGGGCTCGAATTGAGTCGAATTTGGTGTCGTTGGATTCATATTTTCGAGACACTCAGTTCTACTATAAGTTTGCTGAAATCGGAGTTCAGATGATCCCGGATTTAATTTTTGAAGTTTTCGACTTGATTTTGCCTTGAGATTCGTGCCCGATCAAGATAATTTTTTGATGACATATCAAGCCTCATGCCATCCTTGATGCCTCTCTGACTAGTAGAGGAAGAATTAACTAAGGCCAAATTGTCAATTGTTACCAGTAACTCACTGTCTTCCCAGAAGTAATTCATCATCTAGTAGCCAGAGAAAAGTAGAAAAGCTAAGCAGCAAGAACCGATAATGGATAAGAAGAAGAAGAAGAAAAAAGCAAAAATAAGAAGGGTCACATGCCAACAAGCATAAAAAATAGAATGGAGACTAAGGCTCTTTAATTTCTAAGGTAATGCATGAGAAAAGGTAGTGCACTCGGATTGCGAGTAAGATATGCTAAGCATTAATATATAAACATATCATCTCAAATTACCATAGCAACTGCATCCTGATGAGGACATCGTCAGTGATTTCGACACATGTACCATCATGAGAAGCCGGAGATTGACGGCCATGATCATGAGTTGTATTTTTAGTCATTTTATGTAGTAGTTTATTTTATTCTATGTTTTTTTTTTCCGATTTTGCCCTTATGGATATTTTGCCGCTATTGTAGCCCAAGGGGTATTTTAGTCTTTTGATTCTTTGTCGTTTTGAGACCTATATATATGGTCATTTTCTCATGTAAGAGCAGGTTTTGATGAAATGAAAGTTTACTTTGTGTTCTCTTTGTGAGTGCATTTCTCTCTCTCAAATCTCTTAGTGAGTTTTAGGAAGAGCTAGATCTCTTTGTGAGTTCTAGACCTTCTTCCACTTTGTCTTTGTGATCAAGTAGTGTGAGAATTCAAGGAGAATCCATCCGGATCGCATTCTTCCTTAAGCTCCCTCCCCACACCCGTTTCCGCCCAGCATTTGCCATCGCCTCTCCCCTAGCCCGCTCAGGCCGCCGACCTCCAGGCCACTGCCTCCCGCCGGCCAGCCACCCTCCACACCGTGTCCGCCCCTTGCCTCCCTCCTCTAGCCGTCGGTTCCCCCCTCCTTTGAATTTCAAAATTTGAAATTCAAATGTTTTTATGAGCCATTAATTGTTTCCTAATGTAGCTCCCTAATTTACGCCATCAATTTAATTGAGTTTCAATTTTAAATTTGAAATTCAAATTGTGTAAATTGATTGTCCTCACAATTGGAAGTTTTCTCTCCTTAAGAAAATTGAAATTTTATTTCAGATTTTTGTCAAATCTGAAATTGAATTGGTGGTCCCCACTTATTCAAAACTCACACCCCTCTCTCCTCCTCATGTGGCCGGCTCCCCCTTAATGGGCCCTCTCTCTCTCCTAATCACATTAACAACTCCACTAAATCAGCCCAAACTTCTCCCTATTGCCCCCCCCCCCCTCAACCCCTATTGGAAGTAATTTGAATTCTTCAAATTCATTCCCTCCCACACAAATAAACTGAAATTATTTCAGATTTCTTTCAGTTTTATTCCTGGGAGCCTTTCTCTATTCAAACTTCTCCAATACTCAAGCCAATCCAAGTTTCCTACACCGACGCCACCTTCTTCCTCTCTTTTCCCAATTCTTTTTGCGCTTCTTCCCTCTAGACAAGAATGTATGGCGGAACCCGAATGGAACTTTGGATTTGTGCATGACGATCGAAATCAAGTTGACATCCTCCAATCACCGTTCTTTGACGTGGGCTTTGATTTCGACGACACCATTGAAGATTACATCGACCGTATCCATTACACCTTAGTTGACGTGATCGACGAGCAAAGGTCAAAGGGATGTTGGATCATCATTGGACGACCGTCTTACTCCACCACACCGTCCACCTATCCAAGAGTGACGATCCTAGGTTCCTTCTTCCTCGGAGCGACCTCGATTCTAATGTGGAGACTCTTCTTCCACTAAAGCCTAGACTATTGGAGCGTATGGGTTCCAAATGTGAAAGTTTTCATTATTAAATCATGGATTCTTGTGTATCGTCGTAGTTTTACAATTGATATGTGCGTTTTCTTAAATTGTTTGGGTAATCAACTGTTGACCTGTGTAATGAAAACAAAAAAAATTCCTTCAAATCTCACCTGCCCTCTGTCGAAACACGTCGCACGACCCTCACACGTCGTCGCACGACCTCGCGTCATTTCATCACACTACGGCCTCGCGTCGTTAAAAGGAAGCGAGAGCAAGGCCTTCGGCCTCCCTTCCTCTCGGCCCCGAGCTCTCTCCCTCCGACCTCCTTCGTGCGACTCGACTTCGCTCCTCCGACGTCTTCGTGGCTGAACGACTTCGCGCCTTCGACGACTCCTTCCCGTCGGATAGGAAGTTATGACGCTTTGGTCGGAAGCAAGAACAGAATCTCACGGGCAGTGAAGATAACTTTCTTCCTTTGCGTGCGCTCCCCTTCGGCGCCCCTATTGCTGTTCGATTTCGTTGCTTCGCCGACGTCTCCTCCTTGTTGGATCGAAGTTACGACACTTTGGTCGGAAGCTAGAACAGGAGATCGCTGGCTGTGTAGGTAACTTTCTCCCTTTCACGCACTCCTCTCGGCCAAATCCTAAAAAAAAAAAGGTTTATATTTAATTATAATTATTTTTAATTAATTCCAATTAATTCATTAATTATTTTAATTAATTATAAAATTAATTATTATTAATTAATTATGATTTATTAAAATTAATTAATATTTCATTAATTATAATTAATTATAATTAATGATTTTTAATTGATTTTAATAAATTTTAATTAATTATCTTAATTAGTTATAATTAATTATAAATAATTAATTAAAATAGTTTTTTTTAATTAATTTTAATTAATTAATATTAATTATAATTAATAAAGAAAGCATGTGCACCTTCTTCTTGCCTCGACACCCGAGCCTTCATCGCTGACGACCGCCGGTCTACCGGCCCCCAAGGTATAACCCCTAAACCTAGATTTCCCTCTCGACATTAGTGACGAACTAGCAAACCCCCGAGGCGCCCACGTGGCGTTGTAGGGAGGGAAGCTAGTGCGACTCCTACGACGAGTCGGAAATCGCCTCGATTCTTTTCTCGACGATTGCAACGAACCAGAAAACCCCCGAGGCGCTCAAGTAGCGTTTAGGGTGGGAAACTGGTGCGATGCTTGCGACGATTTAAGGATCCCTCTTCAAAGCTTGCAACGAGCCGACAAACCCCCGAGGCACTCAAGTAGCGTTTAGGGCGGGAAAATCGATGCGGCGCTTGCGGCGAAGGGGATAAAAAATATATTCTTTATTTTCATATAAGTACCCCCGAACGCCCACGTGGTGCAGAGGGGGGAAATTTGCTTTCTTCTGACTCGTGCTCCACACCCTTAAACGCTCACGTAGCGGGCGGGTATTTTCGATAAAATATGCGACCGCGGTGTCACTTTTGACATCTACCTGAAGCGCTCACGTAGCATCGAAAGGAAGGTTGCCTCTTGGTTTTTCCCCTAAACTGGGGAGACGCCGAGAGGCTGCCGAAATTCAGACTGAAGACACCGTGGACTTGAACAGAATTTTGGCCTATATGTGAACAAATTTGGACAGAAAAGAACAAGAGCCCGCATTCAAATGAACTTGAACAGTTGACTTGTGGACCGTTGAACTTGATTGAAAAAAAAAACATGCAGAGGACCTGAATAAAACATAAACGACTTCTAAAAGCTCAAGTCCAAATAAAATCAAGACAGAATTAAAGATCAAATTCAAATGAAATGAACTCGAAATGGGACCAAATTGAAATCATTTAAATACAAAATTGAGCTCAAAAGATCTCAAAGAGACTTTGAACAATCATTTGAACATACATTCGGACTCAAATTCAAAGAAGCTAAGTGTGAAGGGCACTAAAATTGAACAAGACTCAGACTACAAAGGACACAGAACTGAACTTGCACATTAAGCTCATGAACCTGATTTAAATTGATCCTGAAAGGGCTTGAACTTGAGCCTGGTTTGAGCATCATCGCCCTCTCACATTCAACGCCAGTCAAAGCTACCACCTGAGATTGGGTCTCCTACAAATACCTTCAGGAGGTCGTAGTGAGTACAACAATCCCCTGCAAATGGCTACAAACGACTTGTGGATAACAACAGTGTGTACATCGTAAGCATAACGAACCACTGTGGACACAAGTACGAATATCACCTGCGACAACGGTGATCAAGATCTTCAAGTTATTTCGGGTACAATAGCAACCTGATGTACGAAAAACTCTACTACACTAAAGATCTTGAAAAGAGATCTTCTCAAAGTGAAGCGATAATCAGTGGACTTCGAAGTCCAAAAGAATTCCTTCCCCGGTGATTGAGAAAAGGGGAGTCAACATCAAAACACTACGCCATCGGATCTGCAACATTCGTACTAGCAGACAGAAGGCGTCCACAAACTACAACTCCACGCCACCGGATCTGCAACATTCGTACTAGCAGACAGAAGGCGTCTACGATCTACAACTCAACGCCACCGGATCTGCAACACTGATACAAGCAGACAAAAGGCGTCCACAACCTATAACGCTACGCCACCGGATCTGCAACATCTATGAAAGCAGACAGAAGGCGTCTACAAATATGTCTAAATCAATATAAAAATCATCCGCATGAGCCCCGGCGAGCGTGTTATTTGTACACACGTGACGTCTAGAGATGCTGCGCGGGTCGATAAGTGAATTCTAGTTCGAACCCGATCATTCTATACAGATCAATAGAAGTCGACAGGGTTCGAACCTTCAAACAAACAAAATACACGGTTGTAGCGAACAGTGTATTTGTTTAAATACATTATTTTTTAGGCCTTCAAGGCCTAAAATCAAGAAAATTCATGAACAAAAGGCACAAAGCCTATGAAATCCGATCCTCTATCGACCAGTAGATAGAGTTGACAAGGTTCAGTCCATAAAAAGAAATGACCCTCAAACACCCCGATGATGGCCGTGTTGAATGCAGATCTCAACTGGAGGGGTTTCCAAATATTTTCAAATATCTCCCAAAAGTTCACACAAAATCCAAAACTCCACAAAATTCAAAAAAATTTCAAAAAAATTCCTAAATCCCAAAATATTTAAAATTTGAAATCAATCCATCAACATACTTAAAAGCAAAATTCATCCACCCTCCGCAACAGTCTGTCGGGGTGGACAAATTCAAAAAAACTCTAGCTCACAAAAAGCCAAATGCCTAGTCGAAAATATCACTAGGATCCATTCTCAAACAATCTCTTGCCAGTAAGGACGTGGTACGTGTCCTCTAACCGGCGGTTGACCGCCAAATGACACCGCAGGATAAACGGTTACGACGACCCAGGGCCCTCTGAACCGAGTGGTTTTGCCGCCAAATGGCACCACAATATACCGGTTATGGCCAGAGCAAATACGCTCCTTATTGGCATCAAATCTTTAAGATATGAATCAATAGGATATGATTGATAGGGCACAAAGCCCTTTGTTAGCTAAGGTGGATTCAAATTTGTCCCCTTAGACAAACATCCAACCCCGGTCTACAAGGTCCCCTTGGACGAAGCAACCCATGGCTGCCGACAAGGATCCTTCTGTCAGGTTGGGTCGACTACCTCCTCTGACTAAGTAGACCAGGGACCACGATGGCCCGGGACGACGGAACCATGGGATCTTGATCGGGTCCATCATCCATTCCCCCACCATCCGCTTTAAGTACAAGATGGTGCAATTTCTATTTTGAATATCAAAATCTCCAAATTCCCAATTATTTCCAAACTTCCCAAATTCTCAAATCCAAATCCAATTTCTACCAATATCAAAAATCCATTGCTGCTACTATATGCCAGATAACACGTATACTCTACGTATCTGATTGACGACTAGCCTTAATCGAAAGTTCTCTCTCGTGATCGGGAGGGGTAATTAACTATAGGGGCTTGTGCCTATAGGAAACCAGAACTCAGATCATAAAGTCCTCGCAAAATGAGGGCAAAATCTCTGGGTAGTGTCTTATCTACAAACCCATCTGCCTTCCAAAATTTACCTCGGAACTTAGTTCGTTAAAACTCCCTCGCCGAATAAGAAAAGCGAGCGGAGGTCGGGGCCGAATTTTCGGAGCCCACATCAACTTCGCGCTTCTTTGCCTAAGCAAGTTAAAAACTAAGAGCTCCAAGGATCAATCCTTGTTATTAGTAATAACTTTATTTTGGAATTACTTTGTTAATTTGTTCTCTTTAATTTCTTAAGTAAATCCTGTTTGTTTCACATCACATCCTGCTTCAAGAGTGAGGAGAAAGAGTACAATATGACTATTGAATGCAACACTAATAAATAAATAAATAATCAGCTTTCTAAAAGTCCTCCAACCTCAAGCATAAATAGGGAGAATCATAACATAGTTTGCCTGAGAATTTTCAAGCCATCCTTGATGTTCGCCTTTGCAAAATGAGTATAAAGAAACCTGGGTTGCAGAAGATCAGTCACATGTTGGCAATCACCAGCACACTTCTACCAACAGATATCTATATGATAACCTTATTGAGGAAAATAAAATTGAAGTAAGAACATCCATCACTAAAACAAAAAGAAATGGGCTTACCGCTAATCCTTGATGTAATCCAACAAAAATAGAAAAATACTTGATCAAACAACCTTGTTTTTGAGCACATATTAAAACTCTTGCATACATATCCTTAATGATTTAAATATAAGTGTTGTGTGCTAGAAAATTTGAGTTGGGAGAGTATCAATGGACGGCCAATATCAACTCCGTTGATTATGGATTGTTTATCGAGTTTATCATGGATTGTTTATCGAGCATCTGAGTGTCTAAATGATGTCAGCATTCGGCGATCTTTGGCTAGTTGGATTTGACTTATCAAGCCGCTAAATTCGACTATAAGTATAATACATTTGCATATCATTTAGTCATCCGATTAATGTTCTGAAGCTTTCAAGTTCCAAATAGGCTTTGGTCATTTGATTTGGCACCAATTGTATCGAATTTGGTGTCGCTAGATTCATCTCATTGAGATGTTCAATTTGACTATAAGCTTATTAAAATCGGAGTTTGAATAGTCATGATTTTAATTTTGAAGCCTCCGACTCATATTTGCATTGAGATTCATGACCGATCAAAATAATTTTTTGATAACATATCAACAAGCATTACTAACTATTTTCTTTTCTAGATCTCTCCAGAGCACTTCTCTTAAAAGTTTATCATATGCTTACTCTAAATTAATATCATAAGTAGATCGTCTTTATTCTCTCTATACTTCTCCATACAACAAATTCACAAATATATAGCTTCAATCTACGAAGCATTAATATCACATCATAAACAATACTAAATTATTCTCTCACATAAGTTTAATGCATGATACGTTAACTTAATTGATGTGATACAACATGCAATGGAACAAGAACTGCTTGGGGATTTTAATATAAGATTTTAAAGCCTTGCTAGTTATAGAATTAATTCTTACCCAAGTTAGATTTTTAGAATTATCAAGTTGAAATTAAGTAAGGCATGCGGTTATAACTAGATTAACGGGACAATATCAAATTGACAACATAGAATTAGAGAGTAATGCTATGGGGAGAAACAATAATCCACAATTAACAAATAGAACTTTTCACCTTGGGTCTCTCACTCACTCTCTTGTTGGTGTCACTTTTAATGGAAGAAGATTGAGAGCAACCGAGCGATACCACTAGGAGACAAATGGCGCACAAAAGCGTAGTCCGTTGGAGCGGTAGCCAGTGGCGTGTAGTCCATGGGATGACTAGTGAGCATCCAACGTCTTATCGAAACTTCCTTGACGGCTATGATGGGGGCTAAGAGGCAAATGCAGGAAATCTGAAATAAAATTAAGATTTTAGTGGTTTAGGAGAGGGATTTAATTTGAATTTCAAATTAATCCAAGGAGGGAGAGAGGGGCGGCAATGGGGAGAAGATTTGGGCTGAATTTGTGGAGCTATTAAGGTGATTAGGAGAGAGAGGGGGGGGCATTAAGGGGGAGGAATTGATTTCAAATTCCAGATTTTGACATTTGAAATTAAAATCATGGAAAACTGAAATTAAACTTGAGAAGGAGGGGTATTAAAGAGGTGTTTAAGTGGTGATGAGGTGGCAAGTAGAGAGAGAAACAATAGGAGAAGGTGGCCGGCCATATGGGAGAGAGAGAGAGGCTTGGAATTAAATAGGTGGGGACCACAATTAATTAATCAAAATCTGAAATTTAGATTTCAGATTTTAATTAAGTCATGTAACTCCTTTCTTGAAAGAAAATTGGGAGGGAATTTGAATTTCAAAAATTTGTAACTCCCTTAATTAATTCCCCAATTTAAGTGAATTAATTAGGAAAGTCATTAAAGGATGAAATTCAAACTAGCAAAGGGAAACCAAATGGGGGCCGGCGGTATGGATCCAGGGTGGCCGGCGGAAGAAGGGCTGGTGGTGGCCGGCGGGTGGCCAAATGGAGGATTAGCCGGCGTAAGGGCTCCTGCAGGCCGGCGGGATGGGGTGCTGGGTTGGTCGGCGGGAGGCTGGCCGGCGGTTTGGCTAGGGGAAAGGGGCGGCGGCAAGGATCCAAGGACAGGAAGAAGTAAGGAAAATATAAGGATCCAAGTGGTGAATTCCAATTTTCCACAAGTGCTTCAATCCGAATCTCCACGATGATGATTTGACCAAGAGAAATAAAGGAAAATAGTAGAACGAGAAAAACCTAGAACTCACAAAGAGATCTAGCTTCTCCTACGAACTCACTAAGAGATCGTGGAGGTTTACACTCACAAAGAGAACACAAAGCAAATATTTTTCATTCACCAAAACTAACTATTACATAAGAAAAGGGCCATATATAGGCCTCCAAATGACAAAGAAAACAAAAGACTAAAATGCCCCTTGGGCTACAATAGCGACCAAATACCCATAAGGGCAAAAGCGGAAAAAACTGAAAATAAAATAATACTACATAAAATGACTCAAAATAAAACTCATGATCGTGGTCGTCGATCTCCGGCGTCTCCAGGTGGTACTCGTGTCGAAAATGCTGACAATGTCCTCATCATAATTCCTCTATATTCGCACAATCTTGTGCATCACCTTGATTCTTAAAAATAAAAAAAAGAACCAACACACATTCTCTACTCATCTGGCATATTTTCTTTTTGTTGTGGTTGTTATCCAATGGTAGCATATGTTGCTTGTGGATATCAGGTCATCTTTGATGCATCTTCATTCTCAATTATAGATTGGAGAGCTCAACAGCAAAAGATTCAAGAAGGCAATGCATCAGGACATCAACAATTAAAATTTAATAGCAGCCACAACAACAAAAACACTTAGTGCAACAACCCAATGAGTCATGCTTCTTCCACTACAATCTCATATGCTGATCCGATTTAAATATACATCAGCAACTAATCAAAACGGGAATGTTATTGGAACTTCGAGAGATTGAAGCATCCAATCCTGTTATTGTGAAACATTCAGAACCAAAAAGGACAGAAAATTTTTCAAAACTAAAAAAGAAGAACGAGAGACCAATAATACGCATAGAGGTCAGATGATAGCAAAATCCATAAAAGCGAGTAGAAAAGCTCTATACTCACAGCCATGCATGAATCAAAATTTTAATAGCAGCTGTCATTGCCTCATAAGCTGCAGAACATCCGAAATTTTCAGATCACAAAAACACGAAATCTCAGATAATAGCACCCCTCGAAAAAAGAGCATTGTGAGAAGATATAAGTTGCCATTAGTATTTAAAAGCCCTTTGATATGCAGGGCAGATAAAGGCAGAAAGCGAGTTTTCACGCTAATGTCGCATCAAACAACCATCAAAATGCTAAAATAGTTACCTCAAGGGGCAGATCAGATAAAAAAGAGGCAAACAGAACGAACGAACGTGAGCCCAACCCCACCCAATCGTATTTCCCGGTGAAAATGAGGCAACAGATAGGATTTCATATAAAATGAGGCAACTGGTAGAATAAAATGGACTTCAGGAGTTAATAGACTTGCTTTAAATGTAAGATAGGAGTCTTCTCTCGCATCCCGATCCCAAACAATCTTTTTTTGGGGGGTTATTGCATACAAAACATCTAAAACTATTAAAAATACATGTTTAACACCTAAACTTCTACATTTACTAATTACCACCTAAAACACCTCTTTTAATCAATTCAAACATTCCGTTTAAACCTTCCGTCAAAAATCACCATCAATGACTGTCTTTCCCATCAATGGCATCCTTTCACAGTGAATACAAGTATCTCATCACTTCAATAGAGTGGTAGAATACAAGGACAATGGAATTTTAGGTGGTATATTAGTAAATATAGAACTTAAGGTGATAAATATGTATTTTCAATAGTTTAAAATGTTATGTATGTAAAAATCACTTTTTTGTGTGTGGGAATATTAAGGGACAGCACCCATTTTCATAACAATAATAAAAAGTTACAAAAGTTAACACAATTACAACTCAAAAGAGAGAAAAAGAAAAGGACATATCAGAGCTGTAAATAAAAACCAAAACTATATCGGGTCAGTTAGACCACAATGACAATTAAATTTAAACCAAAGAGCAAATAAAGGGAAAAACATTCTGGACTCAGAAGGCCAAACAAAGCACCCACCATAAGTTGAAGTAATCATCCCGGATCAGATCAACCCGGTTGCCGAGCAATATAGCCATCGAATAGTAAAAGAGAATATAGTTTGAAGAGCATAAAAGCGCAGGCAAGATCACAGAATAACAGATATCAGGAGAAATGCAGCATGGTTGCTAATATAAAACTACGGCCATCCAGGGTTGAGGTGAGAGCATAGCCTCATCACCGTCCAGCAAAACCAAAACACCAAAAAGAACCCGAAAGGAACAGCAAAAACAGAACCACTCCAGTCACGAACCAATGATGATGCTAATCTCCCTGCAGCTTTTCCACTTTTGAAGTTTAGACATTAATGCTCGATGTATGATAAAATAGGTTTCGTCAGGAGTTTGAAATTCATTCCAGAAAAGTCTAGCATTCCTTTCTTGCCAAATAAAGTAGACAAGAGGAGAGATAGCTAGCTCACGCACGTGAACGATCACTGGTCAGGCCCCAAAACAGTCATCAATATTCGCCATATTCCCAAAAAATCTTTGAAAGATAGTTATGTTTGAATGCCTTTTGAAAAGTTCATTGTGCACTTCAAGAAATCAAGTTATAAATCTCAAGACCAGACTTGAGTAGACATTGTTTGGCAGTTCAATGCACAACTCTTAGGTTTTAGTTTTCCCTTCTCTATTTTGCTCAGCTTCGTTCCTTCGCATGAATGTAGAGTTTAGCACGAGTTATTTTTTGTCGCTGTTCCACTTTGCTCCTTCAACGACATTCCCCTCTTGTTGGATCGGAAGTTACGACACTTTTTTGAACGGAAGCAACAACAGGAGCTCTGTGAAGGTAACTTTCTCCCTTTCGCGTGCTTCTTCGGCCAAATCATAAATCTGCCGAACCAAAGGATTTTATAAATCAAGGATTTACCACGAAAAGAGGGAATTTTCGGTCAACCGCAGCTTTGATTTACCGTGAAATTTGGTTTTGCATTTTTGGCCATTTGGCTGGATTTAGGTCAAATCTGGCCTAAATTTAACATCCAACCAATGCTTTAGGTTTCATTTGAGACAACTTTCTTATTGCTTTTTAAAACAAATTTTTATTAAAAAAAAAATTAAAAAAAAAATTGCATTAGAAAAGTGCACCGGCTGAAATTCCAGGGCATGGAGGATTTCCAGCTAGCAAGAATGCAGACCACAACTGGGATTACCATCAGACAATTATATTTGGGACATTTAAGCCAACCAACAGATCAATGTGAGCTTCATGAGAACAATTGATTGGCTAAGACTTCGGAAAAGTTGAGAAGAAGCATCCACTTTGATCTCTCAGCTACAGCCATAAAAAGCTAAAATCATGAAGTCTGCACAGGTTGCCTATCGAAGCTTTAGGTTCTGGCATTACGGCTTTATGTGGAAACTGATTTCATAAATAAAAAAGAATATCACCCATAACTCTTTCATTTTTATGCGGTAAGACCTTGTAATGCAGAATATTATCTATATGCTGTAACATTCATTGACAGCAGAAACTAAAAAATAAATTGGCCACAATGAATAGTAAATCCAAACCATTTTAGCAACTCTCTTATCTCCACACCACGGTAGCTTTATTGTTATCCAAAAGAATTTTAAGCATATCTCAATGACACTCTTATTAAATAGCTCTTATCAGTTACAGATATGAGTTTCACTACTTCGGAACGTTTGAGTGCAGATTTAAAAAATGGTCCTCATCGTATAACTATTTTGATTTTTTTAAAATTTGATGGACCAAAATAATCATTTAATATTATTGAGGGTCATTTTAGGCCTTCATAAAAAGTCAAGAAATTTTTTGATTCATTTCACGAATATAAAATGTTAAAAAAAGAAATATCATTCTTATTTCGGTGAGGGAAAGAGGTCTAAACCCTCTAACTTGGTGTAAAACAAAAAGTTTAAAGAGGCTCTTATGATGTAATAGACATTTTAGGTCTAACTCTACCTTTCTTAACATAAGCCAAATCTAATACATCTACTCTTGTCACTGGACATCGAAAGGCTGTCATTTTATGTGACCAAACCATCAAAGGCGACTCTCCCTAATCTTATCATCCACTGGAGCTACTCCAACCTTTTCATGAATATACTCATTTTGTATCATGTTTCTAAGAGTAAAACCACCCATCCACCTGAGCACCCTCATCTCTACAACACGTAACTTAATATTATGCTTCTCGTTTAATGGCCAACATTCTGCACTATAAAGCATTGCTAGTATCACCACCATCTTATAGAATTTTCTCTTAAGTTTGAGGGAGAATTTTCTCACACAATAAGCCTGATGCATTCCTCCATTTCAACCATCCAACTTGAAGTCTAATAAAAATATTCTCATCTACTTCACCATCACTTTGAACAATAGACCCAAGATATCTAAAATGTATACTCTTATTAATGATTTAGAAACTCAAAGTCACAATCCCTCCACAAAATCTATTACTACTAAAATTACATTCCATATATTAAGTTTTAGATATACTCCAATGAAAAATTTTAGACTCTAAGATTGACCTATATAATTCTAATTTACCTTCGACTCCCTCTTTAGTCTTATCAACAAAAAGAATATCATCAGCAAAAAGCATACAACTGAGTACAACCTTTTGCAAATGTCTAGTGAGAACATCCATGACGAAAGCAGAAAGATATGGGCTTAAGTTGATCCTTGATGTAATCCAACAGAAATAGGAAAACAATTTGTCAAATCAACTTGTGTTTGAACACAAGTAACAAATCCTACATACATATGCTTTCTCTAAATCAATAAATACCATAGGTACATCCTCCTTACTGTAATGAAAAAATGAAACGCAGAAGCTGGAGCATTCATAGATAGCAGAAATTAAAGAATAAATTCATGCAAGCATATTGAAATAATTACCTGCTAACCTGCCTAACAACATTGCAGAAAGGTCAGGATTATGACATCTGACAGACTCCAAGGAAATGAGTGATAAAAAAAGAAAAGGCTCAGATCGTCATTGGAAAACATCACATAGAGAGAGAGAGAGCGTAAAAGTTCCCACCAATCATTTAGATATAATCCTTTGAAAATAAATATTTAGCAGCACCTGTTGCCTTTTGAAAACATTCTTCATGTCTAACCATCACATGGAAAGTAAAACAGCTATGCATAGAGATATAAAGGGCAATAGAATTATCTTCCACATCACAGCCAATTTGTCTTGAATAAAATATAAACACGGCACCCCTCTTTATAAATAAAAATTAACGCAGCTGATAAAATAAAATCCCAAAGAAGCAATTAATGAAAATAACCCGCTAATATTGGATACACCACTTCTGCGGAAAAATTTGAGTTCCCTATTTTCTTATGTAGAGAAATAAGCTGCACAACTTAACAAAAGAGAGTATTCAGTAGCTAATAACTTTCATAATCTTGCTCACCACCTAGGAAAAAAAGCCATACAACAACAACAACATCATCAAGCCTTTATCCCACTACATGGGGTCGGCTACATGAATCCTTTTTCTCCATTGTGCCCTATTAAAAGTCAAATTCTCGCTTAAATCTAATAAAGAAAGATCATTCCTAATATTTTCTAACCAAGTCTTTTTAGGTCTACCCCTACCTTTCTTAACATAAGTCAAATCTAATACCTCTACTCTCCTAACCAGGTCATCACAAGGCCGCCGTTTTATGTGACCAAACCATCTAAGGCAACTTTCTCAAATCTTATCTTCTGCTGGAGCTACTTCAACCTTTTCACGTATATGCTCATTTCGTATCATATCTCTAAAAGCCATAAAATAGAAAAACCTAACTTTGAGGCATGACCGAGAGAGATGTAACAAAATAATTGACAGCCAAACATGCAAAAGCATATGCTCGCAAACATATAATTTTTTTAATATATTAAAAAAGAGTAAGAATCCTAGAGAAAGGAAATCATCCGGCCTCTACAATGAAAATAGAGCAATAATGTGATTAAAAGGGTCTTGCAAAGAAGTTCCTCCAGATCCTCCTCCTGAAAAGAATCTGACACAAAGTTGGAACGTGCAGGTAAACAATTAAATATAAGCAAGTTCTTGAAGTAGAGGCAACATTGGTAAAAGAAGCAGTACTGTGGGAAGTATTTAATAGCACTACAACTAGGTTTTTAATGGAGCCTTGTTGCTTCCTGGAGTATTCGCAGCGGTAGAAAAATATAAAGTTTAATGTCATAACTTTGTACGAAGATCCGGCACGCAATCAGATAAAAAGAGATGGTGCGTCATTCACTAGAAATATAAAAATTTTTACGTGGAAAACCCCTAAAAAGGGGGAAAAACCATGGGGCCTTGCCCAGTTTGAATGAATCCACTAGTATTGCAGTTGATTACAAATGAGGCCCTTCCTTGGGGGAAGGCCTTAACTTGATGTACATCTTATAGATTCGACTATAAGTATGTCACATTTGGAAACCGTTTGGTAATTCAAATTGTGGTTTGAACCTTGCAACAAAGTTTCGGGTCCTTGATTTGGACTCATTTGGGCTCGAATTGAGTCGAATTTGGTGTCGTTGGATTCATATTTTCGAGACACTCAGTTCTACTATAAGTTTGCTGAAATCGGAGTTCAGATGATCCCGGATTTAATTTTTGAAGTTTTCGACTTGATTTTGCCTTGAGATTCGTGCCCGATCAAGATAATTTTTTGATGACATATCAAGCCTCATGCCATCCTTGATGCCTCTCTGACTAGTAGAGGAAGAATTAACTAAGGCCAAATTGTCAATTGTTACCAGTAACTCACTGTCTTCCCAGAAGTAATTCATCATCTAGTAGCCAGAGAAAAGTAGAAAAGCTAAGCAGCAAGAACCGATAATGGATAAGAAGAAGAAGAAGAAAAAAGCAAAAATAAGAAGGGTCACATGCCAACGAATCCCTGACATAAGTAGAGAAACTTTGCTAAACTTTAATTGCCATGCTAATGGGAGATGTGGTTGCCTGAGAAGCTCCAGGCCATCCAGACAAGCCCTATAATAGGAAACATAGGAACATCTCATAGCCTCCATGTGCAGTTGATGGCTAAATTTTAAATCATCATCATCATTGCCCTCAAAACTTTTCACACATAAAACAGATAATCACAGCACACATGTCGTGTAATGCCAGTAATCTTGAAATTACCAAATGTAAATGAAAAATACTACACCCCATCAGGGCAATTTCAATTTTCCAACATGCATAACAAATAGAATCAAGATAGAGACTCTTGATTTTCTAAGGTAATGAATAAGAAGTAGCATAACTTGGCTTGCCAGTAAGATATACTGAGCTTTTTTTTTTTTTTTTTTTTTTTGATATTATATATACATATATATGCAGATCATCTCAAACTACCATGGTTTCTAAAGTCCTTTAGGATAGAAAGAGAGAAAAATATGACTTTCATTCCAACACAAAAAATGTAGCGTTCTAGAAGTAGAATCACACCTCAAGCATATATAAGGAAAATAATAACATCTGTTGCATGAGAATTTTCAGGCCATCCTTGATGTTCGCCATAGCAAGATGAGTATAAGAATCCTAGGTTGTACAAGACCAGTCACTCGTTGGTGGATAACACCAGAACAATTCTTCCAAGAGTAATATTAACAACCACATTATTGAGGAAAAAATACAACTAACAAGCAAGTTTTGGGTTTTGAATATAATGATCAGATATTCCTTCTCATTGTCCACAATGGTTCCAGATATTTAAGAGTGACATGTCCCATAAAAATGAAAAAATTTTAGAGCACTCCATCGTGGACCGTTTACTAAGCATTTGAATGTCTTCATGATATCAGAATTCAGAGATAATGGGCTCGTTGGATTCGTCTCGTCGAGCCGCTCGATTCGACTATAAGCATGTCACATTTGGAATTCGTTTGGTAATCCAAACTATGGTTTGAACCTTCAAAAGATATTTTAACCTCCAAATTTGGTGTCGTTTGGTTCGTCTTTTTGAGACGTTCAGTCTAGCTTTTAACTTGATTTTACCTTGAGATTTGTGCCCGATCAAGATAATTTTTTAATGATATATCAATCTTCATTGAAAAGGCAACTACAACTATCAGCCATTAATTGTAAAAATTTGTTTCACCGTCCAAATATATTTTTTAAATTTCAACTTAAGGGCATTTTGATTGCAAGGAGTATATCATACATATGTATGTGCATATATATATATACATATATATATATATATAGAGAGAGAGAGAGAGAGAGAGAGAGAGAGAGAGAGAGAGACTACAGGGGGTAGGCGGAATAGATTCAAATCCTCCTGAATTAGCAATGTTTGTTGCATGGAGCTTCAATAAAGAGATATCCAAAGATGCCTCCAGCACTCAATCATAGAAGAAGAGAAAAAGCTTTCATGTTGTCCTCTCAACTCAAGCCCTAATAAAACAAAATGGAAGCATCGGTTACTTGCAAATATCAGGTCATCTTTAAAGCCTCATCATTCTCAATTAAAGATATGACAACTCAACCATGGAAGATTCGAATAGTCAATGCATCACAGCATCAACACTTAATAAAATAGATAAGGCCTAGCAAATAAAATTTAATAACAGCCACAAAAAAAGAACTTATTGGATCAACACGAGTCATGCTTCTTCCACAACAATATCATATGCTAATCCGCTATAAATATAAATCTACAACTACTCAGAACTGGAATGTCATTGGAACTTCAGAGAGCTAATTAATCAAATAAGGCAAGTAAAGAAGCTTTCTACAAATAGCTATGTATTAATCCCCATTTTAATGGCGGCTGTCATTGCCACATAAATTTGAGGACATCCAAAGATTCTAGATCACAAAAATAAGAAACATTGAGAATAATGCGAATGCTGTGCATGGAACTCATAAAGAGGAGAAAGAACGTCAGATAATAACATTGAGAATAATGCTCTTATTTCTTGGGGGACATTTAGGCCAATTAAGGCAAACACATACAGACATCACATAAGCAAGACTTAAACCCAAGACTTTGTAGTTGGTACCCAAAGCTCCCAACCAAAAAGACAAAGTAAGCTGCGTGAGAATAATGCTTTGCTCCCCAAAAATAATGAGCGTTATGAGAATATAAAGTTGCCGCTAGTATTTAAAAGCCTTTTGATAGGCACTGAAGATAAAAGCAGACAAAGGGAAACAAGGATTTAAGTCTTGCGTATGTGAGCCTATAAAAAGGCATAGATAGTAGAAAGCGAGCCTACATGTCAATATGCCGCAATAACTAACCATTAAAGGGCTAAAATAGTTGCCTCTAATGGCCTGTTTGGATGAAGTAATTGAAGTAATGAATCCTGCCAAACGCCAAAAAACGCAAAGTTAAATCTAAAGGTAAGTCTACGCTTCGCTTCACGTCGTTTTAGACTTTTTTTCCCTAAATCCTGGATTTACTAAATCCAGACAGATCCGCGGTTATAAAGGAGAAATACGAAGATGCGCGCAAAAGGGGTGAAAGATCGCTACCTCTCAGCGAGCGAGCTCCCTTCGTTACTTCCTACGCAACGTCGGTCAAAATTTCGTGGCTACCGTCGTTTCTTGAATTTTGGGGGGCAACGATTTGGGTAAGACAGACGAGGTTTTCCGACATTATAGTCACGAGACGGAGAAAGATGTTAGAAACATCATTCCGCTCCAATAGATCTTCTTTGATATCGCTGATTCTTACGTGACCCCTTCACAGCCCTAAAATTTCTGCGCCTCCTCCAGGTAGGGTTTATTTTTTCCTTCCGCCCACATCATCCTTCACCGGAGCGCCAGCAAACTAAGCCCGCCGTCACCCTAGCTTTTTTTTTTTTTTCTTAAACATAATATTAGATTACTAAAAATCATTCATTAAAAATTTTAAATTGTGTTATATAATTTTTAAGCTGGTAATTAAAAATTTATAGGCCCTCTCTTTGATCTAAAGTCATGACATATTAAGTGAAATTTGTTCGATTTGATAATAAATAATCTTCCATACATATATACATACATATACTATATAAGCATGGATTCTTCCCAAAAGTAAATTTAAGCCATTCTTTTTTTTAAATAAAATAAATACTCATCATCTTTTTCATGCCTCTTCGAATCTCACTCACTATACCCTCGGCTTCAGGTTCTTAACATGAAGAAAAGATCTAAAAGAGTCCTTTCCATCCAATGCTACAATATAGACAATCTCTTATGGGATAATAAGACACAAATAATATAATTATTATATTAATATAACTATAATAGGTTCTAAAAACAGAAGTCGAGATTTTCAGGCCCTAAAGATGATTTTGGCATCATTTTTGAAGCATGACAATGAATCATCAAGTGATGTAAGTTGATGAGTTTTCTATGGCTTGGGGTACCATATTTATATGAGATGACTAGAGTATTCTAGTGGTGTCACTTTTTGACACGACCCGAAATACAACCCGAACTCGACACAGAAAAATCCAGGTTCGGGTCAACCAAAATCCAAAACGGGTCGACAAATATATAGTATTACAAACTACTTTTTGTTATTCTAAAGAATTTGTAAGTATATCTCAATGACCCTCTTATTAAATAAGACTTATAAGTCATTGATAAGAGTTTTACAACATAAGAAAGTGCAGCAATTTAAATTGAATATATATATATATATATATATATATATATATATATATATATATATATATATTCGAGATGAATGTTAAAGTCAAATATGTCACCCAAATACTCCATTCCTACCACACATAACATTCTAATAAATTTAAATTTTTTTATTTCTTGCACACATCTATTTATAGTAAATAACAAATATTAAAATTTTAGATATCAGATAAAAGAGATGATACTCTATTTAACTTTTATGACTGGCACTAATCTATACCACTGTTAATTAAATGAGTAGGCCATCTGAATTGTATTTCAAGGAGGAACCGATGCTATTGATAGTACAAACCTCAGTTCTCAATTAAAGATATGACAACTCAACTATGGAAGACTCGAATAGTCAATGATGCATCACGGCATCAACACATGGGGCTGTGTGGCAACAAGATTTATGCAGGATTTCAGCAGGATTTATGCAAAATCCTGCCAAACGGTTTCACGGCAGAATAAATCCTTTCTTCCCCTCTTTTTGCCATAAAACCCGGATTTACTCAATCCTGTAGTTCGGCAGATTTATGGAATTTCGCCAAAGTAGCGCACGAAAGGGTGAAAGTTAACTTCACAGCAAGCGAGCTACTGTCATTGCTTCCAATCGAAATGTTGTAACGCCCAATCCGCATGAAGGGAGCGTCGTCAATGGAGCGAAGTCGAACGGCAACAAAGGAGCTGAAGAAGCAACTCGTGCAATCTCAAAACCCTCCCAAGAGCCACTAGTTTATAATATATATAACAAAGGAAACAATGCCATTAAAATTAGACCCTTGGTTTTTCTTGATCAAAGAGAATGTTCCCATACAAATAATATGAAAAGTCTTTTGACTTTTTGAGGCAAAAGACGCAGCACAAATTAGTCCTTTAATAAATAATGGGGTGCAATGTTCAAACTCGTAGAAGATCAGCTCAACCTTACCCAAACTGTCCAACCCAATCTGTCAAAAATAAAGATTCAGAAAAAGTTGGATACACAGTTATAAGATCCACAAGCTACTGCAAAGGAAAGAAGCTTGACTTGTTACAATAGCAGATTTAATTCCCGCGCAAATATGAGAAGAATTAGTATAAAAAATCAAGAATCAAAGGAAAAAAAAAAAGTTTTTGAGGGCTTTAACTAAAAATGTAGAAAGATGCGAGCAAACAAACAATAAATGGCAAGAGATTTTACCCATTTAATTTGTCCGAAATTATAATATGGCATGCATGGAGATAAATTTTGCAATTATTTTAATGACCAGCTCCATAAAGCAAGGACAAAAGAAACGAAAAATAAAAAATTAGGAATCTACTTTCAATGACACAAAAGTACTTGTAGCTCATACATTAAATTGCTGCTATTCATAAACTTAAATTGGTACTTTTAACTTTACAAGGACGCTGATACATAAACTAAATTGATACTTTTAACTTTTAACTTGAGGGATACTTTTCTATCACACAACAGCCCTAATGCATTCCTCCACTTCAGCAATCCAATTTGAATTCTACTAATAATATCCCCATATATTTCATCATCGCTTTGAACGATTATCCTGAGATATCTAATATTTGTACTTTTTTAAGGACTTGATCACTCAATGTCACAATCCCAAAACAAGATCTATTATTACTTAAATTACACACAATGTACTTGGTTGTAGATCTAGTCAAATGAAAACATTTAAGCTCTAAGGTTGACCTCCATAATTCAAGTTTTTCAACTCCCTCTCCAATCATATCAACAAGTAAAATATCATCGTACATCCTCTTGCAAAATGTCTAAAAAAAACATCCATGACAAAAGCAAAAAGATATGGGCTTAAAGCTCATATTTGATGTAATCCAACTAAACTAGGAAAAACTTGATCAAACCACCTTTTATTTGAACACAAGTAATAGCACATGTATATATACCCTTAATGACTTGAATAAAAGCATTATAAACACCTTTCTTTTCTACAACTCTCCAGGTCATTTCTCTTAAAAATTTATCGATTTCTCTAAATCAATAAATAACATATTTCGATTCTCCTTACTCTCTAGGCTTCTCCATAAAAAATCTAATATCTATGTAACCAAAAAAAAAAACTCAACAAGTTAATAGGGTTCCTGCACCATGCTTTATGAAAGAGAGAGATAGAGAGAGTGAGCGCAATATGACTAATAGATTCCAACAAAAAAATAAATAAATTAGCAGTTTTCTAAAGGTCCTCTCACCTCAAGCATAAATAGGCATAACATTGGTTGCCAGAGAATTTTCAGGCCATCCTTGATGTTCGCCGTTGCAAAATGAGTAGGGCTGCAAGCGAACCAAACGTTCGGTGAGCTACTCGTTGTTCGATTCAATTAAAGCTCGTTTGTGATCGTTTAATTAACTAAACAAACAAACTTGAACAATATTTTAAATACTCGATTCTTAAATAAACAAACTTGAACACTAATGTGTTCGGCTCATTTATGTTCGCGAACAACATCATTTGAAGCTCGTGAACAAGCTCGACATTGAGCTCAATAAGAAGCACGATAAAAGCTCGATTCATGTTCGATTTTGAACTCGTGAATAAGCTCGATAAAAATAAATAATATTTGATTTAGAACGCTTCTCCTTTCCATTCTTTCAGACAACTACAGGTATCAGATATTACTTAACTTGATGTCCAAGTAATTGTAGCTTTATATGACTATTTATTTATGAATCATTGCCTTTGTTAATGCTGCTGTTAGGAAAATTCTGTGAAGATGGGATTTTCTTATAAATCATTGCCTTTGTTACATAGACAATTGCTTTTATTATAAATGTGTTTGTTCATATATATGTTCATGAACGTATTTCTTTTATAGTTTAAAAAAATTCGTTAAATATTTTAGCGAACATGCTCGATGTAATCGTTTGTTAGGAAGCTCGATAAAGCTCATTTGTTAAGTTAGTGAACATCTGAAAGTAAAGCTTGTTTATAGCACGTTCATGTTTGTCTGTTTAAAGCTCGATAAGCACTAAACGAATTGAACATGAACCGAACATGAACACTCATTAATTTAAATGAACCAAACATGAACACAAACAATAAAACTCGAACAAACATGAACCAAACTTGAACAAGCTAAAATTAAATGAACACAAACATACTCGGCTCGGCTCGGCTCGTTTGCAGTCCTAAAAATGAGTATAAGAAACCTGATTTCCAAAGATCAGTCACTTGTTGGCGATCACCTGCAAAATTCTTCCAAGAGAATCAAAACTATTACATTACTGAGGAAAACAAAAGACATCCATAACTATCAACCATTAATTGTAAAAATATGTCTCAACATCCGTATATTTCTCCTCATTGTCCATACAAATCCAAAAAATTTTCAAGCTAAGAGAAATTTGATTGCAAGTAGAATATATTACATATATGCATTTAAATATCCATATATGCATGCTATATTTGAATGTATGTGCATGTGTGTGTGTGTAGAGACAATGTTACCATAAAAATAATATGTAAACTCAGGTGACTTCTTGATGCAAAAGATGCAGCACAAATTAGTCCTTTAATAAATAATGGAGTGCAATGTTCAAACACGTAGAAGATCAGCTCAACCTTACCCATACTGTCAAACACAAGCTGTCAATTAAAAAGATTCAGAAAAAAGTTGGGTACACAGTTATAAGTTCCACAAGATATAGCAAAGTATTAAAAAGTTTAGTAAGCCAAACATTTCTTCATCTCCTAAGCATTTCAACACCTCTATTGGAATATCAACAAGTTAAACAACTTTTCCCCCCTTCATTTTGTTTAAAGCCTCTATAACTTCGATTTTACTAATACGCCGATAAAAACAGAAATTTTTATTTTCATTTAGGGTGCTAAGGTCACTACAGTCAATCCTATTTTCACAATCTTCATTAAAAAGTTTAGCAAAATATCTCATCCACCTTTGTAGAATTTCTAAGAAAAGCATTTTTTATATTCATCCTTAATACACTTCACTTGAACTAAATCCTTACTACTTATATCTCTTTGTTTGGCTAATTTATACATATATTTTTCTCCCTCCTTAGTATCTAATCTATTATATAAATCAATAAAAGCTAAGGTCATTGCATCGCATATTACTTTCTTAGATTCTTTACGAGCTTCTTTATATCTTTACCAATTATCAAAAATTTTAGAATTAAACCAATTTTTATAACAAATCTTCTTATTTTAATCTTTTATTACACATTTGGATTCCACCACAAATTATTTTTCTTATTAGGAGCTTTACCCTTTAATACTCCAAGCACATCTTTTGCAATATTCCTAATATCACTAGTAACTTTTTTCCACATAACATTAACATCCTCATGCACAGAAAAAATCTTAAGATCTAAAATCTTACTCTCAAAAATATTTTTGTTCATAACATTTCAATGCCCTCATCTAATCCTACAATATCATTTTACTTTATTTTTATTGTCTGACCCTTTATCTTAAAGTCCAAAACAAATAACCTATGTTGGGTACATAAATTTTCACTCGAAATAACTTTATAATTTTTGCAATCTAAACGATCTAATTTTCTTATAAGAAAATAATCAATCTAAGTTGCACTATATCCATTTTTATAAGTAATGAGATGCTCATTCTTTTTTTTAAATAAGATATTAGCAATTAAAAAATTATAAGCTAAACAAAAATCTATTATGATCTGATCACCTTCATTTATTGTTCCAAACTAATGGTCACCATGAATGATTTTAAATCATCTACCTCTCTACCAACATGTCCATTTAAATCTCATCCAATAAAAAGTCTTTCTTCCATAAACATCATGTAAAACAAAATAATAGGACAGCTCATAAGAGGACGTTGTTTGCTATTAGACAGACTAAAAATTATAAACAGCTGCATTTCTCGGAATCTTGACAATGGAAATTTTTGACAGCTTCAATAAAGATGACTGAGAATATAATGAAACCAGAAAAACAACTAAAAAAAAAAACCGAACAAGAACATCTTTAAATGAAGAGTCCAGACAAACCCATTTACAGGAATAATGTGGCAGTGGGTAAAAGTTCAAGCATCAAGCCGCAGATAAACAACCTCAAAAGGTACTCCCAATCTGCTCACAATATCTAAGAAGGCAGCATACTTACTAGAAAAATAAAGCAGAGAACACAGGCACTAACCAGAGGACAAATCTTGCAAAACTAGCAAACAACTCAAGAGCTTGTATGTATATCTTAAGAGTTGAGAGAGAGAGAGAGAGAGAGAGAGAGAGAGAGAGATTCCTCATTTTGTGGGCAACAAATCCTTCATATAACAGAATACATTTAAAAACATACATTGCCAAAGAAGATGAGGGGGTGTGAAATTAAAATTTAGGTGATCAATAACAATCAAAATAAAGAGATCTGAGAGTATCAACCTTGATCACATAAGCTTCCGAAAGCAAACAAGACTAGGTTAAAGTTGAAGGTCCTAAGAAAATTATCAGAAAACACAAAAAATGAGAAAGAAACCCCCAAACTCATACCATTACAAATTTAGCAAAAGAAGCACTATTGTAGCATTTCATTGTTAAAATCCAAACTTTCATATTCTTCCCCACAATTTTTTTTTTATTGCCGCTTGCTCGTTGCAAAGGTAACCATTTTATCCCATTTGAGTGCTTCTTAGGCCAAATCTATATGTGAGCTTATGCCATCCATTGTTCATTAATTTGTTGAGAAGATGTCTATCCTCCTTCTAAGTGTTTTTCTTTTTTTTTTTGGTGTGTGTGTGTGGGGGGGGGGAGGGGGCAGCCACGTGCCCCCCACCACCTTGCCCCCCTCCATCCGCCCATGACTTTAAGCATAGGGTAGTGAATTTCTAAATTTAAATTTTCAAATACCAAATCATGCTGCTACTATACACCTGATACTATGTAGTTGTTAACCAAATAGCCTAAATCGGAAGTTCACTCTCGTTATCGGTAGGGAGATTAACTATAGGGACTTGCGCCTATAGGAAACCGGAACTCAAATCATAAAATCCTTACAAAATGAGGGCGAAATATGTGGGTATTATATTATTTAAAACTCAATCTTCCATCTGAAAATTTGTGTCAGATCTTAAAAGTTAAAACTTTCCTCGACGACGCGAAACAGAAAGGGTCCACAGATAGGATGCGAATTTTTTGAGCCCCCAGAGACCATCAAAGCTTAATGGTGATCCTGAAGTGGATGAGTAGCTTTACACCTAGAGATAGAATGTGAAACGAGCACATACGAGGTTAGAGCATCTCAAATGGGAGTTGATATTAGAGAGAGAGTTGCCTTAGACAGTTTGGTCACAAAAGACGCTTATCTTCCGATGTCTTTGTTGAGATAAGAGTAGAAGTATAAGATCCCGCCTATGCTAAAAGAGAAAGAGAAAGTGAGGGAGCGGGTTATTATCAACAAATGCCTTAGGCATCTTCTACAATTACATTAAACATAGAACTTCAGAACTATCATAAATTACTTCCCACCGATAAAAATTGCATTTATAGAATACCTTCACAGAAATTATAAAGAAAACAAGAGGATCAATAGTTCCTTCGTACCAAAAAAAAAACAAGAATCACAATCAGGTCATGTGAAAGACACTATATCACTTAATTCCACTATAGATTTCAAATATATACTAATTTGCCTTCTCTACACCTCTTTCACTCCCACCACAAAATGCTGCCATTTTTCCCTTATGCAGCTACAATCAAATATAAGAGGAGAGAGGATATGCATTAACTTCAACCAAGTAGCAAACTTTATAGGCAGACCTAAAAGTACATGACCCATGCCGTTTTAACTTTTCTATTTCTCACTGTTTTAACTGCTCTGCTCTCCCAAGGATGTTCTGCTTTATGGCCAGCGTAGGCTAAGAAATACCCTTTCTCAAGGGGTCATTAGCAAATATATAAAATAGGAAACAACCCCCAATTAAGTGCACCCTTGTTTTTTCCCGATAAAAGATAATGTCATAAAGCCATAAAAATAATATGCGAACTTTAGAGATTTCTCGAGGAAAAGGATGCAGCGCAAAAAAGTAGTTTAACAAAGACTCTGGCAAACAATGTTCAAACTCATACAAGATCAGCTCGCAAACTACCCAATCCAAGCTGTCAAAACAAAAGATTCAGAAAAATTGGGTACACAGTTATGAGATCCACAAGCTACTGCAAAGGAAAAAGGCAGACATGAAAAGATTTTGATACAAAACAACAAAAATCAAATTAAAAAAATAAAAGATTTGTAAGACCTTCAAATGAAAATATAGAAGGAAATGAGAAAATATACTAGAAATGGAAAGACGTTTTACTTCTTGAATTTGTCAGAAATTATAATAGGGTATCGGAACAATATCAGAGAAATGGAGAATAATGATAAAAATTCCAATTGATTCTAATGAAAAACTTTACAAAGCAAGGACTAAAGATATGAGATTTAGAAATCAGATACAAAAGTACTCCCAGTTCATAAACCACATTGCCGCTAATCATAAACTAAATTGGTACATCTAACTTTAAAAATATGCTTTGTCTGTAAACAGCTATTTGCTTTGCAAGATAAGTTCAAGATCTAAACACACTATTTTTGCACATTTGACAGCACGTAAGTTGCTCTAGATCGACTCATTTACACCCCTAGTGGCGAGGCAGGCAAGCATAAACTATGGCTCATGAGACCACCATCATCATAAGCAGCATCACCATAATCATCACCTCTGCGAATGAAGTTTTCACTTCATTCGGGCCACTCCAAAGAGTCAAGTCAAATTGTTCCACACCATTCAGATAAGGATGTTCTTGATATCATCAAGCTCATCACTATCTTGACAAATAGTTTTCATCAATCATTCAAATATAATCGTTGAAAATAAATATTTAGCAGCAACGGTTTCCTTTTGAAAACATTTGTAAAGCCTCGCAAAAAAATAAAAAGAGAAATTGGCATGCATAGATATATAAATAGAGTAGCATTATCTTCCAAATCAAAACCAAATTTCCTTGAATACAACATAAAGATGGAACCAACCTTTTCGTAAATAAAAACTGAGGTAGCTGAAAATACAATAAAATCCAAAAATGTCCTTAATTACATAACCAGCTAATGTTGGATACACCAATTATTGACATGCAACAAAATTTGTGTGCCCATTTTTCTTCTATAAAAGTGAAATAAGGACTCTAATCGTAATTCTTACCACCTCATTAAAAAGAGCAAGTAGCGCCCACATTCAGAAAATAGAAAAACCTAGCCTTGGAGGACCAAAAGAGATAAGCAAAAACTTAGACAGCCATACTTGCAAAAGTACATGCTTTCCAACAGATACATGCGTATATTAAAAAAAGAGAGAGAATCTTAGAGAAGAAAAATCATCACAGCCTCTATAATGAGCATAATCAATAATGTGATTCAAAGCATATTGCAAACAAATGCCTCCAGATCCTACTGTTGCAAAGAATCTGAGAAAAGGTTAGAACATGCAGATAAACAACTAAATAGAAGTAGGTTCTTATAGTAGCAGCAACATTGGTAAAAGAAGCAGTACAGTAGGAAGTTTTTGATGGCACTACTAGTGCGTTGCTAGAGGCGTTCCATGCCATTCCTTGATGCCTCCTTTGCTAGAGTAGAGGAAGAATCGCCCATGGCCAAATTATCAGCAATAATTGTATTAAGCCTCTTCAAAAGAAATCCATCATCTAGTGACCAGAGAACCATGGCAAAGCTAAGTAGCAAGAATTGATAATGGATATATTGTAACAGTAACAGTAACAGAAATTGGAGGGGATTTTATTAGTGAATAGCTTATTAGGGAGCTAGGCAGAACTGAATGAGCTATGTTTCTCGACACTTCAGCACGAATAAGAAGTAGAAGAAGAAGCAAAAACAAAAGGCTTAAATGACAATGAATCCAAGACATAAGACAAGTAGAGAAGCTTTTCTACACTTTAATTCCCATCCAAATGGAAGTTGTACTTGCCATAGAAGCTGGAGGCCATCCAGACATGCCATATCATAATAAACTTAGGGACAATTTATTCCCTCTCATGTGCAGTCGATGCCTAATTCAAAATCATCACCATTGTTGCCCTCACAACTCCCTCATAGAAGAGATAATAACAGCAAACTACTACCCGATAAGTCTTCCATCTGTAAAAGAAAAATATAATCCCCCATCCGAGCAGCATAAATTTTACATTCATATGGACAGATCGTGACAAAATTTTCCAACATGAAAAATAGAATGAAGACAGAGGCTATTTAATTTCTATGGTAATGCATAAGGAAAGGAAGTGCACAAGGATTGCAAGTAAGATACCATAGCAACTGCATCCGGCTTCAGGAGTGACGGATAGAGAGAACAATATAACTATTGAATTCCCACACAAATAAATAAATAAATAAATAATCAGCTTTTTAAAACCCTCCAACCTCAAGCTTAAATAAGGATAATCATAACATCGGTTGCCAGAAAATTTTCAAGCCATCCTTGATGTTCCCCATCGCAAAAAGAGTATAAGGAAACTTGAATTGCAGAAGATCAGTCACTTGTTGGCAATCATCAGCACAGTTCTACCAACAGATATCCCGATAATAACATTATTGAGTAAAATACAAGTAACAAGTAAGATCCATAACTAAAGCAAAAAGATATGGGCTTAATGCTGATCCTTGATGTAATCCAATTGAAATAGAAAGACTTATAAACATTATTAATTCTCTTTTTTTTTTTTTTAGAACTCTCCAGAGCACTTAAAAATTTATCATATGCTAACTCTAAAAAAATAAATATCATATGTAGATCCTCCTTACACTCTCTATACTCCTCCATCAAACCTATCAACCAATATTTAAGTTCAATAGAAGAATTAGCCAGCCCAAATCCAAACTAATTTTGAGAACCATTAATATCACACTTGTTGGATCCGAAAATTTGGCCCCGGCCTCCCCCTCTGTTTTCTTCAGTCGAGGAGCTTTAATGTACTAAGTTCCGGGATAAATTTTGGGAAGGCATATGAGTTTGTAGATAAGACAGTACCCAGAGATTATGCCTCATTTCACGAGGACTTTTTGATCTGAGTTCTGGTTACCTATAGGCACAAGCCCCTATAATAAATTACCCCTCCCGATAACAAGAGGGAACTTTCGATTAAGGCTAGTCGTCAATCAAATACATAGAGAATACGTGTTATCTGGCATATAGTAGAAGCACGGGCTAGGATTTGGGAATTTGAAAAGTTACTAGCCTACGTAAAGGAAAGCATATTTGAGCATCATCACCACTACCACTAAGACATTCCCATAGTAGAGGAGTTACCTTCATGGAGATCGATCTTCAAATCCCCAGTTATATACATAACTGTCAAAAAAAAATCATTTTTCATGAATAGCTCCTATTCGACCATCGATATGTCATAACATAGGAAACATAGAGACACTCCACAAACGAACTGCACAACCCAGCTAAATTCTAAATCATTATTATCATTACCAGCTTCACCAAAAAATTTTGAACTCCTAAAAGAAATAATCACAACACTATTACCAATTATAAGTATGGCACTAATCTTCATATCTGTCAAATGATCTGACCTTCATAATTATATTCCATGAAGAAGATGACATTACTGATAGTATTTCTACATTAAAAAAAAAATGTATCTTTCTCTTCAATGATTTATTTCCCCTTTTCACAGCAACGGCCACAGATTCCACTAAAACGCATTAAAAATAGATTGGACGCATTAAAACAATATTTCTTTTCGCTACTTCCTCCAAAACAAACACAGCCAAAAGAATAATGAACCAATAAGGAAAGAGGAAGGCTCAGATGGTGACAATGAATCCATGACATAAAACTAATAGAGAAGCTTTGCTATACTTGACTTACCATTGTAATGTCAACTGTGGTTGCCTGCGAAACTCCAGACAATCCAGAAAGTCATACCATTCGAAACATAGCCAATATTCAGGCTAAATTTACACCATCATCATCTTCGCCCTCCAATTTTTTTACTCAAAGAAAAAAATCACAACACACAAGTAATATTTGCGGTACCAATCTTAGCAATTTCCAAATAATTCGGCCTTCCTACTTTTATTGCATGATGAAAATGAGGCAACAGATAGGAGTTCCATCAAGATCAATGCCTGATCAAGGTAATTCTCAGTGTAAGACATTCCCATAGTAAAGGAGTAACTTGCCTTCAAGCGGATCTTTAGATCCCTTGTTATGTAGAGCTGTCAAACAATTTTGTTATTCATGAATAGCTCATATTCGACCATCGATATATGTTATACCAAAGAAAGCATAAAGATACACAAAAATTCGGCCTTCGTCGGCAATATGACTATTGAATTCCAACACAAAAATAAATAAGCACCTTTCTAAAAGTTGTCTCACCTCAAGCATAAATAGGTCAAATCATAACATCGGTTGCCTGAGAATTTTTTGGCCATCCTTGATGTTATAAGAAACCTAGATATCCATGTGTGGATCAGTGACTTATTGGAAATCACCAGCACAATTCTTCAATAGAAATCTAGATGATAACATCGTTGATGAAAACAAAACACAACTTTAAAAATCAGCCATTAATCATAAAAATATGTCTCACCCTCCAAATATTTCTCCTCTTTTCCGCATATTTTTTCAAGCTAAGGGCTATTTGATTGCAAGTAGTATATATATATATATATATATATATATATATATATATATATATATATATATATAAAGAGAGAGAGAAAGAGAGGATTCAGATCCTCTTGAATTATCAAGTTTGTTGCATGGAGATTCAATAACGAGATATTCAAAGAAAACACTGCACTTCATCTTAGAAAAAGAGAAAAACGTTTTCACGCTGTCCTCACAGCTCAACCTAATACAAACAATGGAAGTATCTGTTGCTTGTGGATATCAGATCATCTTTGATGCCGCATCATTCTAATTAAAGATATGAGAACTCAACCATGAAACATTCAAATAGGTAATGCATCACAGCAGCAACACTCAACAAAATAGATAAGCACTGGCAACTAAATTTAATAATAGCCAAAATAAAAAGAACTTGGTGCAACAACCCAACAAGTCATGTTTTACGCTTCTTTCACAACAATCTCACTATTGATCTACTATAAATATCCATCTGCAACTACTCAGAATGGAAATTTCATTGAACTTCAAAGAGAATAATGCATCCTACCCTGCACATTATGAAACATCAACAACACAAAAGAACTGACTAAATTCCAAAAGCAAAGAAGAATAATGGGAGACAAAGAATAGGGATAAGGGTCAGATGACAGCAGAATCCATCAAATAATGCAAGTAGAAAGCTTTATGCTGATAGCTATGTATAAATCCCTAATGTCATGCCAGCTGCTGTTGCCTCATAAGCTGCAGGACATCCAAAGATTCCAGATCAGAAAAATAGCAAACATATGGATATTCAGCGTGGATAGTGGTTAATCTCTAGGGCTGTTTGGATAAAGGCTTTAACAGTATTTATGCCGACTTTGAGCAGGATTTTTGCAATATCCTGCAAACACCCGCTAAATCTCCCGGAGGAATAAATCCTCCGTCTTCCTCATTGGACCGTAAATCCGGGATTTAATAAATCCTGAAATTTCGCCGAAATAGCGCACAAAAGGGATAAAGGTAGTTTCCTTTACAGCGAGCGAGCTCCCAGTAGTTGCTTCCAATTAAAATGTCGAGACTTTCGATCCGACAGGAAGGAAGGGAACATCGTCATCGAGCGAAGTCAAACAGCAAAGAAGGAGCCGAACAAGCGAGTCGTGCCAAAACCCTGCTTCACGCGAAGCAACGAAGTCGAACAGCAACGACGAAATAGAGAGAAAATGCGGCGAACTGTGGATTGACAGGAGGGAACGTCGTGTATGGAGGCAAAGAAGTCATTCAGCGACTCGTTCAAAACTCTACCTTTAAGGCGAAGTAGTCAAATACATATGGAAGTTTGAGAAAAGGTAAAGAAAACCCTAGCAAACCTACGGCTATAGGAACCGTGCAGAGAAACTGGAAATAGACAAGCAATCGTATAGAAGTTTAACACATCAATAGATTATTTTAATTTAACTCGTTTAAACAAAATCAATTAACAATACAATAAAATTATTCAACATTAATTAATTAATTAAACTAATTGATAATTAACTTTAATTATAATTATATAATTTATATTAAATGTAATAACTGGAAATAAAAATTAAAAACTTATACTTAATTCATAAATAATTAAACATATAATCAAACTTAAAACTAAATTATTTTTAATTACAATTTAAAATTATACTTAAAAATTAAAATTAAAATTAGAAATAAAATTTAAACGGAAATTTTAATTATTTAGCCACCTCATATCTTAAGATTATATTGCCAAGCAATTCCAACATGAGAAATAGAATGGAGAGAGGCAATTTAATTTCAAAGGAAATGCATAAGGAAAGGAAGTGCATCTGGATTGCAAGAAAAAGAGAGTACAATATGACTATTGAATTCCAACACTTAGAAATAAATAATCAGCTTTCTAAAAGAGTATAAAAAAACTTGAATTGCAGAAGATCAGTAACTTGATGGCAATCACCAGCACATTTCTACCAACAGATATCTTGCTGATAACATTATTGATGAAAATACAAGTAAGAAATATGATCCATGAGTAAGGCAAAAATATATGTGCTTAACACTGATCATTAATGTAATCCAATAGAAATAGAGAAAATTACTTGATCAAATAATCTTGTGTTTGACCACATATTAAAACTCTTGTAAACATATCCTTGACGACTTAAACATAAACATTACTAACTCTTTTCTTTTCGAAAACTCTCCAAAGCACTTAAAAGCTTATCATATGCTTAATCTAGATAAATAAATATGATGTGTAGATCATCTTTATTCTCTCTATACTTCTCCATCAAACCTCCTCAATAAATATTTAGCTTCAATAGAAGACCAAGCCACACAAGAACTCAAACTAATTTTAAGAAGCACTAAAATCGTATCATAAACTATGCTCAAATACTCTCCCATAATTTTAATGCATGACAAATTAACATAATTCCACAATAATTCGCACAATCTTGTCCATCATTTTGATTCTTTAAAAAAAAAAACCAACACACCTCTCTTTACACATCTTGCATCTTTTCTTTTTGTTGTGGTTGTTATCAAATGATAGCATCTGTTTCTTGTGGATATCAGGTCAATATTGATGCCTGATCATTCTAAATTATAGATTGGAGAATTCAACAACAAAAGATTCGACTAGGCAAAGCACCAGGAAATCAACACTTAATAAAATAGATAAGCACTCAATCAAAATCTGATAGCAACCACAACAACAAAAGAGCTTAGTGCAACAACCCAATGAGTCATGCTTCTTCCACAACAATATCATGTGCTGATCCGATGTAAATATACATCAGCAACTAACCAAAACGTGAATGTTATAGAAACTTTAGTGAGATGAAGGTACCAACCCTGCGCATTATGAAACATTCAGAACCCAAAGGACTGAAAAAACTTCAGAAGTAAAGAAGAAGAACGAGAGTCCAATAATAGGCATAGGGGCCAGATGATAGCAAAATCCATCAAGGCAAGTAGATAAGCTTTCTACTGATAGCCAAGCATGAATCAGCATATTAATGGAAGCTGTCATTGCCAAAAATAAAGAGCATTGTGAGAAGATAAAGTCACCATTAGTATTTAAAAGCCCTCCTTTGATATGCAATGCAGATTAAGACCGACAAAAGTTAACAAGGATACTAGAAAGCAAGCTTCCACCCCAATCCGTCACATTAAACAGCCATTAAAATGCTAGTTACCTCAAGATGCAGTTCGGAAGCCGGAGTTGAACATGCCTTAAGCCAAACAATACAACAGACCCCACCTCCTCCTACATAAATATTTCTAAATCCAGAAGTTGGAAGGAGTCAAGCTTTCCGAGCTCCTGTTGTCGTGCCAAATAATTTCACTTGATTTATTACGAATTAACATCTTTCTTATAGAACAGTTTTCGGAATTTAAGACCAGACAAATTTAGTAAATCCAGATTTATAGAATACGCTAAATCCTAGTTGAATGAAAACAGACCAATGTCTTCTCCAGGGAAATCTCATCGAGACTTCCTCGATTCTATATAGTCGACAGTTTCTTGATTTTAGGTGGCATTGATTTGGGGAAGAAAGATGAGGGCTACGGACATTATAGGCCATTAAGGGAAATAGAAAGGAGAAAAGCATACTCTGGAATCATCCGTTATCCAACCAATAAAAGAGCCAAAGAAAGATGTTAGAGAAATAATTGCACTGCAAAAGATCTCTTTTCATATCACAGAATCTTACACTACCTCTTTACAGCTTTTAAAAACTCCGGCGACAGTTAGTGGTCGAGCAAAAGCCCAACATATCAATTGGTGGCCAGGTGTAAGTCCAACAATAATTGGAACCCGGGTGAAAGTCAATCGTCAGTAGGTGACTGCATAGAAGTCAGGCATCAGTCGGTAGGCAGGGCAAAAATCCGGCGTCAGTGGGTTCGACAGTGGTCGAGCAGGAGTCTGGTAGCAAGTGAACAATAATTTCTCTCTTCCTTCTATTCCTTGCTTCCCTTCACCCTTCCAAGAGAAATGAAGCGTCTACATATAGTTTTCTGAAAGTGGCATAACCAATAAATAGAAGATAGATCAAGGGTACGTTGGGAGTGGTTTGAATGGACGGCCGATACTGATCCCCTTAATCGTGGAACATTTATTGGGCATTTGAATATCTTAATGATATCAGAATTTGGTGATCTTAAACTCGTTGGATTCGTTTTGTCGAGACACACAATTCGACTATAAGCATGTCACATTTGGAAACCATTTGGTCATCCAATTTATGATTTGAACCTTCCAAATGTGCTTCGGGCCTTCAATTTAGACCCATATAAGCTCAGTTTACGACGAATTTGGTGCCGTTGGGTTCGTCTTTTCCACAAGTTAAGTTCGACTATAAGTTTGCAAAAATCAGAGTTCATATGGTTCTGCATTTAATTTCGGAAGTTTCCAACTAATTTTGTCCTTGAGATTCGTGCCCGATCAAGATAATTTTTTTATGACATATCAATGCCTTGATGACTCTCTGCTAGAGTAGATGAAGAATTATCTATGGCCAAATTATCAATTGTTAGCAGAAGTTGGAGGGGGGTATTATTAGTGAAGAGAAAATTAGGGAGCTCGGCTCAACAACTGAAAGAGCTATTGCTTCAAGATTATTAAGCAAGAATAAGAATAAAAAGAAGAAAAGAGCAAAAATAAGAAGGCTCGCATGCCAATAAATCCTTACCTATGACAAGTGGGGATTTATACTTTAATTGTCATGCTAATGGTAAATTGCCATGCTAATGGGAGTAGTAGTTGCCTGAGAACCTCCAGGCCATACAGACATGCCATATAATATATATATATATATATATATATATATATATATATATATATATATATATATATATATATATATATATATATATAGGAACATCGCATAGCAGCCATAAGCAGTTTATAGCTAAATTCTAAATCATTATCATTTCCCTCAAAACTTCTCACTGATAAAACAGATTTACACAAGGCATGTTAAGTGTATTGCCACTAATGTTGAAAAATACCATATGACTAGGACTTTTTAATTGTATTTCATTGTGGAGATGAGGCTACTATTAGCTCCTCCATCTGTAAATGAAAAATAATATCCCCCATCAGGGTTGAATTTCTAAGGAAATTAATAATAGGTAACGTCACTTGGGTTATCAGTAGCCTCATCTCAAACTACCATCGTTACTGCACAGTGCTTTAGAAGAGAAAGTGTGAGAGGACAATATGACCTTTATTCCAACACAAACACAAAAAAGCAGCTTTCTAGAAGTCCACTCACTTCAAGCATATATAAGGAAAATCATAAGATCGGTAACCAGAGAATTTTCAGGCCATCATTAATGCTCGACATTGCAAAATGAGTATAAGAATCCTGGGTTGTAGAAAATCAGTCACTCGTTGGTGGCAATGACCAGCACAATTCTTCCAAAAGAAATATTCAAATGAGGAAAAAAAGGAACAACAAACAAGAAATTTTTTAGTTTTGAATATAATAATAAGCCATTAAATGTAAAAATATGCCTCACCATTTTCATATTCCTTCACATTGCCCACAATGTTTCCACATAATAAAGAGTGGCATGTCCCGTATAAATGGAAAAAAATCTGGATCACGCCATAGCACATGTATTGATTACATTGATCATAGTCATTTAAAATTTAAGTATCATAATATTGCCGACGTTAAGCAATCTTGAGTTTGTCGGACGTCTAATCGAGATGATCAATCCAACAAAAAGCAAGTAAGAATTGGATACAATTATTTATCTAATCAATGTACTCAAATTTTCAATTACACTTAGTTCTTTATTTGGGTTCATGCAGACTCATATTGGAACAATTCTGGCGTTGTAAGACTCATCTCGTCAAGGCATTAAGCTTGGCTATAAGTTTGCCAAGATCAAAATTCAAATGGTCCTCAAATTAGTTTTGAATGCATCCCATTCAAATATGAATAAAAAATTCATGTCTAATGAAAGTAATTCTCGATCTTCAAATCCCTGTTAAATATAACTAACAAAAAAATAAGTTTGTCATGAATAACTCACACTCGATTACTGATACATGTTATACCTTAGAAAACATAGAGATACTCAGCAAAAGCCTTATCATCAATACAATTGTTGCGTGCCAGAATATACGCGGCGGTAGAGTTTATAAATTCGCGTCCGAGTGTTGTACGAGTATTCAGCACACAAACAGAAAAGAGAAATGAACAACAAGGTTTTTACGTAGAAAACTCAAAAAGGGAAAACACCGCGAGGCCTCGCCCAGCTAAAAAGCTCCACTAGTGATTTTTGTAAATTAAAATAACCTAATTCGTCCCAAAAATCGGGACGATCAGATTACAACTTAAAGCAGAGTTACAAAGTTCTGCAAATTCCCGACGTTTCCCAAAAATCCGGCAGAGTTCTGGCGTCCTCAGGCGGCGGGCTCCGGCGGTGGTCGAGGAGGAGCTTCTTCCTTCTCTTCCTTCTTCTCTTCTTCTTCTCTCTCTTCACTTGAGTCCCCTTTGTGAAGAATGAGGGCTCTCTTTATAGTTTTTCTAGAGTGGCATGGCTTGTAAATAGGTGTGAAATCATGGTCAAATAGGGAGTGGTTTGAATGGACGGCCGATATTGGACCCTTCGATCGTGCACCATTCGTTGGACATTTGGAGGCCTTAATGATGTCGGAATTCGGCGATCTTGGGCTCGTTGGATTCGTCTCGTCGAGCCACTCGATTCGTGTATAAGCTCGTTAAAATCGGAGACCGTTTGGTAACTCAAACTGCGGTTTGAACCTTCCAACAGCGCTTCAGGTCCTTGATTCTGACTCATTTGGGCTCGGATTGTGTTGAATTTGGTGTCGTTGGGTTCGTATTTCCGAAACGCTCAGTTTGACTATAAGCTCGCTGAAATCGGAGTTCGGGAGCTTCCAAATTTAATTTTTCAAGTTTCTAACTAACTTTTGCCTCAAAATTCGTGCCCGATCAAGATGATTTTGTGATGCCGTATCAACAATGTTCCCTGATATTTTTTTTAACTCCTAAAAGAAATAATCAGAACAATATTTACCTATTATGAGTATGGCACTAATCCTCATATCTGTCAACCGATTCGGCTTTCGTAATTATATTTCATGAAGAAGATGAAGCTACTAATAGTATTTCTATCTAAAAATCATATGTATATTTCTCTTCAATGAATTTTTTTCCCTTTTCACAGGAAGAGACACTGATTCCACCAACACGCATTAAAATTAGATTGAAGAAAGGGCCCTTGAATTTTTATGGTAGTAAGGTGAGTAAGCCTCAATTAGCAAGCAATATTTCTTTTTCGCTAATTCCTCCAAAACAAACTCAAGCAAAAGGACAATGAACCAAAAAAGAAAGAAGAAGGCTCATATGATGACAATGAATCCATGACATAGAACTATTAGAGAAGCTTCGCAATGCTTGACTTCGCATTGTAATGCTTGAATTGCCATTGTAATGTCAATTGTGGTTGCCTGAGAAACACCAGGCCATCCAGAAAGTCATACCATAGGAAACACAGCAAATATTCAGGCTAACTACTAAACCACCATCATCATCATCATCGCCCTCTCAGTTTTTTACCCTTAGAGATAGGATACGAAATGAGCATATACATGAAAAGGTTGGAGTAGCTCCAATGGAAGATAAGATTAGAGAGAGTCGCCTTGCATGGTTTGGTCATAGTAAACGGAGGCCTTCCAATGACCCAGTTAGGAAAGTTGAGGTTTTATATTTGACTTATGTTAAGATAGGTAGAGGTAGACCTAAAAAGACTTGGTTCGAAAATATAAGAAATGACCTTTCTTTATTAGATTTAAAAAAAAAATTGATATTTAACATGATACAATGGAGAAAAAAGAATCATGTAGCCAACCCCACGTACTGGGGCAAAGGCTTGTTGTTGTAAGAAGGTAGATAAAACAGTTATAAAAATTAAAAACAATTGAATCATATACATATAAAGAGAGTGCAGCATAGAGATAGAAACTTTAAAACCATTGAATCTTCCCATTAATGAAGGTAGATAAAAGGTAAAAGATGAGGTAGACTAAGCATCCAAAAGAAGAGTAAAAATTGCTGATGGCCACATCAGTTTCCACAAAAGGCCAACCTGAATAACTTATCAATACAATCAAAGGGTGTAGAGGAAAGCATATTAGGGCATCATCAGCACTAACACTAAGACATTCCCATACTAAAAGAGTTACTTGCCTTCATGGGACTCTGAACTTCAAATCCCCTGTTATATAAAACTGTCATAAAAATTTGTTGATTATCAATAGCTCATATTCAACAAACGATACATGTTATGCCATAGGAAACATAGAGAGACTCCACAGAAGCACTACAAAACCCAGCAAAAATCAAAATGATAATCATCATCCTAATCTTCCCCAAAAAAATTTTTACTTCTAAAATAAAGAATCACAGCACTAATACCCATTATGAGTATTTCACTAATCTTCATAACTGCCAAATGATATGGACTTCGTAAATATATTTCATGGAGAAGATGAAGCTACTGATAGTATTTCTATCTAAAAATCATATGTATCTCTCTTCAATGAATTTATTTCCCTTTTCACAGCAAGAGACACTGATTCCACCAACATGCATTAAAATTAGATTGGAGAAAGGCCCCTTGAATTTTCACTGTAGCAAGAGAGTAAGCGTCAATTAGGTAAACAATATTCCTTTTCCGCTAATTCCTCCAAAACAAACTCAAACAAAAGGATCATATACCAAAAAGGAAGACGAAGAAGAAGAAGAAAAAGATGAAAGAAAAAGGCTCTGAAGATGATAATGAATCCATGACAGAGATATATTAGAGAAGTTTCGCTATGCTCGAATTCCCATCTTAATGTCAGTTGTGGTTGCCTGAGAAACTCAAGGCCAACCAAAAAAGCAATACCATAGGAAACATAATAATAAACAGGCTAAATTCCAAACCATCATCATCATCATCCTCCTCGACCCCTCAGCTTTTTACTTAAAGAAGAAATAATCACAACAGACAAGTTATATTTGGTAAAAATCTTTGAAACAGCTAGATATCTAGGCCTTCTTAATTTTATATCATGGTGAAAATGAGGCAACTGTTAGGACTTCCATATAAAAAAGCAAAAATATTCTACACCATCAATGCAATTTCATTTTTCCTTTTCATGGCAAGAGATTGTGAGATGCATCAGCATACCTCAAAATTAGAATCAAGACAGACAATTGAACATTTGAACTTATAAAGTAATTAATAAGAAATTTCTGCATAATATAGTTTGCAAACAAGAAACTGACCACTTTTTTCCATTACATATATAGATAGATGGAAACACACAAAGAGAGAGAGAGAGAGAGAGAGGGTGTGTGTTATTGTCAAAAAATGCATTAAGGATCTTCTAACACTGCACTAAATATAGAACTTGAGAACTATCACAAACTACTTCCCTCGAATATGAATTGAATTTATAGAATACCTTCATAGAAATTGCGATGAAAACATTAGGATCCAACAATATTTGTTACCAGTAAAAACATAAATCTAGGTTCTCAAATATAAAACTCTTCACGGCATTTCTTTTGTAACTTTATCATATGCCTTCTCTAAATCAATAAATATGCCTTCTCTAAATCAATAAATATAATATGCAGATTCTCAATACTCTCTCTATACTTTTCCATCAAACCTCTTAAATATATTTGCAAAATGAAAAAAGGCTCAGCAAGTTACCACGGTTACTGCACCGTGCTGAGAGAGAGAGAGAGAGGGCAATATAACTAATAAACATCAGTTGCCTGAGATATTTCATTCCATCCTCGATGTTCGCCATTGCAAAATGAGTATACGAAATATTATTTCCAAAAGATCAGTCACTTGTTGGCACCTACAACTAAAATTCTTGCAAGAGAAATCTCAATGATTACATTACTAACAAAAACAAAAGACAACTATAACTATCAGTCATTAATTGCAAAAAATGTCTCACCATGCAAATATTTCTCCTCATTGTCCACATCAGTCATCAAATATTTTCTCAAGTTAAGGGCAATTTGATTGCAAGAAGTATATCATACACATATCTATGATTGTATGTATATGTATATAGATATATATACATGCATAAATGGGGGTGTTCAATCATAGAAAAAGCTTTCACGCTGTCCTCACAGCTCAAGCCCTAATTAAAAAAAAGGGGGGAAGCAACTTTTACTAGCAGATATCTGGTGATCTTTAATGCCGCATCATTCTAAATTAAAGATATGCAACTCAACCAAGGAAGATTCGAATAGCAAATGAATCACGGCATCAACACTTTTAGGGGCTGTTTGGATGCAGGATTTAGACCCGGATTTGAAGTGGATTTTAGTTAAATCCAACCAAACGGCCAAAAACACAAAACCAAATCTCACGGTAAATCAAAGCCACGGTTGACGGAAAATTCCCTCTACTCGTGGTAAATCCCGGATTTACAAAATCATTTGGTGCGGCGGATTTACGGAATTTGGCGAAGAAGCATGAGAAAAGGAAAAAGTTACCTTCACAACAAGCGAGCTTCCAATCAAAAAATGTCATAACTTCGGATCCAACAGGAAGGGAACGTCGTCGAAGGAGCAAAGTCAAACAACGACGAAGAACTCGTGCAAAACTCTACAGTCATACGAAGCAACAAAGCCGAACGAAATAGAAAAAGGAAAAGTAAAACCTCGACATACAATTAATAATAATAGTTTAAATTATATTAATAATTAAGTAAATTAATAAATTAATAATATAAATAATAATTAAATAAATAATGATATTAATATTCTTAAGTGTTTATGAAATAATTAATAATATAATTTATAATTAAACAAACTAAATATAATTTCAATAATTAATTAAATTATATGTAGGGCAATTAAATATAAAATGAAAAATAATTTAAATAAGCAATGAACGATTAGACATTAAACGTAAAAATATGCCTCACCATTCGCATATTCCTTTACATTGCCCATAATAGTTTCCAGATAATTAAGAATGGCGTGTCCCGTATAATAAATGGAAAAAAATCAAGATCACGCCCTAGCACATGTATAGATTACTTTGATCAGAGTCATTTAGCATTTAAGTATCATAACATTGTCGAAGTTAAGCGATCTTGTTCTCATTGGATGTCTCATCAAGACGATCAATCCAATGCCCTCAAATTTTCAATTAGACTTGGTGATTTATTTGAGCTCATTCAAACTCATTGAAATAGTTCCAGCATTGTAATATTCGTCTCCTCACGACATTCATTTTGGCAATGAGTTTTCCAAAATCAAAGAATGATTCTGAAACTAATTTTGAATGCTTCCCATACAAATATGTATCAAAATTCATGTCATATTATATATTTACAAATATAAAAAATGTAACAGCCATTGGATCTTCCCATAATTGAAGGAAGATAAAATGTAACAGTAGGGGACTAGGCATCCAAAAGAAAAGTAATAATAGCTGATGGCCACATCAGAACTTTTCATTACAATTAAAACGGGGGTGGAGGAAAGCATATTTGGGCATCATCACCACTACCACTAAGACATTCCCATAGAGGAGTTATACCACAAGATCATACGTTTGATAAAGATGATTTCATCCGAATATGGATTGCATTGGGTTTCATTCAGCCGTCTGACTATGAAGGACATTGGAGGAAGGTATTTTGAATTTTTAGTAAAAAAAACTTTAGTTGACAAGGTCAGAAGTCACCACTATATGATGCATGATTTAATACATGAGTCGGCATCTAAATTTTTTGCACAGGTATACACTGAAGTTGTGGATGTTCAAAAGTCATCTCTCGAAATTTCTGAAACTTTTCGATACTTGTTTGTTCAAACTACAAATCCAGACATCATAAAAAAGATTGTGCAGTTTAAACATTTGCATTGTCATTTCTTGTTCTAAAAATCTTCTAATGAGGATATTTTCATGCACTTATTGAAATGTTCAGAGCATCTAGAAGCCTTATTATATGTATGAGCTCCATACTTGAAAATGATACCTGAGGAGATTTGAAATTTGATGCTTCTTCGATGCTTAAAGATTGTTGGTTTTAATTTGACTATGCTGCCAAAATTTCTAAGTAATCTGTATCACTTGCAATACATAACATATGATAGCCCCTGAACCCCTACATTTACATGAACGTGATGATTTTTTACCTACTGGCATTAATAGCCTTCCAAACTTGCGCTACATGATATTGCCTAAGAGTTGCAGTTCATTGATACGTTAGATTGGGAAGCTAAAGTCTCGTCCAGATCAGGTTGTGAGTGGTTATAAGATCAATTGGGGAGATGAAGAAAATGAATGATCTTTGCATTTTAGAAATCAACAGCCTTGAATATGTGAAGGACGCCGAGGAGGCTCGTAATGCCTAATTAAGGGCCAATTCATGGAACATCGTTTTATATGAGAATGTGCTCGACAACCTTCATCCACCAAATTGTTTAAGGAATCTGCGCATAAAGCGTTACTGGGGTGCAAGGTCCGCAATATGGATGAACAATGTTAATCCGACCTTCAATCTAGAGAAAATCGAACTGGAAAATTGCTTAGAATAGGAAACTCTTCCTCCTTTCGGGCAACTTCCCTTCCTCAAGTCTCTAAAACTTGCTTGGATGCAAAAAGTAAAATGGCTTGAAAGTAAGTTTAATGGGAATGATAAATACCGTGCCTTTCCATTGCTAGAGGTGTTAGATATTTGCGGATTAGAAGCATTAGAGGATTGGTTTGAAGCAGGAGTAGCTGCTGCTACGTGACTGCCCGAAGTTGCTAATCGAGTCATTGAGAAGTATCGCCTCTTTTAAAAAAGCTGTCAATCACGAAGAATAACGTGCTGGTTTCATTTCCAAATGACATGTAGAAGTGGTTTCTGAAAGTTAGGTCTTCTCTTTCTGAGCTGAATTTTAAACTTAGGCCATATTCGACCATATAATATATAACTAAGACGTTCCCAGCAAAAATCTAAATCTATATGTTATACCAAAGGAAACAAAGAGACACTCCACAAAAGCACTACACAACCCAGCAAAAATTTAAATCATTATCATCATCATAATCTTCCACACAATTGTTTTAACTTCTTAAAGATATAATCACAACACTGTAACCCATAATCTGTATTGCACAATTTTCATAACTGCCAAATGATATGGCTTTTGTAATTATATTACATTGAGACGAAGATGCTGATGATAGTATATCTATCTAAAAATCATATGCATCTCTCTCTTCAATGAATTTATTTCCCTTTTCACAGCAAGAGACTGATTCCACCAACATGCATTAAAATAGATTGGAGAAAGCCCCTTGAATTTTCACTGGAGTAAGGAGAGTAAGCGTCAATTAGGTAAACCATATTCCGTTTCAGCTAATTCCTCCAAATCAATCTCAAACAAAAGGATCATGAACCAAAAAGAGGAAGAAGAAGAAGAAGAAGAAGATGACGAAAGAAGGCTCGGAAGATGACAATGAATACATGGCGTAGAACTATTCGAGAAGCTTCGTTATGCTTGAATTCCCATCGTAATGTCAGCTGTGGTTGCCTGAGAAACTCCAGGCCATCCAGAAAGCCATACCATAGGAAACATAGCAATACTCAGGCTAAATTCTAAACCATCATCATGATCGTCGCCCTCTCAGCTTTTTACTCAAAGAAGAAATAATTATATTTGTGGAACAAATCTTTGAAACAATGAGATATCTAGGCCATCTTAATTTTATATCATGTTGAAAATGACGCAACTGTTAGGATTTCCAAATAAAAAAGAAAAAATATTAAACCCCATCAATGCAATTTCATTTTTCCTTTTCATGGCAAGAGATTGTGAGAGCATCAGCATACCTCAAAATTAGAATCAAGATAGACATTTTTTTTTTAAAATCAAGATAGACAATTGAACTTATAAACTAATTGATAAGAAAATTCTGCAAAATATAGTTTGCAAGCAAGATACTGACCACTTTTTGCATTGCATATATAGATAGATGAAAACAGACACGTAGAGAGAGAGAGAGGGTTTGTTATTATCAAAAAAAGCATTAGGATCTTCTATCACTGCACTAAATATAGAAAACTTGAAAACAGTCTATAAATATGTAGAATTTGAAACGAAAACAGTGAAATTGAGAACTATCAATAAATATGTAGAATTTGTAACAAAAACAGTTCCTTGTTACCAGCTAAAGCATAAATCCTTATTCTCAAAGTATTAGGACTGCTCACAAGAAGATATTGTTTAATATTTGACAGGCGGAAAAAAGTATAAACAGAGGCATTTTTCAGAATCTGGACAATGAAATTTTTTTTTGAAAGCTGCAATAAAGTTGACTGATCAACGACAAGCCTTAGACAAAAGTTTTCTCTCATTATTAAGAGGGGTAATTAATTATAGGGACTTGCGCCTGAACAAAACCAGAAATCAAACAAAAAAATCCTAGCAAAATGAAAACAAAATCTCTGCATAGTGTCATATTTCAAATCCAATCTGCCTTCGGAAAATGCACCCCATAACATAATCCGTTAAAACTCACCCGATAGAGGATGACAGATCGACGACGAGCCTTAATCGAAAGTTCTATCTCAAAATTGAGAGGGGTAATTAACTATAGGTACTTGCACCTGAACGAAACCAGAACTTAGATAAAAAAGTCCTTGCAAAATGAGAACGAAATCTCTGCATAGTGTCTTATTTCAAACCCAATTTGTATTCGGAAAATTTATCCCATAACTTAATCCGTTAAAACTCACCCGTAAGAGGGGAGGCCGGGGGCAACCTTTCGGAGCCCAGAGAGATAGAGAGAGAGTGTGTGTGTAACAATCAACAAGTGCATTAGGGGTCTTCTGACACTACATTAAACATAGAAATCGAGCCCAACACTAACAACTTCCCTCTTACAGAGTACCATCAAAGACATTACGATGAAAACAGAAGGATCCAACAATAGTTCCTTGTTACCAACCAAAACATAAATCACTGTCACACCAAGTGAAAGACACTTCATCACTCAATTTCAAATATATGGAAATTTGTCCGTTCTCTACCTCTTTCTCTCCCCCGCATCTATAAATACCATCTTCATTTTTTCCCCAATACAACTCTACTCAATAAAAGAGTAAGAGGATACGCATTCACTTAAACCGAGCAGCTGCCTTTATGGGGAGACCTAACAGAAGTTCCATCATGTATTTACTTTTCCATCACTCACTATTTTTCGAAGATGTATTTACTTTTTCATTTCTCACTGTGCTCTCCCAAATCTAAGAAGATCCCCTTCCCAAGCGTCACTACTGCATATATAACATAGGAAAAAAAACCATTATAATTAAACCCTTGGTTTTGCTTGATCAAAGAGAATTTTACATTAAAAATAATATGCAAACACTGGTGATTTCTTGAGGCAAAAGTTGCAGCACAAATCAGTACCTCATAAAAAATGGGGTGCAAATTATATTTTCCATCTGTAAATGAAAAATATAATCCTCCAAATTAAATTTCCCATTCATATGGACAGATTGTGAGAAAATTTTCTAACATAAAAAAGAAATAGAGTGGAAACGGAGGCTCTTAAATTTGTAAGATAATGCATAACCGAAACCTGCTTCAGATTGTTTCGCAGTTCAAAGCACCACACTTAGTAAGCTTCATATTTTATTAAAGTGCAGCTGCTGCAATTCCAGGGCATGGAGGATTGCCAGCTAGCAGGAAATCAGACCACAACTGGGATTCCAGTCACCAACAAAGTTTTCTTTTTTAACTTTCAACAAAACAACCAACAACCAACAAATCAAAGTGAGCTGCGGAGTCACGGACAAAGTCGAGAACAAGATTGGTTTGCTAAGACTTCACATAAAATTGAGAACAAGTTTCAACTATGATCTCTCAGTTATAGCCATAAAAAGATAAAATCATGATGTCAGCACAGGTTGCCTCATGAGGCTTAATTTTCTGCTATTACAGCAAGGAAGAGGGAAAAAGAAATGATAAACAAAGTAGAATATCACCCACTAAGAAAGCTAAAGACCTTGTAATGCAGAGTACTAAAAAAACGCTGCAGCATTCACTGAAAGCAGAAACTAAGAAAATAGATGGGCCTATAAATAGAAAATCCTAACAATTCTAGTAACTCTTATGGTAGCTTTTTGTTATTCCAAAGAATTTGTAAGTATATCTCAATGACTCTCTTACTAAATAACACTTATAAGTTACTGATAAGAGTTTCACAATTTCAGAACATTCGAGTGCAGCAATTTAATGATAAGAGTTTAACACTTGTAATGTAAATCCCGCTTTTTTTTTTTTTGCTTTAGACAAAACAACAAAATTTTTAAAACTCATGCATATCCAACACATTACACTTATTTCTAAATCACCATCATTATAATGTTCCTCACAATTTTTAACACATAAAAGTGATAATCATACTCTATTTACCTTTTATGAGTGTCGGTATTATCTATATAACTGTTAAATGATTAGGCCTTCTGAACTGTATTTCATGTACGAACCAATGCTATTGATATCACATCCCTTAGTAAATCGGAAGTATTTTATTCTTCAACGAAATTTCAATTTCTTTTTTCATAGCAAGAATGCCATTCTACCATCACATTAAAATTAGAACGGAGACAGGGCCTCGAACTTTTAGAGAAATGAAATATGAGTGTTTTAAATCAATTAGGAAAACAAAACTCTTTTCGCGCTAAATCCGAGAAAACAATCTAAATTACATGGATCACAACCCCAAAAGGAAAGAAGAAGAAGAAATGAACAAGAAAAAGACAGGCTAAGATGACGACAATGAATCCAATACATCGGACAAGCCAAAATGCTTGCCTAAGCTTGAATTCCCATCGTATGTTAGTTGTGGTTGCCTAAGAAACTCCAGGCCATCCAGACATGCTATATCATGGGAAATATTGAAAATTTCCATCACGGCCATTTAAAACCAAAAGCTAAATTCTAAATCCTCAGGTATGTTGTGGGATAGCTCCCAAATTTAAAAGAAAATTTCTATAAGATGGTGTTGAGACTTGCAACGATTTAGGGTGGAAAATGTTGGCTATTAAAAAAGAAACATAATATTAAGTAAAGTGTTGCAAGAAGATGATGCTGAGGCGGATGAACGGCCTTACTTTCAGAGACAAGATATAAAAAGAACATATATGTGAATATATTAGAGTAGCTCCAGTGGAAGATAAGATTAGAGAATCAACTTAGATGACAAGTTGACAACTAATAACACCTGTATATAGACCGTTAATGACTTGACTATAAGCATTAAAAGCTCTTTCTTTTCTAGAACTCTCCAGGGCATTTCTCTTGAAACTTTATCATATGCTTTCTCTAAATAAATAAATATCATATTTAGATTCTCCTTACTCTCTATACTTCTCTATCAAATATCTAATATCTATATACTAAAAAAATGCTCAACAAGTTCCCATGGCTACTGCACCGTGCTTTATGAGAGAGAGAGAGAGAGAGAGAGAGAGAGAGAGAGAGAGAGAGATAGAGCAATATGACTACAAAAGTCCAGCACAAAAATGATAAATAAATAAATAAGCAGCTTTCTACAGGTACTCTCACCTCAAGCATAAATAAGTAAAATCACAACATCGGTTGCCTGAGAATTTTTAGGCCATCCTTGATGTTTGCCAATGCAAAATGATTATACAAAACCTGATTTCAAGAAGATCAGTCAGTTGTTGTAAATCGCCAACAGAATTCTTCCAAGAAAAATCTTAATGATTACATTACTGAGTTAAACAAAAGACAAGTATAACTCTCGGCCACTAATTGTAAAAATATGTCTCACGATCCTTATATTTCTCCTCATTGTCCACACAAATCCAATATTTTTTCAGGTTAAGAGAAATATGATTGCAAGTAGATTATCATACATATATGCATGTAAATATCCATATATGCATGTTATGTTTGTATGTATGTGCATGTGTGGGTGTATAGAGAGAGAGAGAGAGAGGGAATGGATTAAAATCCTTGTGAATTACCAAAGTTGTTTCATGGAACTTCAATAAAGAGATATCCAAAAACAACTCCTTAACTTTATCATAGAAAAAGAGAAAAAGCTTTCAGGCTGTCCTCCCTGCTCAAGCCCTAATTAAAAAAATAGAAGCATCCATTACTTGCGGAATATAAGGTCATTGTTGATGCCTCACCATTCTCAATTAAAGAGATGAGATCTCGACCATGGAAATTCAAATTGGCAAATGCATCATGGCATCAAAACTTAATAAAACAAATAAGCACAGGCCATTAAAAATTAATAACAGCCACAACAACACAACATGGTGCAAAAACCAACGAGGCGAGCTTTTTCCACAACAATATCATATGTTGATATTGATCCACTATAAATATACATCTACAACTACTCAAAACTGGAAGGTGTTAGACCGATCCATGCAGGACCGGCCCAGCGCAACCAAGGCGGAAGATCTCCGCCTCTTACCTAGCCATTCGGTCCGCATGAGCCAAACGAACTTTTTAGGAAGGATTTTTTAGGGTCTTGGGAGGTAAATTTGAATGTAGGGACTGTTTAGAGATTTCCTTTTAATTTGCATGCATTAAATAGTTTGTTAAACCGGGTTAGGGCATCTTGAATTTGGTTGAAATTTGAGATTTCTTAAATTTAGGTTTTCTTTTGGGCTCTAGCGGCGTCTAGAGATTTGGGAGAGATCGATCCTCCACTCGAATAGAGGCTCAAATGTATATTGCTATTTTTCTGTTTCACTTTCATCAAATAATACAAATTCTCTACTGTTTTCGTGATTTTTTTGGTAAAAGCTCGTTGCTTTCCGAAGATTGAAAGGAAATACTTGAGATCTACAATTGTTTCCTATCAGAATGTCATTGGACCTTCAAAGAGAATAATGTATCCTACCCTGCACATTAAGAAACAGCCAAAACCCAAAACAACTAACTAAATTCCATAAGTAAAGAAGAAGAATGGGAGACCAAGACTAGGTATAGGGGTTAGATGAAAGAAAAATCCATCAAATAAGGCAATTAGAGAATTGATATATCATCAAAAAATTAGCTCGTTTGAGCACGAATCTCGCGTAATATTCATATTGAAAACATCCAAAATTAAATTTGGGGCCATCTGAACTACAAATTCAGCAAACTTATTGTTGAATTGAACATCTCAAAAAGACAGACCCAAAAACACCAAATTCGACCCAATCCGAACTCGAATGGGTCCAAATCAATAACCCGAAGCACATTTGGAAGGTTAAAACTATAAATTGAATGACCAAATGATTCCCAAATGTGACTGTTATGCCGGTCCACCTTGGACCGGCTCAACCTGGACCGGCCCAGCCGGTCCAGGTCTATGGCAGACGGACAAAGGTCCGGGCGGAAGAAAGAGGGGGCCAAGGAGTGGGGTCCACTTGCAATTCAAATTTGGGTTAAGTGCTTTTGGAGGGAGAAGGAAGGGTAGAGTAGTCCTTTTGCTTTTATTTTGAATTAGATTGTATTAATAGGGAGTTATGAGGGAGGGAAGTTTTTATCTTGCTTTTGAAAAGAGTTTGAGTTCTAGGTCTTCTTGCTTGGGCTCTCGGCGTTGCCGGAGATTGTAGGAGAGTTGTTCTTCCTCTCGAATTGAAGAACATTGTATCGAGCTTTGGTTTTGATTGCCTACTAGTGGAATACAATCGTTTGCAATTGTTTTCCTACAAGTTTCTTCCCTATTTCCGCTGTTTTTGCGCTATTTGTGTGCCGATTTGGGTTAGGTTTGCTTGCGAACTCAAGTATTACCTTAGGGTTACTTGCGAACTCAAGTATTTCCTATCAAATTGGTATCAGAGCAAGATCCGGGCGGTGGAGGGTGGTTTTTTCTCCATTATTCGCTACAGATTTTGTTGATTTTTGGGAGGATCCGGAGGCATCTCGGCATTTCCCATGGCATCTAAGCGAGTAGAAGTCTTGGAGACCGAGATGGGGCAACTTAAAGCGGATCTGGATGAGAAGATGGCCACATTGAGCGAGAATGTGGAAGGGAAATTCGTGGCGTTGGAGGAAATGATGAAGAAGTTGTTGGAAGGGCAAGCAAGGGCTGTGCCGGGGGAGGAAAGAGGAGAAGGGAGTGGGAGCAGGGGGAAGGAGAAGGTAAATCCATATGAGGAAGAGGAGGTGGAACTGTTTAACAGCAGTGGGAGGATGCCACCTCGGGAGTCCATCAGGCGAGAAGAGCATGAAAGAAGGAGAGACTTCAGGGAAGAAAGAGATGATGATTGGCGTCGCCGGAGGCCCGATCCCGTGGACCGGCCATGGGGGATCCAGAATCACAATGGCGGAGCGCGAGGGGAAGATGGCTATCGACGGCCGAGGAGGGATGATGAGCCCCGATATGGAGAGAGGGGAACTTGGGAAGACCCCATTGCATGGGACAGGGGAGGTCACGGGGGAAATAGGGCATACGGGGGTGACACGAGAGCCAGAAAGCTGAAAATGCCCGTGTTCGAAGAGGGAAATGTGGATGAATGGATCCACAAGGTGGAGAGGTATTTTGCAGTGAATGGCCTGATGGAGGAGGAGAGATTGATGGCGGCTAGCATGTGTTTGGAAGGGGCGGCTTTTGCATGGTTCAAATACATGGATAAATGGGATCCGGTGAGGACTTGGAGAGACTTCAAGGAGGCTATCAGGGAGAGATTCAGGGGAGGCAGCCCATGGGAGATATCAGAACAGTTCTATGCCCTCACTCAAGAGGGAACAGTGGAAGAGTACCGGAAGAAATTTGAGAGTCTGGTGGGTGACATGGAGGGATTATCGAACAGCACTCTGGGGGGAAACTTTATGAAGGGCCTTAAGCCAGAAATTAGAGATGCGGTGAAGGTAATGAGACCGAGAGACCTGAGGGAGGCCATGGAGTTGGCTCAACTGGTGGAGAACTAGAAGACCAACGTCCGAAGTTGGCGGAACAACCACGCAGTGGGTCCTACCAGGACAACTACCACTTACTTGGCTCCAAAAGGGCCAACCCCTAGTGTCCTTAAAGAAAGTGGGAAAGAGAAGAGCGAGGTGACCAGATCAGCTGGGAGTTTCAAGAGATTGACCGAGGAGGAGATGCAGGAGAAGAGGGCCAAGGGCCTTTGTTTCAGATGTGAGGAGAAGTTTGTTCCAGGGCACCGGTGCAAGGATCGCGCTCTCGGGCTCTCACCGTCTATATAGACGAGGCGCCTGAGGAGGGTGATGCTTCTGATGAGGAGCAGATTGATCTCCAGTTGGAGGTAGCCGAGGTATCCCTAAATTCTGTGATGGGATTCACTCCTAGCCATACGATGAAGGTGAAAGGGAAAATCCTTGGGAGGGAGGTAGTAGTGTTGATCGACAGTGGAGCCACCCACAATTTCATATCCGCTCAGGTGGCGGAGGAGCTGGGAATGGAGCCTACTGAGACAGGCAATTATGGGGTGATGATGGGGACAGGGAAGATTGAGTCCAGCACTGGGATCTGCAAGGGGGTGGAGATGAGACTACAGGAGATCAGAGTGGTGGAGGACTTCTTACCCCTGAGGTTGGGTAGCACAGACGTCATTCTGGGCATGAAGTGGCTACAGACCTTGGGTGAAACCAAGGTAAACTGGGGGACCATGGTGATGGAACTGATGGTAGAGGGAAAGAGGGTGAAGCTGAAAGGGGAACCAGGATTGTCCAGAGCTGGAGTGTCTCTCAGGTCGATGGTGAAGATGATCCATGAGGAAGGAGGAGGGTTCCTTGTGGAGTTGTAGAGCTTGGAAGATCGTCAGGAGGAGGAAGACAAACACATTCCTGTGTTAGTTCAGCCCTTTCTGAAGGAATTTGAGGATGTGTTCCAACCTCCGGTGGGACTACCACCTGACAGAGAACGGGAGCACCAGATTATCCTGAAAGAGGGGGTACCCCCTATCAGTGTAAGACCTTACAGATACCCTCAGATGCAGAAAGATGAGATTGAGAAGTTTGTGGGAGAAATGCTCGAAGGAGGGATCATTCAGCCCAGTGTGAGTCCTTTCTCTAGCCCAGTTCTGCTGGTAAAAAAGAAGGATGGGAGTTGGAGGTTCTGTGTTGATTACAGAGCCCTCAACAAGGAGACAGTGCCTGACAAGTTTCCCATCCCTGTGATTGACGAGTTGATGGATGAGCTACATGGAGCCGTTTTATTCACCAAGATTGATCTAAAGTCAGGCTATCACCAGATCAGGATGAGGAAGGAAGATGTGCAGAAGACAGCCTTCAGGACTCATGAGGGCCACTACGAGTTCCTGGTGATGCCTTTTGGCCTCACCAACGCACCAGCCACATTCCAGGCATTGATGAACCGGATCTTCAAGCCACACCTTCGCAGGTTTGTGTTGGTGTTTTTTGATGACATTCTCATCTATAGCAGGACTGAGAAGGAACACCTAGAGCACCTGAGAGTGATGTTGGGGGTGCTGAGGGAGCATCAGCTGAAGGCCAATTTCAAGAAGTGTGACTTCGCTCAGGCACAAGTGGAGTACCTGGGGCACGTGATATCTCAGGAGGGAGTGGCTGCGGATCAGTCCAAAATAGAGGCAATGTTGGCCTGGCCTCAACCCAAGACCTTGAAGGGGCTTAGAGGATTTTTGGGACTGACCGGCTACTACAGGAGGTTTGTGAGAGGATACAGCACCATAGCAGGACCGCTGACAAAGCTGCTGAAGAAGGATAATTTTTTATGGGGAGAAGCAGCTTCTGAGGCTTTTGAGAAGCTGAAGAAGGCCATGACGACGGTGCCCGTACTTGCTCTGCCAGACTTCAATCATGTGTTTGTGTTGGAGACAGATGCTTCAGGCTATGGATTGGGGGCAATGTTGATGCAGAACCATAGAGCTATAGCTTACTTCAGTCAGATACTGTCGTCCCGGGCTAGGCTGAAGTCGGTCTATGAGAGAGAGCTGATGGCGATTGTACTGGCCATCCAAAAGTGGAGACCTTATTTATTGGGTAGACATTTTATTGTCAGGACTGATCAGAGGAGCCTGAAATACTTGCTAGAGCAAAGGATGGTCACAGAGGAGCATCAGAGGTGGTTGTCCAAACTGCTCGGATATGAGTTTGAGATCCACTATCGGCCAGGATTAGAGAATAAGGCAGCGGATGCCTTATCACGCTGTATGGGGGAGCTCCAGGGGATTGCTGTATCAGTACCGGTTCTGATTGATTGGGGAGCCATCAAAGAGGAGAGCATCCAGAATGAGGAGCTAAGGAGAATCAAAGAAGAGGTGCTATCAGATGAAAACAGCCACCCAGGCTACTCAGTGGTGGGAGAAAGACTGTACTATCAGGGAAGGAGTGTGATCCCTAGGTCTTCCATTCATATTCCCCAACTGCTACAGGAATTTCATGGGAGTGCCATAGGAGGACATTCAGGAGTGCAGAAAACCTATAGCCGGTTAGCTGCTGAATTGTACTGGAAGGGGATGAGGAAAGACATAGAAGAGATGGTGGCTAAGTGTGATACCTGCCAGCGGAACAAGTACATGACGATGGCACCAGGGGGATTACTACAGCCCCTGGCCTTACCAGAGAAGGTTTGGGAGGAGATCACTATGGATTTCATTGATGGACTTCCAAAATCTGATGGATATACGGTGATATTTGTAGTGGTTGACAGGCTGAGCAAATATGCTCATTTCATTCCCTTAAGACACTCGTACACAGCGGTGTCGGTAGCAGCAGCATTTGTGAGGGAGATAGTCCGCCTGCATGGGGTACCGGAGTCTATTGTGTCGGATAGGGACAAGGTGTTCCTAAGCCATTTTTGGAGGGAATTATTTAGGATGCATGGCACAGTATTGAAGAGGAGCACAGCATATCATCCACAGACTGATGGACAGACGGAGGTGGTGAATAGAAGCTTGGAGACATACTTGAGATGCTTTGTGTCTGAGACACCGAAGCAGTGGGCCAAATGGCTGGCCTGGACAGAATACTGGTACAACACCTCCTCTCACTCGGCTACCAAGATGACACCTTTTAAGGTGTTATATGGAAGAGACCAACCACACCTGGTACACTACAGCCATAGGAGTACTCCAGTATCTGCAGTGGATCAGCATCTGAAGGAAAGAGATCAAGTGTTGGAAGAGCTCAAGAGGCATCTTCTCAGAGCCCAACAGATTATGAAGAAACAGGCGGACAGTAAAAGGAGGGATATACAATTTGGAGTTGGAGACAAGGTCTACTTGAAGCTCCGACCATACAGGCAGAGGACTATATCCCAGAGGAGAAATGAGAAGCTAGCAATAAGATATTTTGGCCCTTTCGAAGTGGAGGAGAAAATCGGGGAGGTAGCATACAGATTGAGGCTTCCTTCAACAGCCAGAATACACCCCATTTTTCATGTATCACAGTTGAGGAAAGTGGTGGGGGAACATGCAGTAAGCCCAGAGCTGCCCAGCACATTGAGGGAAGACATGGAAGTGACACTGGAGCCTCTAGCGGTAGAAGGAGTGCGCATCAATGAAAAGGGGAAAAAGGAAGTGAAGATTAGGTGGAACGGCCTCCCAGATTATGAGGCCACATGGGAGCCATTGGAGAGGATTGCAGTACAATTCCCTGCCCTCCACCTTGAGGACAAGGTGGTACTTTGGGAGGGGGGTAATGTTATGCCGGTCCACCTTGGACCGGCTCAACCTGGACCGGCCCAGCCGGTCCAGGTCTATGGCAGACGGACAAAGGTCCGGGCGGAAGAGAGAGGGGGCCAAGGAGTGGGGTCCACTTGCAATTCAAATTTGGGTTAAGTGCTTTTGGAGGGAGAAGGAAGGGTAGAGTAGTCCTTTTGCTTTTATTTTGAATTAGATTGTATTAATAGGGAGTTATGAGGGAGGGAAGTTTTTATCTTGCTTTTGAAAAGAGTTTGAGTTCTAGGTCTTCTTACTTGGGCTCTCGGCGTTGCCGGAGATTGTAGGAGAGTTGTTTTTCCTCTCGAATTGAAGAACATTGTATCGAGCTTTTGTTTTGATTGCCTACTAGTGGAATACAATCGTTTGCAATTGTTTTCCTACAAGTTTCTTCCCTATTTCCGCTGTTTTTGCGCTATTTGTGTGCCGATTTGGGTTAGGTTTGCTTGCGAACTCAAGTATTACCTTAGGGTTACTTGCGAACTCAAGTATTTCCTATCAGTGACATGCTTAATAGTCAAATAGAGCGGCTCAACGAGAAGAATCCAACAGGCCCAAGATTGCCAAATTAAGATATCACTAAGATAAATACTAGATAAACAGTCCATGATCAAGGGAGTCGATAATAAATTCTGCGTTTACGGATTTATGGCGTAAATCCGGGATTTCCGGAATCTCGTTGTTCGGCAAATTTAACGAGATTTACAGATTTGCAAAGTTCTTCCGCAACAAACGAGATAGCTCCTCCCATCAAGTAGGCAAAGATGGTTACCTACGCAACGAGCAAGCTCCAATCATGACTTCCAATATGATGCCTTCACAAGAGACGAAGAAGCCACCTTAGCAACTCTATCAAAAACCATTTCACGCAAAGCCAAATCAACCACGAAGAAATGGAGAAGAGGAAAAATGACAACAAATAAAGTACGGGAAAAAAATGAAAAGCAAGACGACCTCCTAAATTAGAAATTAATAAATATCATATGTAGAAACTCCACTACACACACACATATATATATATATACACACACACACGCATACATATATATAATGAAAAACATAATACACAAATTACCAATGGTTATTGCACCCTGTTACAGGAGTGAAAGAGAGATAGAGAGGAATATAACTATTGAATTTCAACACAAACAAAAACAAAAAAAAGCAGCTTTCTAAAAGTCCTCTCACCTCAAGCATAAATAGGAAAAATTATTACATCGGTTGCCTGAGAATCTTTTGGCCATCCTTGATGTTATAAGAAACCTGGATATCCATGTGTGGATCAGTGACTTATTGGCAATCACGAGCATAATTCTTCCAATAGAAATCAAGATGATTGCATTATTGAGGATTTGCAAAATAAGCAGCTTTCTAAAAATCCTGAAATTTTGCTGATTTACAAGATTTGGGATTTGGCCAAAGAAGCGAGCGAAAGGGAGAAAGAAAAATTCCTTTACAGCGAGCGAGTTCCCAGTAGTTACTTCCAATTAAAACGGGAAGACTTTCGATCCGAAAGGAAGGAAATGTCTTCGAGCGAGCGAAGTCAAACAGCAACGACGGAGCAGAAGAAGCGACTCGTGCAAAGACCCTGCCTCATGCAAAGCAACGAAGTCGAACAGCAACCACGAAATAGAGAAGATGTAAAGCAAAACCCTAGACGCCTATGCGAAGTAATTAATCTACTTAGTCTAATTGAACATAATTAATATAGGCGAACTGACATGACTTGGGATTCGACAAGGACCGTCGTCGAAGGAGGCAAGGAAGTCATTTAGCGACTCGTTCAAACTCTACCTTTCAGGCGAAGCAGGCAAAGTCGAACAGCCACGAACAGCTTGAGAAGAGGCAAAGAAAAACCTAGCAAACTCGCGGCTATAGAAATTGCAGAGAAACTGGAAAATGATAAATAATAGCAGAAGTATAACACGTGAATAAATTTATTTGACATAACTAATTAATTAAAATATAATTAAAAATAATTAATTACTTAAACTAATTGTTAATAAACTTAAATTAAAATTACATTATTTATAATAATTGTTATCAATGATAAAAAATTAAATATTTATAATTAATTCATAAATAACTACAAATATAATCAAATTTAAAATTATAATTTTTAATTGCAATTTATTGACAGTAATTAAAACTATACTTAAAAAATAAATCAAAACTAAATTTTTAATGAACTAGCAAGCAAGATTTAACACTTATCTTACACCAAATAATTTTCGAGATTAAATTTGATAGAATTTAAATTCAACAGGATATTGACAAATTAAATCCTACTTGTTGTTGCAAAACAACACCATAGGCAACATAGGGAAAGAGAAGAAAAACATTCGCAGCGCTCCAAAAGATCTCCTTGAGGGCATCTCCAACGGATACGCAAACGCTCCTTTGCCGTGGAGAAGGTCGCTCCAACGGAGCGCGAAATCTTACGGCATACCGTCGCCAATGAACAGTGCGACGCCATATTTGGCGTCGCACTATTCACCCGCCATTTGTTTTTTTTTTTTTTTTAATTTGAAACTTAATTATTAATTTTAAAGATTAAAAATTAGAATTTTTTTTTATTAATTAAAATAATAAATTAGAAATATCTTATTTTTTAATAATCTAATTTTTTTTTTTTTTACAAAATTAATTAATGTAAGTTAATAAATATTTATTTATGACATATTTATATTCTAAATTATTTTATAGAGCAAAAAATATTTGTTTTTTTTTTTGGAATTTTTGGAGCTTCGCCCATTCATATATGAAAAAAGAGATTACAAGAAATGAAAAAGCAAAAACTAAAACTCCTAATCTAAAAAACAGAGATTAGGAGATCTAAAGAAGCAAAAAACATAATAAAAGGATCAGTAAGGCATAAGCCTTAAGGACTCAAGACGTTCTGGCAACAGGAAATGAACTCGATCGGGACTTGCCAGAACGCAGAACCCTTGGTTGCCAAAATGACCATCCAAGGGGTAGCTGAAAAGATCAGCATTCATCATTGTCCTATCATTACTCCAATTCAGGCTACCTGCAAGAGCGACAAAATTTGCAAGAGCCTCAAAAAATTCCAGCAGCAAGGCCATTAGTGACAACATCCATAAGACATCCAACAAACCAAGAAACTCAGTAACGCTTCCATCCCTGGGTTTTGAGAGTTAAAGCTTTTCTAATCTTGACAGAAATCGTCTCCTGGCTATCAATAATTCCACCATATAACCGATCATTTTGGGCTCTCCAAAGATGATAGATAGTTGCAGATGCAGAGAGCAAGAAATAATGTTTCAGCTGTTTGTTGATATTTTGCTCATAAATGCTATCATAGACTTGATAAAGATTTGGTTTCAACAATTGGGAATCCATCCAGGGAAGTAAGCTTTTGATAACGTTGAAGGTGAAATTACAGTCAAAGAAAAGATGTGGAACCGTCTCCTTTTCCCCATGGCAAAAACAACAGTTAAAGTGATCGGTAATCCCACGCATAGCTAATACATCAGCAGTTTTCAAACCTCCTTTAAAAGCAAGCCAGGCATAAACAGAAAAACGGAGAGATGCTTTTTTATGCCAGATGAATTTGTGCCACTCAACCACCTCCAAATTACTATAGAATTGGTTACGAAAATCAGCAAATTTAGGATTCTGTTTACCAAGCCATAAGTGGTTATCCATATTATCTTCTATCACAACAGCATTTATAGTCATAGCTAAATGGCTATCAAAGAAACTAGGAATAGCCCAGTAACTCCCCCAAAAAAAAAAATATGTAAAATAATTGTTAGAAAATGGAGTTACCACCTCCAAAATATTTGTTTTAATTATATTAGATTTAATTCAAAAATTTGATAAATAATATTAATTTTTAAAAATATGTAAAATGAAATATGGAGAAGAATATACTAGGAATATTCTTTTTTTGGTATTAGAAAATGGAGTTCGGTTGGAGACAAGTTACTGCATTTTGGTGTATTACTGCATTTTGGAGTGGAAACTGAGTTTTTCGGTTGGAGATGCCCTGAATACCGTTGATTCTTACACGATCCCTTTCGCAATAAATATTCTAACTTGATTCTTACACGATCACTTTACACTCTTATTTCTAATCACCAAAATTATAATCTTCCTCACAATTTTTGACACAAAAGAAATAATCAAACTCTATCTACCATTTATAAGTGTGCCACTAATCTTCATAATTGTTAAATGATTAGGCCTTCTGAATTGTATTTCATGGATGAACCGATGCTATTGATAGCACATCCCTTAGCAAAATCGGAAGTATTTTATTCTTCCACGAAAGTCCAATTTCTTTTTTCATAGCAAGACTGTCATTCCACCAACACATTAAAACTAAATGGAGATAGGGCCTCCAAATTTTATAGCAATGAAATAGGAGTGTTTAAATCAATTAGGTAAAAAATATTTTTTTCGCGCTAAATCCACCAAAAAAATTTCATGACAGCCATATAAAACCAAAAGCTAAATTCTAAATCCTCCAGTATGTTGTCTGATAGAGAAGTCCCCCTCAAACTTAAAAGGGAAAATTCTATAAGATAGTGGTGAGACTTGCAATGCTTTATAGTGCAAAATATTGGCTATTAAAAGAAAAGAATAATATTAAGTAAAGTGTTGCAGAGATGACGATGCTCAGGTGGATGAATGACTTTACTTTTAGAGACAGGATATGAAACGAGCATATACAGGAAAATGTTCACAGTAGCTCTAGTGGAAGACAAGAGTAGAGACTCACCATAATGGTTTGGCCACATAAAATGGAGGCCTTCCGAACCGGTTAGGAGAGTAGATGTACTAGATTTGACTTATGTTAAAAAAGGTAATGTTCAAAAAGGTAGAGGTAGCACCAAAAAGACTTGGTTAGAAAATATTAGAAATGATCTTTCTTTATTAGATTTAAATGAGAATTTGACCTTTAACAAGACACAATGAAGAAAAAAGATTTATGTAGCTGACCCCACGTAGTGGGATAACGGCTCAATGTTGTTGCTGCTAATTCTTAAATCATCAAGATGGCCCTCCAAATTTTTAACTTAGAAGAAATAATCACAACACACTAGTACATGTTACGTTTATGACACAAATCTTGATAACTACCATATCATTAGGAACTGTTTTTCATGAGGAAAACAAAATTCTATTTATAAAATTGCCATATAAAAATAAAAAATATTATCACGATACAATGCAGTTTCATTTTTCTCTTCATAGTGAATAATTGTAAGAATGCACAAGCAGCAACAACAACAACATAAAGCCCTATTCCCACAATGTGTGGTCAAGCCCTTCAACTATATTGTGTACTACTAAGAGTCAAATTATCATTCATGAATGCACAAGCATACATAAAACTGAACTTTTTTTCCATTAAATATATGGTCTTCTGGCACTGCATTAGTCCAACACTAACAAATTTAAAATTAAATAATTTTTAATTATAATTTAAAATTATACTTAAAATATAAATTAAAATTAAAAATAAAATTTAAACGTAAATTTTTAATGAATTAGCCACCTAATATCTTAGATTATAATGCCAAGCAATTTAATGAGGTTTAATACGATTTAAAACTTATCTTAGCAAATAATTTTCGAGATTTCAATTTAATAGCAATTAATAAATCCGAATTTACAAGACAACTTAAAACTTGTTGCAAAACAACACCATCCCTCACAACTTTTCACTCATGAAAGAGATAATCTCAGCACACTACTCCATATTGTGAATACCACTAATCTTGACAAATGCCATGTGATCAAGGTCATAAAAAAAGGCCGATTTTTATTTTACCAAACATCTAAGGTGATTTTCTCTGATCTCATCTATCATTAGAATTACTCCAATCTTTTCACGTATATACTCATTTTGCATTATCTAATCTCATCTATCATTGGAGTTACTCCAACATAAGCACCAAAAGAGATAAGCAAGCACTTCACAGCCATACTTACAAAAGTATAAGCTTTCCAATCTATATATATATATAAGAGAGAATATTAGAGAAGAGAAATCATCACAGCCTCCATAATGAGCATCAGCAATAATCTGATTGGAAGCATGTTGCAAACAAATGATTCCAGAACCTACTGTTGCAAAGAATCTGAGAAAAGCCAATAGGAAATACATGTAAATCTCAAGTATTCCTATCAATAGAGACAAAATCAGCGAATAAACGCACAAAATCTAAAGGGGAATCACACCAAAAACAGTAGTTTTAATGAAGAAATCAACGGAGAAAAGAGCAATAAGACACAATAGATCCTCTATTCATGAGGATCATTTTCTCCCAATCCTTATACAAAGCTGAGGCCCAAGACACTTAGAAGAAAAACACCCACAATAATACAATAATAAAAACATACCCCTAACCCTAATCTCACCATCATACTTAAGGCATATAATTAAACAAAAAGACCTAATCGCACTTGCCGCCCCCTCCTTTGGCTCCAAAATTTGAATTTGAGCTCTACTAGACCCCACCCAATCTCACTCTGTCCCTCTTGCCGCCGCCCCTTCTTCGGAATATGTGAACCAGCCCCTTAGAAGGGTCCGGCTGGACCGATCTAACCAAACCTTAGGACATGCAGCTAAACAACTAAATAGAAGTAGGTTCTTATAGTAGCAGTAACATTGGTAAAAAAAGCAGTACAGTAGGAAGTTTTTAATAGCACTACAAGTACGTTGTTAGGGGAGTTCCATGCCATCCTTAATGCCTCATTGCTAGAGTATAGGAAGAACCGACCGTAGCCAAATTATCAGCAATAATTCCCACTGCCTCTCCAAATGAAATCCATCTAGTAGCCACAGAAACATAGCAAAGCTAAATAGCAAGAATAGATAATGGACATATTGTAACAATAACAGCACCAGAAGTTGGAGGAGATTTTATTAGTGAAGAGATTATTAGGTAGCTAGGCAAAACAACTGAATGAACTATATTCTCGACTCCTGGGCAAGAATAAACAGTAGAAGAAGAAGAAACAAACAAAATAAGAATGCCTAGTCGAAAATGAATCCACGACATAAGACAAGTAGAGAAGCTTTTCTACACTTTAAATCCCATCCTAATGGAAGATGCACTTGCCACAGAAGCTCCAGGCCTTTCATAATAAACATAGGGGCATTTCATTACCCTCAGGTTCAGTAGATGACTAAATTCTCAGTCATCAACATTGTTGCCCTCACAACTTTTACTCATAGAAGAGATAATCACAACAAACTACTACCTGATAAATCTTCCATCTGGACATTAAAAGATAAGCATAATAATGATTTAAGTGTTGCAGAGATGAGGATGTTTAGGTGGATGAGTGGCTTTAACCTTAGAGATAGGATACAAAATGAACATCTACATGAAAAGATTGGAGTAGCTCCGGTGGAAGATAAGATTAGAGAGAGTCGACTTAGATGGTTTGGCCACATTAAACAAAGGCCTTCCGATGACTGGTAAGGAAAGTTGAGGTATTATATTTTACTTATGTTAAGAAAAGTAGAAGTAGACCTAAAAAGACTTGGTTATAAAATCTTAGAAATGATCTTTCTTTATTAGATTTAAATGAGAATTTGAATTCATGTAGCCGACCCCACACAGTGGGACAAAAGCTTCTTGTTGTTGTTGTAAAAGAAAAATATAATCCTCTATCCATGCAATTTAAATTTTTCAATCATATGAACAGATTCTGAGAAAATTTTCCAACATGAGAAATAGAATGGAGAGAGGCAATTTAATTTCAAAGGAAATGCATAAGGAAAGGAAGTGCATATGGATTGCAAGAAAGAGAGAGAGTACAATATGACTATTAAATTCCAACACTAATAAATAAATAATCAGCTTTCTAAAAGCCCTCCAACCTCAAGCATAAATAGGGATAATCATAACATCGGTTGCCTGTCACTTGTTGGCAATCAGCAGCACATTTCTACCAACAGATATCTTGAAGATAACATTATTGATGAAAATACAAGTAACAAGTATGATCCATGACTAAAGCAAAAATATATGTGCTTAACACTGATCCTTGATGTAATCCAATTGAAATAGAAAAAAATACTTGATCAAACAATCTTGTGCTTGACCACATATTAAAATTATTGTAACAACCCAATGAGTCATGCTTCTTCCACAATGATATGGCCTTTGTACTTATATTTCATGAAGAAGATGAAGCTACTAATAGTATTTCTATCTAAAAATCATATGCATCTTTCTCTTCAATGAAATTTTTTTACTTTTCACAGGAAGAGACTGATTCCACCGACACGCATCAAAATTTGATTTGAGAAAGGGCGCGCTTGAATATTTATGATAGTAAAGGAGAGTAAGCCTCAATTAGGTAAATAATACCTTTCTTGGAAAGACGGTTGTCTGGCAACCTTCGGATGGATCGTAGTTGACGTGCAACATAGGTCGAAAGGACCGTAGTCGATGGACGACAGTGGCCAGAAAGATCGTTGTCTGTAGACGGAGTTCGAAAGGACCGTAATAAGTGGGCAACAAAGGTCAGAAGGACCGAAGTCGCCATGCGACGGAGGTCAGAAGGACCGAAGTCAGCAGGCGACGGAGGCCAGAAAGACCATAGTTTGCAGCTAGATGGAAGTCCAGCGTTAGTTAGTGGTCGGGCAGACGTCCAACGTCAGTTGGTAGCCAACTGTAAGTCCAACAATTGCAAGCCGGGTAGAAGTCTATAGCTAGTTGTTGGCTGGACAGAAGTTAGACATTAGATGGTGGGCCAAGCAGAAATTCGGCTTCAGTTTAAGGCAATCGGTGGTCTGATGGTGGTCAAGTCTAGAGACAAACGAACTCTAATTTCTCTCTTCCTTACTTCCGTTCAGCGTTTCATGAGAAATAAATGGTTTATTTATAATTTTCTGAGAGTGGCATGACAAATAAATAAGATGAAGATCAAGGACATGTTGAAAGTGATTTGAATGTACTGCCGATATTGATCCCCTTGATCGTGGATCATTTATTGGGCATTTGCATATCTTAATGATATCAGAATTTGATGATCATTTATTGATCCCCTTGATCACGGATCATTAGATTCGTTTGTCGAGACGCTTGATTCGACTATAAGCATGTCACATTTGGAAACCATTTGGTCAACCAATTTAAGATTTAAACCTTCCAAATGTGCCTCGGGTCTTCAATTTAGACCCATTTGGTGTCATTGCATTTGTCTTTTCGAGATGTTCATTTGAACTATAAGTTTGCTAAAATCAGAGTTCATATGTTTTTGAATTTAATTACGAAAGTTTCCAAGTCAATTTTGCCTCTAGATTCGTGCCCAATCAAGATAAATTTATGTTGATATATCAATGTCATTTTTGATGCCTCTGCTAGAGTAGAGAGAGAATTATCTATAGCCAAATTGTCAATTGTTAGTAGTAACAGTAACTGCCTTCCAGAAGTAATCCATCACCTAAGTGGCCAGAGAAAAGAAGCAAAACTAAGCAGCAAGAACCGATAATGGATAATTTGTAACAGTCACAGCAACACAAGTTTGAGGGGGTTTTATTAGGAAAGAGATAATTAGGGGGCTCAGCTCAACAAATGAAAAAGCTATGCTTCAAGAGTATTGAACAAGAATAAGAAGAAAAGAGACAAAAATAAGAAGGCTCGCATGCAAATAAATCCTTACATATGACAAGTAGATATTTAAACTTTAAGTGTCATGCTAATTGTAAATTGCCATGCACTTGGGTACCAGTAGCCTCATCTCAAACTACCATGTTTACTGCACAGTGCTTTAGGAGAGAAAGAGTGAGAGGACAATATGACCTTCATTCCAACACACACCAGAAAAGCAGCTTTCTAGAAGTCCACTCACTTCAAGCATATATAAGGAAAATCATAACATTGGTTACCAGAGAATTTTCAGGCCATCATTGATGTTCGCCATTGCAAAATCAGTATAAGAATTCTGGGTTGTAGAAGATCAATCACTCGTTGGTGGCAATGACCAGCACAATTTTTCCAAGAGAAATATTCAAATGAGGAAAATAAACAACAACAAGAAGAATTTTTTTAGATACATTTATTTATATAATTAATGCCCTAAAATTTTCAATTACGCTTCAAGTGTTTTATTTGGATCATTAAGACTCAGATTTGAACATTTCAGGCGTCGTCAGATTCCTCTCGTTAAGACGTTCAATCTGGCTTTAAGTTTGCCAAAATCAGAGTTTGAATGGTCCAGGAATTAATTTTGAATGTTTCCAATTCAAATAAGCATAAAGATTACAACCTGATCTAAGTAGTTCATTATGACGAATCTTATACATAAAAAAAGATTATGGCGTAGAGAAAGAAAGTTTAAAACCATTGAATTTTCCTATAAATGAAGGAAGATAAAGGGTAAAAGAAGCGGTAGACTAAGCATCCAAAAGAAGAGTAAAAATAGTTGATGGCCACATCAGTTGCCACTAAAAGCCAACCTGAATAACTTGTCAATATAATCAAAAAGTGTAGAAGAAAGCATATTTGGGCATCATCTTCACTAACATGAAGACATTCCCATAGTAAGAGAGTTACTTGCCTTCATGGGAATCGAACTTCAAATCCCCTGTTATATAAAACTGTCATAAAAATTTGTTATTTATGAATAGCTCATATTCGACCATTGATACATGTTATACCAAAGGAAACATAGAGATTCTCCACAGAAGCACAACACAACCCAGCTAAAATCTAAATCATTATCATCGTCAAAATCTTCCCCACAATTTTTTTAACTTCTTAAAGAAATAATCACAATACTATAACCGGTTATGAGTATTGAACAAATCATCATAACTGTCGAATGATATGGCCTTCGTAATTATATTTTATGGAGAAGATGAAGCTACTGATAGTATTTGTATCTGAAAATCATATTTATAACTCTCATCAATGAATTTATTTCCCTTTTCATAGCAAGAGACTGAATCCACCAACAAACATTAAAATTAGATAGGAGAAAGGTCCCTAGAATTCATACGGTATATTAAAATACGCATATTATACGCAACATGTATGCATACCATACGCGATGTGTACGCATACCATACGCGATGTGTACGCATACCATACGCAATGTATGCAAAGGATGAGAAAAATATCAGCAGAAATCTAGGGTTTAGGGTACACTAATCGTTTTTCTTTATTGGAAGTTTAGTTTTATGATTTAAAGATCCAAAGTACTTATTATAAAATGTTAGGGTTTGTCTTCAACATATACGCAGAAAATAAGGGAAATTTACGCAGATTATACACATTGTGTACAAAGAAAATACGTAGAAAGAACGAAAATGGTGAGATAAATATAAACTTTTATAGTTACTCGGAATGATTTTAATTTATTTTTTGGTTTTTTCAGCAAATACGCGTTGAATACCAAAGATATCCGTAGTTCATTTTATGTCAATGTAAGAATTTTCGCACCTTTCTCTTTGTAGGTGAATCATTTCCCTCGTCCATGAGGAGAAGAAGAGATTGCTGGAGGAATTCAGAAGATGTTTTTTGCTGGAAGCTCGGGAGAAATGGAGCGAATGGCCGAAATGTGGAATTTGAAAAATGTTAAAATTTTCCGCCTTTTTCATTGTATATACTGGGCGGGCCTCGTATTATTTACTCTCGAAAATACAAATGGGTCGGGCCTTAACTTTCCACGTATGCACGCCACACGTTATGTTTTTATTGGCTACTATTAGAGACCGAACACATCGTTGTGAGCGGATTCCACACAGAATAATTTCTCCTGCCAAACAGGCCTTAGGAAGCTGAACAGCAACAACAAAAAATAGAGATGAAAAGCAAACCCTAGACACCTATACTCTATTACCGGAATAAATAAATTAATTAATTAATAATAAATAATTAAATAATTAATGATAATAAAACTCTTAAGTGATTAATGAAATGATTAAAAATATAATTTATAATTAAACTAACTAAATATAATTTAAATAATTAAATAAATCATTAATATGACAATAAAATATAAAATGAATAATAATATAAATCATTAATGAATGAGTAGCCATTAATTGCAAAAATATGCCTCCCCAATTTGTATAAATGGAAAAAATAGGAATCACGCCACAGCAAATGAACTGATTACTTTGATCATAGTCATTTAGCATTTAATTATCATAATATTGTCGAAGTTAAGCGATCCTGAGTTCCTTGGATGTCTCGCCGCGATCAATACAACAATAAGCATGTTCATCTCCTCAAGACATTCAGTTTGGCTAAAAAGTTTGCCAAAATCAAAGCTCAAATGGTCCTGAAATTCATTTTGAATGCTTCCCATATCAAAATTCATGTCATGTATATATATATATATATATATATATATATATATATATATATATATATATATATACATGGAAAGTGAATTTAGGGTAGAGACTGAGAGTTTAAAAGCCATTAAATCTTCCCATGATTGAAGCTAGATAAAATGTAACAGTAGTAAACCAGGCCACATCAGAACTTTTCATTACAATTAAAAGGGGGTAGAGAAAGCTACTCATATTTCTAGCTAAAAATCATATGTATGTTTCTCTTCAATGATTTTTTTTTCCACTTTCCACAGCAAGAGACTGATTTCACCAACTCGCATTAAAATTAGATTGGAGACAGGGCCCTTCAATTTTTGCAGCAGCAATGAGAATAAGGCTTTGTTTGAAACAGCTTTTTTACTAAGTTTAAATTAGGCAAACAACATATCTTTCTCCCTAATTCTACCAAAACAAACTCAACCAAAAGAATCATGAACCAAAAAGAAAAGAAGGCTCAGATGATGACAATGAATCCATGACATAGAACCATTAGAGAAGCTTCGCTATTCTTGACTTTCTACTGTAATATCAACTGCCGTTGCCCGAGACTGAGACAACAGATAATGATTTTCATATAAAAAATCAAAAATCTTAAACCCCACCAATGCAATTTCATTTTTTTTCTTTTCATGGCAAGAGATTGTGAGATGCATCAGCAACAACAACATCAAGCCTTTGTGCCACTACATAGGGACGGCTAAATGAATCCTTTTTTGCCATTATGTCATGTTAAAAGTCAAATTCTCCTTTAAACCTAATAAAAAAAAAGATCATTTCTAATATTTTCTAACCAAGTATTTTTAGGTCTACCTCTAACTTTTTTAATATAAGTCAAATTTAATACCTCAACTTTTCTAACCGGGTCATCATTGGAAGGCCTCTTTATTGCGACCAAACCAATTAATTGTGAGATGCACCAGCATACCTCAAAATTAAAGAATTAATAAGAAAATTCTGCATAATATAGTTTGCAAACAAGAATCTGACCACTTTTTTCATTACATATATAGATAGATGGAGAGAGAGAGAGAGAGGTATTTTATTATCAAAAAATGCATAAGGTATCTTCTAACACCGGCCGAAATATAGAACTTGAGAACTTTTTCAAACTATTTCCCTCGGCTACGAATTGAATTTATAGAATACCATCAACGAAATTGAAACGAAAACATTAGGATCCAACAACAATTCCTAGTTACCAGCAAAAACATAAATCCTTATTCTCAAATATAAAACTCTCCGGCGCATTTCTTTTAATACTTTAGCATATGCCTTCTCCAAATCAATAAATGACATCTTTAAATCAATAAATATAATATTTTGATTCTCGTTACTCTCTCTATACTTCTCCATCAAACCTCATAAATATTGAAAAAAAAAAAGACTTAACAAGTTACCATGGTTATTGCACCGTGCTTCATGGAAAGAAAGAGAAAAAGAGGGTAATATAACTAATAAATTCCAACATAAAATAAATAACTAAATAAACTGCTTTCGAAAGGTCCTCTCTAATTTTTACTCCAAATAAAACTGCAGGTAAACAGTTATAACAGGGGCCCTCAAAACTGGCTGAATTGCCGCCAAACAACACCACTACATTACAGTCATCGCTAGAGCTCGTATGTTCCCTAATGACTTCAAATCCCTGAGAAATAAATCAATGTGATATAATCGATAGGGCACAAAGCTCCCTGTTAGGTAAGATGTATTCAAATTTATCCCCTTGGGCAAATATTTCAACAGGGCTACAAGATACCATTGGACGAGGCAACTCATGGCTACCGACAAGGACCCTTCTATCAGGTAGGGTCGACTAACTCCTTCGACGAAGCAGATAGAGACCATTATGACCCGGGCAACAAAACCATGGGATCTTCATTGGGTACATCATCATTTCCCCACCATCCGCCTTAAAAGGAAGATTATGAAATTTCAAATTTTAAATATAAATTTTTCAAATATCAACCCATGATGCCACTATAAATTAGATAGACACCACGGGCCTCTACTTAAAATGAGAGGCCGGAGCGCAAATTTTCAGAGCCCACAAATAGAGAGAAAGAGAGTGAAAAAGAGAAAGACAAAGAGAGTACCTGTCAACAAGTGCATTAAGTGTATGCTGACACTCCATTAAGCATAGAATTTGAGCCCAACACTAACAACTTCCCTCTCATAGAATACCGTCAAAGACATTACGATGAAAACAGGACCAACAATAGTTCCTTGTTACCAACCAAAACAAGAATCACTATTACGTCAAGTGAAAGATACTTCATCTCTCAATTTCAAAAAAAATGGTAATTTCTCCTCTCCCTCTACCTCTTTCTCTCCACCTCACCTATAAATGCCGTCTTCATTTCTTCCCCAATGCAACTCTATTCAACAAAAAAGAAAGAGGATATGTATTCACTTAAACCGAGCAGCTTCCTTTATAGGGAGACCTAATAGAAGTTCCATCATGTCTTTACTTTTTCATCACTCGCAATTTTTTTATGATCTATTTACTTTTTAATTTCTCACTGTTTTTCCTACTGTACTCTCCCAAAATTAAGAAGAACCACTTCCCAAGACTCACTAGTGCATATATAACATAGGAAAAAAAACCCATTATAATTAGACCCTTGGTTTTGCATGATCAAAGAGAATTTTACTTTTAAAAAAATATGCAAACTCAAGCTGCAATAAATAAAGATTCAGAAAAAGTAGGGTACACATTTAAAAGATCCACAAGCTAATGCAAAGGAAAGAAGCTTGAATTGTTAAAATTGCCAATTTAATTCCCACGCACAAAAGAGAATATTTTAGTATAAAACAACAAAAATCAAACATAAAAAGTTTAGTAAGAACTTTAATTAAAAAATGTGCAAAGTGAGAAAATATACAAGAAATGGCAAGAGGTTTTTACCCCTTTAATTTGTCCGAAATTATAATATGGCATGCATGGGCATAAAAATAGAGAATAGCAAAAAATTTTGCAATTGATGGCCAGCACCATAGGGAACAAAAGATAGGAGAATTAAAAAATTATGAATCTACGTTCAATAACACAAAAATACATGTAGTTCATAAACTAAATTTTTGCTATTCAAATACAAAGTTGGTACATCTAACTTCACAAGGATGCTGACATCACGTAATACAAAATATTAGGACTGTTCATAAGAGGAAATTGTTTGCTATTAGACATACAAAAAAGTATAAACAGCTGCATTATGCAGAGTCTGAACGGAAAATTTTTTTGAAAGCTGCAATAAAGATGACTGAGAATATAATGAAACCAGAAAAACAATATAACAAACCCCGAACAAGAATCTCTTTCAAACAAGAGGCTCAGACAAGCCCATTTACTCCAGAAAAAAACCTTCCACATTTCAGATAGATAATTTAAGATGACTGAGAATATAAGAAACATTCGGGAAGCCGCCTCGACAAATTATTACGTCTGGTCACCAAACTTAGAAAATAGGTCCGAACATCCACTAAAAATATGCCACGTGGACTGCGCTTTACCTGCACTTTTGGCACGCTTGATTTAAAATTTTGCGGACACGTATATTCCACGCGTTAAATTTTCCAACATGCAAAGAAATAGAATCGAAACGAAGGCTCTTAAATTTGCAAGGTAATGAAAATCGAAAGGTATTGCACTTAGATTGCCAGTAAGATACACTGAGCATTTATATATCAAACATCTGTCGAGATAAATATATATATAACCGAAATTTGCTTCCGAAGAGAAAGAGAGAGTACAATATGGCTATTGAATTCCAACACGAATAAATAAACAACCAGCTTTCTAAAAGCCCTCCAAACTGAAACATAAATAGAGATAATCATAACATCGGTTGCTTGAGAATTTTCAAGCCATCCAAGATGTTCGTCATTGCAAAAAGAGTATAAGGAAACCTGGGGTTCCAGAAGATCAGTCACTAGTTGGCAATCACCAGCTCAGTTCTACCAACATATATCACGATGATTACTTTTGAAAATATCTACCAGCCATCAATTGTAAAAATATGCCTCATCATTAGGACCACGCTCAAGTACATATTCTAATATGCATGTGTTACATACACGAAGGTGCATTCCCTTCCAGAAGTCTAGAAAGAACATCCATGACTAAAGAAGAAAATATATGGGCTTAGCATTGATCCTTTATATAATTCAACTAAAGCAGAAAAATACTTGATCAAACCCCCTTGTGTTCAAGCACAAATTAAAACTCTTGTATACATATCCTGAATAATTTAAATATAAAAATTACTAATTCTTTTCTTTACTAGAACTCTCCACAGCACTTCTTTTTAAAATTTATTATTGTTCAGAGTGATGGTGAAATATATGGGGATATTATCAGCATAATTCAAGTTGGAGGTTGAAGTCGAGGAATGCATCGGGCTTGTTGTGCGGTAGAAAAGTCCCCCTCAAAATTAAAAGAAAATTATATAAGATGGTGGTGAGACCTGCAATGCTTTATGATGCCGAATGTTGGTCATTAAAAGAAAAGCATAATACTAAGTTAATTGTTGCAGAGACGAGGATGCTTAGATGGATGCGTGGCTTTACCCTTAGAGATAGGATACGAAAGGAGCATATACATGAAAAGGTTGGAGTAACTCCAGTGGAAGATAAGATTAAAGAGAGTCGCAAGTAGCCAACCCCACGTAATGGGGCAAAGGCTTGATGATGTTGTTGTTGTTGTAGGAAGATAGATAAAACTATTACAAAAATTTAAAACAATTGAATCATATACATATAAAGAGATTGTAGCATGGAGAAAAAAACTTTAAAACCATCGAATCTTCCCATTAATGAAGGTAGATAAAAGGTAAAAAGATGTGTTACACTAAGTATCCAAAAGAAGAGTAAAAATAGCTGATGGCCACATAAGTTTCCACAAAAGGCCAACCTGAATAACTTATCAATACAATCAAAGGGTGTACAGGAAAGCATATTTGGGCATCATCAGCACTAACACTAAGACATTCCCATAGTAAAATACTTACTTGCCTTCATGGGAATCGAATTTCAAATCCCCTGTTATATAAAACTATCATAAAAGTTTATTGTTTATGAATAGCTCATATTCAACCAACAATACATGTTATGCCATAGGAAACAAAGAGAAACTCAACAGAAGCACTATAAAACCCAGCTAAAATATAAATGATAATCATCATCATAATCTTCCCCACAATTTTTTTAACTTCTAAAAGAAATAATTACAGTACTATTACCCATTATGAGCAATGTTAAAAATTGTGTATTCGGGTATTGAGGCATTTTTCATTCGTGAGGCGAGGCGTAAGCCTCAAGGCGTTTTGAGGCGTAAGCCTCAAAATCAAAAGATTGCATAAATATAAAATGATAATTTTTTATATACTACTGAGTGAATAATATAAAACATAAAAAATATAAGATATGAAGTGAAATCAAAATATCCCAATAATAAGACAACATGAAATATAATTCAACTCAAAATTCTATTTTTCCCAAATCCCAATATTCTTTTCATTAACATATAATTCTAATTTCCAAAAATAAATAGCAATGACATATCACATAAGAACTCATAAGTCATCAGCACTGTCATCGCTAACTTCATTTGAATCAACATTATGATGAACTGCTCTCTCCCCTACCTCCTCTCCTATAGAGTCAAATGTATGGCATTTACTTAAAGATTTATGTAAGTTTTAATATATATAGCGTGAGGCGAGGCGGGCCTCGACCAAGTTGAGGCGCAAGTCTCATTAAAAAAACTCGAGGCATAAGCATCGAGGCGTTTTTAACTGGAAATGCGCAAAGGAGAGCCTCATATTGCGCAATTTTAAAACATGATTATGAGTATTGCACTAATCCTCATAACTGCCAAATGATATGGCCTTCGTAATTACATTTCATGGAGAAGATGAAGCTCCTGATAGTATTTCTATCTAAAAATCATACGTATCTCTCTTCAATAAAGCAGGAGACACTAATTCCACCAGCATGCATTAAAATTAGATTGGAGAAAGGCCCCTTGAATTTTCACGGTAGTAAGGAGAGTAAGCGTCAATTATGTACACAATATTCCTTTTCCGCTAATTCCTCCAAAACAAACGCAAACAAAAGGATCATATACCAAAACGGAAGAAGAAGAATAAGAAGAGGAAGAAGAAGATGATGAAATAAAAAGGCTCAGAAGATGATAATGAATCCATGACAGAGATATATTAGAGAAGTTTCACTATGCTCGAATTCCCATCTTAATGTCAGTTCTGTTTGCCTGAGAAACTCAAGGCCATCCAGAAACCATACCATAGGAAACATATCAATATACAGGCTAAATTCTAAACCATCATCATCATCATCCTCCTCCTCGACCTCTCAGCTTCTTACTTAAAGAAGAAATAATCACAACACACAAGTTATATTTGGTACAACTCTTTGAAACAGCCAGATATCTAGGCCTTCTTAATTTTATATCATGGTGAAAATGAGGCAACTGTTAGGATTTCCATATAAAAAAGAAAAATATTAAACACCATATATGCAATTTCATTTTTCCTTTCATGGCAAGAGATTGTGAGATGCATCAGCATACCTCAAAATTAGAATCAAGACAGACAATTGAACTTATAAAGTAATTAATAAAAAAATTCTGCATAATATAGTTTGCAAACAAGAAACTAACCACTTTTTTCCATTAAATATATAGACAGATGGAAACAAACGAAAAGAGAGAGAGAGAGAGAGAGAGAGAGAGAGAGAGAGAGAGGGTGTTTTTATCAAAAAATGCATTAAGGACCATCTAACACTGCACTAAATATAGAACTTGAGAACTATCACAAACTACTTCCCCCTTGTATCAATTGAATTTATAGAATACCTTCATAGAAATTGCAACGAAAACAATAAGATCCAACAACAGTTGTTACCAGCAAAAACATAAATACACGTTCTCAAATATAAAACTCTCCAGGGCATTTCTTTTGTAACTTCATCATATGCCTTCTCTAAATCAATAAATATGCCTTCTCTAAATAAATAAATATAATCTGCAGATTCTCAATACTCTCTCTATACTTTTCAATCAAACCTCTCAAATAAATATGCAAAATGAAAATAAGTCTCAGCAAGTTACCATGGTTACTGCACCGTGCTTCATAACTAATAAACATCATTTGCCTGATATATTTCATTCCATCCTCGATGTTCGCCAATGCAAAATGAGTAGACGGAAGTTTATTTCCAAAAGATCAGTTACTTGTTGGCACCTACAACTAAAATTCTTGCAAGAGAAATCTCAATGATTACATTACTGAGGAAAACAAAAGACAACTATAACCATCAGCCATTAATTCTAAAAATATGTCTCACCATGCAAATATTTCTCTTCATTGTCCACACCAATCCAATATTTTCTGAAGTTAAGGGCAATTTGATTGCAAGAAGTATATGATGCACATATGTATGTTTGTATCTATATGTATATAGATATATATACATGCATAAATGGGAATGTTCAATCATAGATAAAGCTTTCACGCTGTCCACTCAGCTTAAGCCCTAATTAAAAAAAGGGAGAAGCATCTTTTACTAGCAGATATCTGGTCATCTTTAATGCCACATCATTCAAAATTAAAGATATGACAACTCAACCAAGGAAAATTCGAATAGCAAATGCATCACGGCATCAGCACTTAGGAGCTGTTTGGATGCCGGATTTAAGCCGGATTTGAAGTGGATTTGAGCTAAATCCAACAAACGGGCAAAAATGCAAAACCAAATCTCACGGTAAAACACAGCCGCGGTTGAAAGAAAATTCCATCTTTTCGTGGTAAATACAGGATTTACGAAATCCTTCGGTTCGGCGGATTTACGGGATTTGGCCGAAAAGCATGCGAAAGGGAGAAAGTTACCTTCACATCCAGCGAGCTCCCGTTGTTGCTTCCGATCAAAAAATATGACTTAACTTCCGATCCAATCGTCGAAGGGGAAAAACTCTACAGACATACGAAGGAACGAAGCCGAACGAAATGCTGAAGGGAAAAGAAGACCTTGACTCCTCGAATTGTCGGATACTTCAATAATATAATTTAAAATATTAACAACTAAAGTGAAACTAATTAAAAAATTAATAAAATAATTATTATTTAAATCCTTAGTGATTTTGAATTAATTAATAGGAAAAAAATTATATTTTAAAAATAAATATTATTTAGTATAATAAATAATATTTAAATAACAACTTAATATTAAAATTATAATTAATAATACAAATGATAATTAAATTATTAATGATAGTAAAATTCATCTGATTAATGAAATAATTAATAACATAATTTATTTAAACTAACTTAATATAATTTAAATAATTAATTAAATTATTAAATCATGTAAGATTTGGATTAAATAACAACTTAATATTAAAATTATAATTAATAATACAAATGATAATTAAATTATTAATGATAGTAAAATTCATCTGATTAATGAAATAATTAATAACATAATTTATTTAAACTAACTTAATATAATTTAAATAATTAATTAAATTATTAAATCATGTAAGATGGCCACATCAGAACTTTTCATTACAATTAAAAGGGGGTAGAGGAATGCATATTTAGGCATCATCACCACTACCACAGCCATTCGCATAGTAGAGGACTTATACCACAAGATCATAAGTTCGATAAAGATGATTTTGTCAAATGTGGATTGCATTGGATTTCATTCAGCCGTCTCAAGGAATGACTATGGAGGATATTGGAAGAAGGTATTTTTATTTTTTAGTAAAAAAGACAAACTTTAGCTGACAAGGTCAAAGGGCACTATAACTTGCATGATTTAATAAATAAGTCGGCATCTAAATTTTTTAGGGTTTAGGGATGCATTGAAGTTGTGGATATATTGAAAAGTCATCCCTCAAAATTTCTGAAATTTTTCAATACTTGATCGTTCAAACAACAAATCCAGGCATCATAAAAAAGATTGGGCAGTTTAAACATTTACATTCTCTTTTCTTGTGCTATAAAGCTTCTAATGCGGATATTTACTGTGCACATATTGAAATATTCAGAGCATCAAGAAGCCTACGCTTATTAAATGTATGTGCTTCATACTAGAAAATGATACCTGAGGAGATTCGAAATTTGATACATATTCGATACTTAAAGTTTGTTAGTTTTAATTTGACTATGCTGCCAAAAACTCTATGTAATCTCTATCACTTGCAATACATAATATATGATAGCCCAGGAAAGCTAGAAACCCTAGAACTACAAGAACATGATGATTTTTTAACAAGTGGCATTAATAGCTAAAGTCACGTCCAGAACAGGTTGTGAGCGGTTATAAATCAATTGGGGAGATGAAGAAAATGAATGATATTTGCATTTTAGAAATCAACAGCCTTGAATATGCGAAGGACGCCAAAGAAAGTTAGGTCTTCTCTTTCTGAGCTGAATTTTAAAGTTAGGCCATATTCGACCATATAATATATAACTAAGACGTTCCCAGCAAAAATCTAAATCTATGTTATACCAAAGGAAACAAAGACACACTCCACATAAGCACTACACAATCCAGCAAAAATCTAAATCATTATCATCGTCATAAGCTTCCACACAATTGTTTTAACTTCTTAAAGACATAATCACAACACTAAAAACCCATTATCAGTATTGCACAATTTTCAGAACTGCCAAATGATATGGCTTTTGTAATTATATTTCATTGAGAAGATTATGCTGGTAATAGTATAACTATCTAAAAATCATATGTATCTCTCTCTTCAATAAATTTATTTCCTTTTTCACAGCAAAAGACACTGATTCCACCAACATGCATTAAAATTAGAACAGAGAAAGGGCCCTTGAAATTTTAGGGTAGTAAGGAGAAAAAGCGTCAATTAGGTAAATAATATTCCTTTTTCGCTAGTTCCTCCAAAACAAACTCAAACAAGAAAGGATCATGAAACAAAAAGAAGGAAGAACATGATGATGAAAGAAAAACGCTCAGAAGATGACAATGAATCCATGACAGAACTATTAGAGAGGCTTCGCTATGCTCGCACGAATTCCCATTGTAATGTCAGCTGTGGTTGCCTGAGAAACTCCAGGCCATCCAGAAAGCCATACCATAGGAAAAATAGCAATATTCAGGAAAAATTCTAAAAAAAAAAAGGCTAAACTCTAAACCATCATCATCACCATCGTAGCTCTTTACTCAACAAAGAAATAATCTGATGAGGACATCGTCAGATATTTCGACACATGTACCATCAGGAGACGTCGGAGATAAACGGCCACGATCATGAGTTTTATTTTGAGTCATTTTATGTATTAGTTTATTTGTTTTTTATGTTTTTCCATTTTTGCCCTTATGGATATTTAGTCGTTATTGTAGCCCGAGGGGCATTTTAGTCTTTTGCTTTCTTGTCACTTTGAGGCCTATTTATATGGCTCTTTTCTTATGTAATAGTTTAGTTTTTGATGAAATGAAATCTACTACTTGTTCTCTTTGTGAGTTCCTCCCTTCAAGATATCTTAGTGAGTTCGCCAGAGAAGACTAGATCTCTTTGTGAGTTCTAGTTTTCGAATTATCTCATCTTGTGGAAAATAAACGTGGAGACAATCGAGGTTAGTAAATCCGTAGTCGTCGAAGCCTTGAAATATCCATTTCTTCCTTTTCCCCTTGCTCTTCCCGCCGCCCACGCCAAGCAACTCAAGCCGCCGGCCACCCTGCCTCCATCTTCCGCCGGCCAGCTCAGCCGCCGCCGGCCAGCCGTCGGCCTCCAGCCGGCCAGCAGCCGGCCACCCCTTGGACCCCCATGTCGCCGGCCCCCTCTAGCTCCCCCTTTTGAATTTTGAATTCCCCTCTCTTAATGACTTTCCTAATTAAGCCATATTAATTTGGAAAATTAATTAAGAGGAGTTACACATATTTGAAATTCAAATTCAAATTCCCTCTTACTTTCATTTGAATTTGGGAGTTATGATAATTAATTAAGAAGAGTTACACATGTTTGAAACTCAAATTCAAATTCTCTCTTATTTTCATTTGAATTTGGGAGTTACTTATGATATAATTAATTCTGAAATTAAATGTCAGTTTTATTATGCTTAATTAACTCCTTGTGGTCCCCACTCATTTAAATTCTCAAGCCTTCTCACCACTATACATGGCCGGCCCCTCTCTCCTCTCTCTCCCCCATTAAGTCCCTTTATCCACCTCACCAATCTTCATTAATTGGTATCTCATTATGGATCCAATTAATTAAGATCCCAAACTTGCTTCTCTCCTAATCACCTTAATAACTCCACAAATTCAGCCCAATTCTTCTCCCCATTTTCATCCCTCTCCCTCCTTAGATTAATTTGAAATTCAAATTAAATCCCTCTCCTAAACCACTAAAATCTGAATTTTATTTCAGATTTCTTGCATTTGCCTCGTAGCCCCCACCATAGCCGACTCCCCCCATCTTCTCCTCTTTTGCTTCAACAAGTGGTCGGCTCAAGGGGCTCAAGAAGAGAGTTCTCCACATCCATGGACGGCCGATCCCGACTTCGACCACGGCTTCGTCTTTGAAGATCAAGGAAGAATGGATAAGACGTTGGATGCTCACTAGTCATCCCATGGACTACCCGCCACCGGCTACCACTCCAACGGACTACACTTTTGTGCGCCATTTGTCTCCTAGTGGCATCGCTCGGTTGCTCTCAATCTTCCTCCATTAAAAGTGCCACCAACAAGAGAGTGAGTGAGAGACCCAAGGTGAAAAGTTATATTTGTTAATTGTGGATTATTGTTTCTCCCCATAGCATTACTCTTTAATTCTATGTTGTCAATTTGATATTGTCCCGTTAATCTAGTTATAACTGCATGCCTTACTTAATTTCGAATTGATAATTCTGAAACCCTAACTTGGGTAAGCATTAATTCTATAACTAGCAAAGCTTTAAACTCTTATATTAAAATTCCCAAGCAGTTCTTGTTTTCATCGCATGTTGTTTCACATCATAATCACTACGAGTTATATTTGTGGAACAAATATTTGAACTGCCATATATCTAGGCCTTCTTAATTTTATATCATGGTGAAAATGAGGCGACTGATAGGATATCCATATAAAAAAGCAAAACTATTAAACCCCATCAATGCAATTTCATTTTTCCTTTTCATGGCAAGAGATTTTGAGATGCATCAGCATACCTTAAAATTAGAATCGAGACAGACAATTGAACATATTAAGTAATTAATGAGAAAATTCAACATTATATAGCTTTCAAGCAAGAAACTCGCCATTTTTTCTATTACATATATAGATAGATGGAGAGAGAGAGAGAGGAAGAGAGAGAGAGAGAGAGAGAGAGAGAGAGAGAGAGAGGGTGTGAGTTATTTTAGAATACCTTAATATAAATTGAAACAAAAACATTAGGATCCAACAACAGTTCCTTGTTATAATATGTAGCTACTTCAAAAATCCTTGTTCTCAAATATAAAACTCTCCAAGGCATTTCTTTAGGAACTTTACCATATGCCTTATCCAAATCAATAAATATGTCTTCTCTAAATCAACAAATATAATATGTAAAATTTCGATACTCTCTCTATACTTCTCCATCAAACCTCTCAAATATATATACAAAACGAAAAAAAAAGGCTCAACAAGTTACCATGGCTACTTTACCGTGCTTCATGGAGATAAAGAGAGAGATGCTGCAATATAACTAATAAAATCCAAAAAAAATAAATAAATAAATAAACCTCTTTCTAAAGGTCCCCTCTCCTTTTATCGTCAAATGGCACTACAGTTAATGGTTATGACCTATAGTGGGTGGATTGCCGCCAAATGACACCACTAAATTACAGTCACCTCTACTTGAAATGAACTCATGTTTGGATTAAGATGATACCAAATCAAAACTGCACTTAAAATGATGTCATGATTTGCAAAATAATAATTCAATTACATGTGAGAATGTATAAGGTTGGTGATGTATGAGAGATGTACAAATACTATTTCCTTGCAAGTAAGGTTGGAATTGTAAGTGACATAATCAAATTTTCTCATAATGACATGATGCTTTCAAGGGATAGTACCACTTGCTTGCAAAAAGAGAGATCAACAAGATCTCTATCTAGAAGCTATGGTATGAAATCTCCAATGAACATTAAAGAGCTATCATGAATTCCTAACCAAATACAAATGTCATCAAGCAAGCTCATCATACAAGATTTAAGTTATCTTTATTTGATAGTAGAAGACTTGTAATATTCAATATGGCTCGTCTATATGCAAATAACTATGCTCATCTGTTATGAACATAAGAGCAAAATGAAGCCAAATATATTGAGTCTTACAAATAGAGGGATTCAATATGTAACAAGTGCAAAGTTATACAAGCATACAAACTCCTATGAGCTAATGTAAAAAATCCGCTGCACATCCAATGTGTTCTCCACAAGCAAACCTGAAGGAGTTCTAAATATGCTTACAAATCAGTAGCATGGAGTTTCCTACAAATGAACATAGTGATGTGTATGATAAATGTGAACATTGACAAATAAACTATGAGTCCTCACTCATATAGCAGTCCACTTATGAGTGATGACCCTTAATGTGTAGTGGATGTTAAATCATTCATACAGTCAATAACCACTCAGCATGAATAAAAGATCTGCAACACATATGATCTTTCTACAAAGACAGATGTATGTGCCACATGCTACTTATGGGTAGATGCTCAAAGTCTTCAATAAGTGCAGTATCCTGAAGTCACTTCAATCTATAGAATACATCAACCTGCCTACCTATAGCAGTGACAGATATACTATATGAGATTAAATACCAAAAAAAAATGCCTGAAAAATACAAAAAATGCAATCTCCTACGACCTAAGGCAGGAGATTATTTAGTACACTACGACCCACCTACAGAAAGCAACGAGTGGTGTACGACAGTCTACCTGTACGAAGTAGTGAACAACTCAATTCAGAAACTGCTACGACACGCCACCGAATCTGCAACCTCTGTACAAGCAGACAGAAGGCGTCTACAAATGATTTTAAAATACCCCCACACGTGCACAATAGTTTGCATACACATATGCACACTAAAAGAAGTAAATGTAATCAAATACCCGCATAAACCCCGGCGATCGTGTTATTGGTACACACATGGTTTAAAATTACGCAATATGAGGCTCGCCTTGAGGCCCGCCATTGCGCAATTCCAGTAAAAAATGCCTCGATGCTTATGCCTCAAGTTTTTTTTTTATGAGGCTTGCGCCTCAACTTGGTTGAGGCTCGCCTTGAGGCCCGCCTCGCCTCACGCTATATATATTAAAACTTACATAAATCTTGAAGCAAATGCCCGACATTGGACTCTATAGGAGAGGAGGAAGGGGAGAGAGCAGTTCATCATAATGATGATTCAAATGAAGAACCCCTTAGTGATGACAATACTGATGACTTATGAGTTCTTATGTGATATGTTATTGCTATTTATTTTCGAAAATTTGAATAATATGTTAATAAAAAGAATACTGGGATTTGGGAAAGATAGAATTTTGAGTTGAACTATATTTCATGTTGTCTTATTATTGGGATATTTTGATTTCACTTCATATCTTATGATTTTTTATGTTTTATATTATTCATTCATTAGTATATAAAAAATTTATCATTTTATGTTTACGCAATCTTTTGATTTTGAGGCTTACGCCTCAAAACGCCTTGAGGCTTACGCCTCGCCTCACGAATGAAAAATGCCTCAATACCCGAATACGCAATTTTAAACATTGGGTGCACACGTGACGTTTAGGTATGCTGCGCGGGTTGACGAATGAATTCAGGTTAAAAACCGATCTTTCTATACGGGTAAAAAGAAGTCGACAGAGTTCGAACCATTAATCAAATATAAAACTGTGGTGACCAGTATGTTTGCTTTAAAACATTCATATTAAAGGCCTTCAAGAGCAACAACAATATGAATTAACTAATCAAGGGCATAAAGCCTACGAAATTCGATCCTCTATCAATAATTCGATAGAGTTGACAAGATTTAATCAACAAAAGAGAAATGACCCCAAAACACCCCGATGATGGCCGTGTTGAATGCATATCTCAACCAGAGGGGTTTCCAAATATTTTCAAAAGTCTCTCAAATATCCAAAGTCCATTTAAAATATTTGAAAGCTCCACCCAAAATATCCATAAAAATCCAAAACTCCACAAAAATTCCAAAATCCCAAAAATATTTAAAAATGAAATTATCCATCACAACACTTAAAGCAAAGCCCATCCACCCTCCGCAACAGTCTGCCGGGGTGGACAAATTCAAATAAACTCTAGCTCACAAAGAGCCAAATGCCAAGTCGAAAATATCACTATGATCCATTCTCAAAAAGTCTTCTGCCAGTAAGGACGTGGTACGTGTCCTTTAACCGGCGGTTCGCCGCCAAATGGCACCGCAAGATAAACGGTATGACCCGGGGCCCTCTGAACCGAGTGGTTTTGCCGCCAAATGGCACCACGAAATACCGATTATGGACAGCGACGTTACGTTCCTTAATGGCATCAAATCTTTGAGATATGAATCAATAGGATATGATCGATATGGCACAAAGCCCTCTGTTAGCTAAAATGGATTCAAATTTGTCCCCTTAGGCAAATACCCACCCCGGTCTATAAGGTCCACTTGGACGAAGCAACCCTTGGCTGCCGACAAGGATCCTTCTATCAGGTTGGGTCAACTACCTCCTCTAACTAAGTAGACTAGGGACCACGATGGCCCGGGACGACGGAACCATGGGATCTTGATCGGGTCTATCATCCATTCCCCCACCATTCGCTTTAAGTGCAAGATGATGAAGTTTCTATTTTAAATATCAAATTTATCAAACTCTCCAAATTCCCAAATCCAAACTTTTCAATTCCATACTCATGCTACTACTATATGTCGGATACCACGTATTCGATACGTATCTGATTGACGACTAGTTTTAATCTAAAGTTCTCTCTCGTGATTGAGAGGGATAATTAACTATAGGGGCTTGCGCCTATAGGAAACAAGAACTCGGATCATAAAGTCCTCGCAAAAATGAGGGCGTAATCTCTGGGTAGTGTCTTATCTACAAACTCATTTGCCTTCCAAAATTTACCCCGGAACTCATTCAGTTAAAACTCTCTCGCCGAATAAGATCGTAGCGAGCGGAGGCCAGGGCCGAATTTTCGGAGCCCACATTATCATCATCATATTCTTCCACTTTTTTTTTTTTTTTTTTTTTTTTTTTTTTTTTTTGAACTCCTAAAAAATTATCACAGCACTATTACCCGTTATGAATATGGCACTAATAATCATAACTATCAACAAATGATAACGCCTTCATAAATGTATTTCCTGAAGAAGATGAAGCTAAATATAGTATTTCTATACGAATATCATATTTATATTTCTCCTTAATGATTTTTTTTTCCTTAAGACAGCAAGAGACAGATTCCAACAACACGCGCTAGAATTAGATCGGAAAAAGGGCCCTTCAATTTTTACGGTAATAAGGAGAGTAAGCGTCAATTAGGAAAACAATGTCTTTTGTGCTAATTCCTCCAAAAAAACTCAACCAAAAGGATTATGAACCAAAAAGAAAAAACAAGAAGAAGAAGAAAGAAGAAGGCTCAAATGATGACAATGAATTCATGATATAGGAAAAATAGAAAAGCTTTACTATGTTGCCATATTTTTCCCCCTATGCAACTCCATTCAATATTAGAGAAAGAGAGAGGATATGCATTCAATACGACTGAGTAGCTGACTTTATAGGCAGATCTAATAGTCCAAGATCCATGACGTATTAACTTCTCCATCTCTCACTGTTTTCACTGATCTGGTCTCCCAAGGCAATCCCTCTTTAAGGTCAACATAGGGTAAAAAGATACCCTTTCTAAAAAAAACTGAATCCACATAACACATTAAACAATCACCAAAACATAGAAAGTGAAACTGACATGCATAGATATATAAAGAGCAATAAAATTATCTTCCACATCAAAACCTAATTGCCTTGAAGACAACATAAAGATGGCACCCCCACACCCCAGTCACTGTCAACAAATGCAATAGGCACCTTGTGAGGGGGAGCATGTCACTTTAAACAAAAGCATTAGGCATCTTTTGACATGGAATTAAACATAGAAAACTTCAGAACTATCACAAACTACATCCCCTTCAAAAGAAGTGCATTTATAGAATACATTCATAAGAATTATAAAGAAAACAAGAGGATCAACAGATCCTTGTTACCAACAAAAACAAGAATCACAATCAAGTCAAGTGAAAGGCACTATATCTCTCTTAATCTCAACATAAATTTAAAATATATGGTAATTTAACCTCTCTACACCTGTTTCTCTCCCTCCCATCTCTAAATGCTGTCTTTTTTTCCCCTTATGCAACTCCAATCAATATAAGAGAAAGAGAGAGTATAACTAATAACTTCAACCGAGCAGCAGACCTAATAGTACATGATCCATGATGTTTTAACTGCTCTGCTCTCCCAAAACTATACTGCTTTAAGGTCAGCATAGACTAAGAAATACCCTTTCTCAAGGGGTCATTAGTGTAATGAGTCTTCAAAAATTAATATTTGATGCAAATATTTTAGCTTTAATAATTTATATAATAGATTAGATATTAAGGAGGGCGGAAGATAGATGTATAAGTTAGCCAAACAAAGATGTAAGAGTAGTAAGGATTTAGTTTAATTGAAGTGCATTAAGGATGAAGGATAAAGACCAAAAAGTGATTTTATTAGAAGAGGAAATTCAACAAAGATGGTTAAGTTAATTTGCTAAACTTTTCAATGAAGATTGCGAAAATACGGTTGATTTTAATGACCTTAGTGAAACTGAAGTTATGGAGGTTATAGAGAAAATGAAGAGTAAAAAAGCTGTTAGACCTTATGATATACTAATAAAGGTGTAGAACTTCTTAGGACAAAAGGAATTTCTTGAAAACGCCATATGATTCAGGCATTTTAATTATATTTCAAGGCAAAGATAGGAAACTGAATGGTTTTCCATCTGTAAAAGAAAAATACAATCCTCCATCCGTGCAATTTAAATTTCCCATTCATATGAACAGATTGTGAAAAAAATCTTCAAACATGCAAAAGAAATGGAATGGAAACAAAGACCCTTAAATTTGTTAGGTAATGCATAAGGAAAGGTAGTGCACTTAGCTTGCCAAAAAGATATGCCGAGCATTTATATATAAATGTCTGTCTACATATATATAATCAGCCATCTAAAAGCCCTCCAGATCGAAGCATAAGTAGGGATAATCATAACATCGCTTGCTTGGGAATTTTCAGGCCAACCTTTATGTTTGCCATTGCAAAAGGAGCACATGGAAACCTGGGTTGCAGAAGATCAGTCACTAGTTGGCAATCACCAGCTCAGTTCTATCAACAGAAATCTAGATGATTATAATATTGAGAAAATACAAGTAACAAATAACAAGAAAGTACAATTTCTTGACTTACTAAACAGCCCCTCAACACCTCCAGCCAAACCAATCATGAAAGGGGAAACAGAAGGCCAGCAGGCGGCTCCAGGAGCAGCACCCGAAGAGCAACATGGGGGACAGGAAAAGGCATCCACGGGTACAGGAGCAAGCAGAGGAACCGAAAGGCCAACAGAGAGGGGAAAAAACCAAGTCCACAACTCATAATGAGCTATAAAGGAGGTGAACTACAAGTAATAATGAGCTGAAACATAACAGCTCCCAACAAAGCAGTAGAACCCAAACAACCAAGCCTAAACCGACAAGCCCACATCAGCCCAAGAGCCAAGGATCCAAAATAGCTAGCACAACCAAAGTATGACATGCCCAAAACACTACCTACTCATGATCATTGGTGGTATTCTATCATAAGGTAGCATAAAAAAATTAAAAATAATTATAGCATTCAAATTATAATAAAAACTAAAAAAACTGAAATTTACATGCATCAGAAACTCCAGGCCATCCAGAAAGCCACACCATAGGAAAGATAGCAATATACAAGCTAAATTCTAAACCATCATCATCGCCCTCTCAGCATTTTACTCAAAGAAGAAATAATAACAACACAAAAATTATACTTGTCGTACAAATCTTTCAATTAGGTTGGGTCGACTATCTCGTTTGACTAAGTAGACCAGAGACCACGATGCCCCGGGTGACAGAACCATGGGATCTTAATTGGTTCCATCAGCACTTCCCCACTATACACTTTAAGTGTGAGATGGTGAAATTTCTAATTTTAAATAACAAATTTTCAAACATCAACCCATGATGCTACTACACATTAGACACCACGTACCTCTATGTAAAATGAGAGGAGACTGGAGCGCGAATTTTCAGAGCCCACAGATAGAGAGAGAGAGAGAGAGAGAGAGAGAGAGAGAGAGAGAGAGAGACAAATTCTCAACAAGTGCAGTAGGTGTGTGCTGACACTCCATTAAGCATAGAACTCGAGCCCAACACTAGTCACTAAAAAATTCCCTCTCATAGAATATCGTCAAAGGCATTACGATGAAAACAAGACCCAACAATAGTTCGTTGTTACCAACCAAAACATAAATCACTATCACTTAATACAAAAATAATCAAACATAAAAAAGTTTTGAAAGAACTTTAATTAAAAAAAAAGTTCAAAGTGAGAAAATATACAAGAAATGGCAAGAGGTTTTACACCCTTAATTTATCCGAAATTATAATATGGCAAGCATGGGCATAACAACAGAGAATAGCCATAAATTTTGCAATTATTCTGATGACCAGTACAAAAGAGGACAAAAGATAAGAGATGTAAAAAATTATGAACTTACGTTCAATAACACAAAAGTACTCGTAGTTCATAAACTAAATTTTTACCATTCATAAACTAAATTGGTACTTCTGCCTTCACAAGGATGCTGACATCACTTAATACAAAATATTAGGACGGTTCATAAGAGGATATTGTTTGCTATTAGACAGACAAAAAAGTATAACCGCTGCATTTTTCAGAATATAGAATATGGCATGACCCGTAAATAGAAAGAGGATCAAGAACAAATGTGGAGTGGTTCGAATGGACGGCCGATATTGAATCCCTTGATCGTGGACCGTTTATCAGACATTTGAACGTCTTAATGATATCGGAATTCGGCGATCTTGGGCTCGTTGGATTTGTCTCATCGAGCAACTCGATTTGACTGTAAGCATGTCATGTTTGGAAACCGTTTGGAAATCCAAATTGTGGTTTAAACCTGCCAACATCGCTACGGGTCTTCGATTCTGACTCATTTGGGCCTAGATTGAGTTGAATTTGGTGTCGTTGGGTTTCTATTTCCGAGACACTCAGTTTGACTGTAAGTTTGCTGAAATCGGAGCTCAGATGATCCTGGATTTAATTTTTGAAGTTTCTAGTTTGATTTTTCCTTGAGATTTGAGCCCGATCAAGATAATTTTTTGATGATATATCAAGCCTGATAAAAAATTACCATGGTTACTGCACGTGAGAGAGTGAGAGGACAATATGACCTTCATTCCAACACACAAAACGATACGGCCTCCGTAATTATAATTCATGAAGAAGATGAAGCTACTGATAGTATTTCTATCTAAAAAACATGTGTATATTTCTCTTCAAATTTTTTTCCCTTTTCACAGCAAGACATACTGATTCCACATACACGCGTTAAAATTAGATTGGAGAAAGGGCCCGTGAATTATTATTGTAGTAAGGAGAGTAAACTTCAATTAGTAAACAATATTTCTTTTTCGTTAATTCCTCCAAAACAAACTCAACCAAAAGGAGTATGAACCAAAAAGCAAAGAGGAAGGCTCAGATGATAACAATGAATACATGTCATAGAAGTATTAGAGAAGCTTCGCTATTCTTGACTTCCCATTGTAATGCTTGAATTCCCATAGTAAAGTCAGCTGTGGTTGCCTGAGAAACTCTAGGCCATCCCATTGTAATGCTTGAATTCCCATTGTAAAGTCAACTGTGGTTGCCTGAGAAACTCTAGGCCATCCAGAAAGTCATACCATAGGAAACATAGCCAATATTCAGGCTAAATTCTAAACCATCATCATCATCATCATCGCCCTCTCAGTTTTTTACTCAAAGAAGAAATAATCACAACACACTACAAGTTATATTTGTGGTACAAATCTTTGCAACCTCCATATATTTAGGCCTTCCAACTTTTATTCCATGATGAAAATGGGGCTACTGATAGGATTTCCATAAAAAAAAAAAAAAAGCAAAAATATTAAACCCAGTCAATGCAACTTCATTTTTACTTTTCATGTCAATAGACTGTGAGATGTATCAGCATACATAAAAATTAGAAACGAGAAAAACAATTGAACTTATAAAGTAATTAATAAGAAGATTGTGCATCATTTAGTTTGCAAGTAAGAAACTGACCACTTTTTCCACTACATATATAGATAGATGGAAACATAGAGAGAGAGTGTTTGTGTGTATTATTTGGAAAAAATGAATTAGGGGTCATCTGATACTGCATAAAAGTATAAAACATAGAACTTGATAACAATTACAAACTACTTCCCTCTGATATGAATTGAATTTATAGAATACTGATAGGAAATACTTGAGTTCGCAAGTAACCCTAAGGTAATACTTGAGTTCGCAAGCAAACCTAACCCAAATCGGCACACAAATAGCGCAAAAACAGCGGAAATAGGGAAGAAACTTGTAGGAAAACAATTGCAAACGATTGTATTCCACTAGTAGGCAGTCAAAACCAAAGCTCGATACAATGTTCTTCAATTCGAGAGGAAGAACAACTCTCCTACAATCTCCGGCAACGCCGAGAGCCCAAGCAAGAAGACCTAGAACTCAAACTCTTTTCAAAAGCAAGATAAAAACTTCCTTCCCTCATAACTCCCTATTAATACAATCTAATTCAAAATAAAAGCAAAAGGACTACTCTACCCTTCCTTCTCCCTCCAAAAGCACTTAACCCAAATTTGAATTGCAAGTGGACCCCACTCCTTGGCCCCCTCTCTCTCCCGCCCGGACCCTTGTCCGTCTGCCATAGACCTGGACCGGCTGGGCCGGTCCAGGTTGAGCCGGTCCAAGGTGGACCGGCATAACAAATACCTCCATATAAATTGCAACCAAAATATTAGGATCCAACAACAGTTCCTTGTTACCAGCAAAAACATTTTGTATGTATGCGAAAAACTAGCAAACAACTCAAGCGCGTGTATGTATATCTTAAGAGTTGAGAGAGAGAGAGAGTCCTCATTTGTTATATAAAACTACAAATCCCCTGTTATATAAAACTGTCACAAAAATTTGTTATTTATGAATAGCTCATATTCGACCATACATACATTTTATACCATACGAAACATAGAGATACTCCCAGAAGCACAACACAACCCAACTAAAGTCAAAATCATTATCATCATCATAATCTTCCCCAAAAATTTTTTAAATTCTTAAAGAAATAATCACAACACTATTACCCGTTATGAGTATTGCAATAATCTTCATAAATGCCAAATGATATGGCCTTCGTAAATATATTTCTTGGAGAAGATGAAGCTACTGATAGTATCTGTATCTAAAAAACAAATTTATATCTCTCTTCATAGAATTTATTTCCCTTGTCACAGCAAGAGACTGATTCCACAACCATGCATCAAAAACAGATTGGAGAACTGGCCCTTGAATTTATACGGTGATTAAGGAGAGCAAGCATCAATTAGGTAAACAATATTCATTTTCCGCTAATTCCTCCAAAACAAACTCAAACAAAAGGATCATAGGAGGAGGAAGAAGAAGAAAAAGAAGAAGAAGAACATAACGAAAGAAAAAGGCTCAGAAGATGACAAAGAATCCATGACATAAAACTATTAAAGAAGCTTTTTACTCAAAGAAGAAATAATTTCAGCACACTAAAATTTATATTTGAAGCACAAATCTTTAAAACTGCCATATATTTAAGCCTTCTTAATTTTATATCATTGTGAAAATGAGGCAAATGATAGGATTTCCATATTAAAAAGCAAAAATTTTAAACCCCATCAACTGAGTAGTGAGGATTTAATTCAAGTGACGTGCATTAAGGATGAAGATCAAAAAGTGGCTTAATTAGAAGAAGATATTCAACAAAGATGGATAAGATATTTTGCTAAACTTTTCAATGAAGATAAGGAAACTTGGGAAACCAGCTTTAGAAGAGAAAGAGAGTACAATATGGCTATTGAATTCCAACACGAATAAATAAACAACCAGATTTCAAAAAGCCCTCCAAACTGAAGCATAAATAGAGATAATAATAACATCGGTTGCTTGAGAATTTTCAAGCCATCCTTGATGTTCGTCATTGCAAAAAGAGTATAAGGAAACCTGGGGTTCCAGAAGCTCAGTCACTAGTAGGCAATCACCAGCTCAGTTCTACCAACAGATATCACGATGGTTACATTATTGAGAAAAATACGAGTAACTAGCAAGTTTTGAATTTTGAAAATAACTACCAGCCATTAATTGTAAAAATATGCCTCATCTTTAGGACCTCGCTCAAGTACCTATTCCGAAATGCATATGTGTTACATACACGAAGGAAAATCCCCTTTCAGAAGTCTAGAAAGAACGTCCATGACAAAAGAAGAAAAGATTTGGGCTTAACATTGATCCCTCATATAATCCAACTAAAATAGAAAAATACTTGATCAAACCAACCACCAATACATAGAAAGTATAACTCGGTATAGCTCGGTATAACTCGGTATTCACGTGATGGTATTCCTCGTTATTGTTTGGTATTGACCGGTATTTGCTCGGTATTTCTCATTTTTTGGTGCGATTTGGCCTCCGACCGGACGTTCCTCTACGTCCGACAGGAAAGCATCGGAGGACGTAATAATTGTTATATAAAACGTCATAAAAATTTGGTTTATGAATAGCCATATAACATAGGAAACAACCACCAACAAAACAGCTACATAGAAAGTATTACCCATTATGTAATTGATGGCCTTCGTAATGCATATATATATAAACAGCAATAATTAATTTCCCTTTTCACAGAAAAGACACTTACCAACATCTTTAATTGGAGAAAGGCCATCTGCAAGGAGAGTTTAAAACAATATTCCTTTTCTGTACAAAACAAACTCAAACAAAAGGTGGAGAATTTCTAATTTTAAAAATTAGTTGTGGTTGCCTGAATCAAGGCCATCCAGAAAGCCATTAGGAAACAAATACCAAATCAAACCATCATCATCCTCGTGAAGCTCACAACACACAAGATATAAACCAAATTCTATATATTTGTTTGACGACTAGCCTTACCTCAAAATTAGAAGACAGACAATCGATGACCACTTTTTCCATTACATATATAGATAGATGGAAAGACACAAAAAGAGAAAGAGAGAGAGGGTGTGTGTTATTATCAAAAAAGGCATCTTCTAACACTGCTGAATATAGAACTCTATCACAAACTACTTCCCTCTTATATGTTATCCTTCATAGAGAGAAAACATTAGGATCCAACAACAGTAAGCAAAAACATTCTTTGTTCTCAAATATAAAACTAGGGGGGAAGCATCTTTTGCTAGGGACTTGCGATATGCAACTCAACCAAGGAAGATACGAATAGAAAATGCATACGAAACCTGAACTCAGATATATTTTAGCATCAACCAAACTGTCCTAGCAAAATGAGGGCAAGAGAAAGGGAAAAAGTTACCTTCACAACAAGCGAGCTCCCGTTGTTGCTTCCGAAATCTCTAGGCAATATCTTATAGAGAAGGGAAAAGTTAAAATAGTTTAAATTATATTAATAATTAAGTAAATTAATAAATTAATAGTATAAATAATAATTAATGAAATTAATATTCTTAAGTGTAAATGAAATAATTAATAATATAATTTATAATTAAACCAATGTAATTTCTAATTAATTAAGTTATTTGTATGGCAATTAAATATAAAATGAATAATAATTTAAATAAGCTTCTGAAAATTTACCTCGCATATTCCTTTACATTGAAATAGTTTCCAGAAAATAAGAGTGGCGTGTCCCGTAAAGGAAAAAAATTAAAACTCTCCTCGAAGACATAATATTGTTGAAGTTAAGCGATAATGTTCGATGTCTCGTCAAAACAATTATTACGTCCTCTGAAAGAACGTTCGGCCGCCAATAACATTTCACCACGGGCGGCCCAACGACGTCAGCGGATTTTCGATTGCTCGGTAGGTATTTGCTCACATCTTCCCAAGAGAAGGTATATAAAAGGTAAAAGATGTGGTAAACCAATCCAAAAGAAGAGTAAATATATGAGGGCTAAAACAAAGGCCATGATAAAACTTATCAATACAATCAATGCATATCAAAATATCATTAACACTATCGCAAAATATGCCTTCAAGACCATTAAAAGATACCATAGAAGCACCGCACAACCGAGCTAAAATTAAGTTAAATAAATTCTAAAAACACCATCATCATCGTTCAACTTTTTACTCAAACAAATAACCACAACACGCAAAGATTTCATATATTTAGATGATCCTCAAGTTATAACCCTTCGAATTTCATTTTTCCGAGTAGCTTTAAAAAATACAGTTAACTTATATATATATATATATATATATATATATATATATATATATATATATATATATATATATAGAAAGAGAGAGAGAGAGAGAGAGAGAGAGAGAGGTAGAATGTGAAATGAGCATATATGTGAAAAGGTTAGAGTATCTCTAATGGCAAATAATTTTAGAGAGTTGTGTCCATACAACTTTTATTAGGTCCGGTGTAAGGACGTCTCGGAAGCAAAAACCCGCCAAAAAACTAGATGGTTTCGTGACATAAAACGTCGGTCGTCCAATATCTTTGTCGAGAGAAGAGCAGAAGTATAAGATCCGCCTATGCTAAAAGAGAGACAGAAAGTGAGGGAGTGTGCTACAGTCAACAAAAAGCATCAGGCATCTTCTAACATTGCATTAAACATAGAATTTCACAACTATCACAAACTACTTTCCACCGATAAGAATTGCATTTATAGAAAATCTACATAGAAATTATAAAAAAAAAATAAGATGATCAACAGTTCATTGCTACCCAAAAAAAAAAATAATCAGGTCATGTGAAAGACACTATATCTCTCTTAATCCCACTATAAATTTCAAATATATGCTAATTTGCCTTCTCTAAACCTCTTTTTTTCCCGCCCATCTCTAAATGCTGCCTGTTATCCAATCACAATAACAGAAGGAAGAGGATATGCATTAATTTCAACCGAGTAGCAAACATCATACGCAGACATAATAATACATTATTCATGATCTTTTAAACTTTCAATCTCTCACTGTTTTAACTCTCCCAAGGTTCTTCTGCTTTAAGGTCAGCGTGCACAAAGAAATACCCTTTCTCAAGGGGTCGGTAGAAAATATATGAAACTACCCGAAATTAATAAGACTTTTTTTTTACTCCATAAAAGAGAATGTCAACAACAACAACACCAAGATTTTGTCTCACTATATGGGGTCGGCTACATGAACCCTTTTTCGTCATTGTGTCCAGTTAAAAGTAAAATTCTCATTTAAATCTAAGATAAAAGAGAATGCCACAAAACCATAAAAATAATATGCAAACTTTAGAGATTTCATGAGGCAAAGGATGCAGTACAAATATGTCGTCTAACAAACACTGGGAAACAATGTTCAAACTCATACAAGATCAGCTCGCAAACTATCCGATCCAAGCTGCCAAAACAAAAGATTCAGAAACATTGGGTGCACAGTTATAAAATCCACAACAAAAATCAAAGTTAAAAAATAAAAAAATAATTAAAAAGAAAACTAAATAAAAAAAAGATTTCTAAGACCTTTCAATGAAAATATAGAAGGAACTGAGAAAATATACTAGAAATGGAACGAGGTTTTACTCCTTGAATTTCTCAGAAATTAAAATAGGGGATCGGTAAAACAACAGAGAATAATGATAAATTTTCCAAAGGATTCTAATGAGAAAATTTATAAAGCAAGGACTAAAGATATGAGATTTAGAAATCATATACAAAAGTACTCGCAGTTCATAAACCACATTGTTGCTCTTCATAAACTAAATTGCTACATCTAACTTCACAAATATGCTTTATGACTGTAAACAGCTATTTGCTTTGCAAGATAAGTTAAAGATCTGAACACAAATTTTTTGCTCATTTGACAACACTTAAATTGCTCTAGATCGACTCATTCACACCCTTAGTGCTGAGGCAGGCAAGCATTAACTTTGGCTAAAGAGACCATCATCACCATAATCATCACCTTTGCGAATGAAGTTTTCATTTGGACCACTCCAGAGAGACAAATCAAATAGTTCCACACCATTCAGATAAGGATGTTATTGATATCATCAAGCTCATCACTATCTTAACAAATAGTTTTCATCAATCATTCAAAAATAATCGTTGAAAATAAATATTTAGCAGCAACGGATTCCTTGTAAAAACATTTGTTATACCTCACAAATACATAAAAAGTGAAATTGACATGCAAAGATACATAAAGAGAGTAGCATTATCTACCACATCACAACCTAATTGACTTGAATACAACATAAAGATGGCACTCACCTCTTCGTAAATAAAAACTAAGGTAGCTGAAAATAGAATAAAATCCAAAAAATGTCCTTAATTACATAACCCGCTAATGTTGGATGCACTGCATAATGACCTGCAACAAAAATTGTGCTCCCAATTTTCTTTTATAAAGAAATAAGCTTCAAACTCAACAAAAGAGAGCATTCAGGGGTGATAAAAACTTTAATCGTATTGCTTACCACCTCATTAAAAAGTGCAAGTAGCGCCCACATTCATAAAATATAAAAACCTAGCCTTGAAGGTTGACCAAAAGAGATAAGCAAACACATGACAGCCATACTTGCAAAAGTATAGGCTTTCCAACATATATATGCGTATATTAAAAAAATAGAAAGAATCTTAGAGAAGAGAAATCATCACAGCCTCTATAATGAGCATCAGCAATAATGTGGTTGCAAGCATGTTGCAAACAAATGCCTCCTGATCCTACTGTTGCAAAGAATTTGAGAAAAGCATAGAACATGCAGCTAAACAAATAAATAGAAGTAGGTTCTTATAGTAGCAGCAACATTGGTAAAAGCAGTACAGTAGGAAGTTTTTAATAGCACTACAAGTACGTTGCTAGAGGAGTTCCATGCCATCCTTAATGCCTCATTGCTAGAGTAAAAGAAGAATTGACCATGGCCAAATTATCGGCAATAATTGTCACTGCCTCTCCAAACTAAATCCATCAACTAGTAGCCAGAGAAACTAATTGTCACTGCCTCTCCAAACGAATTGATACTGGATATATTGTAACAGTAAAATCACCAGAAGTTGGAGGAGATTTTATTAGAGAAGAGATTATTAGGGAGCTAGCCACAACAACTGAATGAACTATGATCCTCGACTCTTGAGCAAGAATAAGTAGTAGAAGAAGAACAATGAATCCATGACATAAGACAAGAAGAGAAGCTTTTCTACACTTTAATTCCCATCCTAATGCGAGATGTACTTGCCATAGAAGCTCCAGGCCATCCAGACATGCCATATCATAATAAATATATGGACATTTCATTCCCCTCATCACCATTGTTGCCCTCACAACACACAACTTTTCTCTCTCACACACTATTTTCACTGCTCTTCTCTCTAAGGCAATCCCTCTTGATGGTCAGCATAGGCTAAAAAGATGCCCTTTCAAAAAGGAACAGAATCCACACAATATATGAAACCTTCACCAATACATAGAAAGTAAAACTCACATGCATAGATATATAAATAGTAACATTATCTTCCACATCAAAACCTAATTGCCTTAAGACAACATAAAGATAGCACCCCTGTCACTGTCAACAAAAGCAATAGGCATCCTCTGAGAGGGAGCATGCAACTGTCAACAAAAGAATTAGGCATCTTCTAACATTGCATTAAACATATAAGCAGATTTAATAGTACAAGATCCATAATGTTTTAACTTTTCTATTTCTCGTTGTTTTAACTTCTTCCAAAGCTATCCTGCTTTAAGGTCAGCATAGACTAACAAATACCCTATTTAAGGGGGTCATTAGTGTAATGAGTCAAAAAAGCAATATACAATGTAAAGATTTAAACTTTAATGATTTACATAATAGATTAGATATTAAGGATGGCGAAAGATAGATGTATAATTTAGCCAAACAAAGAGATAGGAGTAGTGAGGATTTAGTTCAAGTAAAGTGCATTAAGGATGAAGATCATAAAGTGGTTTCATTAGAAGAAGATATTCAACAAAGATGGATAAGAAATTTTGCTAAACTTTTCACTAAAGATTGCGAGAATACGGTTGATTTTCGTGACCATAGCATCATAAACGAAAATAATAGACTTTTGTTTTTATCGACGTATTAATAAAACTGAAGTTATAGTAGATTTAAGATAATGAAGTGTGAAAAAGCTGTTTGACCTTATGACATTCCAATAGAGGTGTACAAATGCTTAGGAGATGACGGAATTTTTCGAACTATCTAAACTTTGTAGTATTATTTTAAAGACTAAAAAGATGTCAAATGAGTGGATAAATCATGCGCAGTAAATAGCTAAATTCAAATTTATCACCATCGTTGCCCTCAAAACTTTCACTCATAGAAGAGAAAATCATAGCCACTATATGTTTTTGGTATACCGCTAATCTTGAAAATGCTATCTGATTAGGGCTTTTCAATTGTATTTTAAGATAGAGATGAGGTAATGTTACGAGCGGACCGGTCCCCTCTGGACCGGTCCGATACTATTCCAGGCGGAAACACCCAAAAGGGGCGGAACCCCCTGTGGACCCCACGGTTGCTGAAATTGATTTTGGGAGGGAGAATTTCGAATGAGGGGCTGTTTTAGGAAGTCCATTATTGTCCTTTATGATTAATTTGTATAATTAGGAGTTTAGGGGGGAAAGAGGATTATCTTGAATTTGAATGTAATTTGATCTAGGGTTTTCTTGCTTGGGCTCTTGGCGTTGCCGGAGAAGATCGGAGAGTTGTTCTTCCTCTCGAATCGAAGAACATTGTATCTTGCTTTTGCTTTGATCATCTACTAGTGGAATACAAGTCCATTAAGCATTTTTCTCTCAGTTTTCCTACGAATTTCTACTGTTTTCATACGTTTGGGGCTGTTTTCCTGTAGAAAACAGCAACTTTCTTGTTGTTTTCTTCACGTGGAGCGATAGGAATACTTGGATCTAAGTATTTCCTATCAGGTAACTGATAGGTTTTCCATAAATAAATGAAAAATATAATCCTCCATCAGTGCAATTTAAATTTCCCATTCATATGGATAGATTGTGAGAAAAATTCCGAAATAGAGTGGAACCGGAGGCTCTTAAATTTGTAAGATAATGCATAACTGAAACCTGCTTCAGACTGTTTGGCAGTTCAAAGCACCACACTTAGTAAGCTTCATATTTTATTAAAGTGCAGCTGCCGCAATTCCAGGGCATGGAGGATTGCCAGCTAGCAGGAAAGCAGACCACATTGGGATTCCAATTACCACAAAGTTTTTTTTTTTTTTTTTTAACTTTCAAGCCAACAACCTACAGATCAAAGTAATCTGCGTGTTCACGGATAAAGTCAATAACAAGATTGATCTGCTAAGACTTCAAAGAAAATTTTAGGAAAATATATCTCAATGACTCTTATTAAATAACACTTATAAGTTACCGATAAGAGTTTCACAATTTAGGAACATTTGAGTGCAGCAATTCAAATATATATATATATATATATATATATATATATATATATATATATATATATATATATATATATATATATATATATATATATATATATATATATATATATATATATATATATAGATATATATATATATAGATGAAAGCTAAAGACATTGTAATGCAGAGAACTAAAAAAATGCAGCAGAAAGCAGAAACTAAAAAATAGATGGACCTATAAATAGAAAATTCTAACAATTTTAGTAACTCTTAAGGTAGCTTTTTTTTATTATTCCAAAGAATTTGTAAGTATATCTCAATGACTCTCTTACTAAATAATACTTATATGTTACTGAAAAGAGTTTCACAAACATTCGAGTGCAGCAATTTAATGATAAGAGTTTAACACTTATAATGTAAATCCGCTTTTTTTGTTATAGACAAAACAACAATATTTTTAAAACTCATGCATATCAAACACTTTACACTTATTTCTAAATCACCATCATTATAATATTCCTCACAATTTTTAACACATAAAAGAGATAATCATACACTATTTACCCATTATGAGTGTGGCACTAATCTATATAACTGTTAAATGATTACGCCTTCGGAATTGTATTTCATGGAGGAACCAATGCTATTGATAGTACATCCCTCAGTAAATCGGAAGTAATTTATTCAACGAAATTTCAATTTCTTTTTTTATAGCAAGAATGCCATTCCAACATCACATTAAAATTAGAATGGAGACAGGGCCTCAAACTTTTACAGCAATGAAATATGAGTGTTTAAATCAATTAGGTAAACAAAACTCTTTTCGCACTAAATCTGCCAAAACAATCTCAATTAGATGGATCACAATCCCAAAAGGAAAGAAGAAGAAGAAAAAAAAGAAGTGAACAAGAAAAACAAGGTTAAGATGATGACAATTAAAACATTACATCGGACAAGCCAAAATGCTTGCCTAAGCTTAAATTCCCATCGTATGTTAGTTGTGGTTGCCTAAGAAACTCCAGGCCATCCAGACATGCTATATCATGGGAAATATTGAAAAATTCCATAACAGCCATTTAAAACCAAAGGCTAAATTCAAAATCCTCAGGTATGTTGTGGGATAGCTCTCAAATTGAAAAGAAAATTTCTATAAGATGGTGTTGAGACAAGCAATGATTTAGGGTGGAAAATGTTGGCTATTAAAAAAGAAACATAATATTAAGTAAAGTGTTGTGAGATGAGGATGCTGAGGTGGATGAACGGCCTTATTTTTAGAGACAATATATGAAATGAGCATATATGTGAATATATTAGAGTAGCTCGAGTGGAAGAGAAGATTAGAGAGTCACCTTAGACGACAACTAATAACAACTGTATGTAGACTGTTAATGACTTGAATATAAGCATTCTAAGCTCCTTTCATTTCCAGAACTCTCCAGGCCATTTCTCTTTAAACTTTATCATATGCTTTCTCTAAATAAATAAATATCATATTTAGATTCTCCTTACTCTCTATGCTTCTTCATCAAAAATTTAATATCTATATAATGAAAAAAAGGCAAGTTCCCATGGCTACTGCACCATGCTTTATGAGAGAGAGAGATAGAGCAATATGACTACAAAATTCAAGCACAAAAATGATAAATAAATAAATGAGCAGATTTCTAAAGGTCCTCTCAACTCAAGCACAAATAGATTAAATCATAACATCGGTTGCCTGAGAATTTTCAAGCCATCCTTGATGTTCACCAATGCAAAATGATTATACTAAAACCTGATTTCAAGAAGATCAGTCACTTGTTGGAAATCACCAGCAGAATTCTTCCAAGAAAAATCTCAATGAATTACATTACTGAGTTAAACAAAAGACAACTATAACTCTCGGCCACTAATTGTAAAAATGTCTCACGGTCCTTACATTTCTCCTCATTGTCCACAAAAATCCAATATTTTTTCAAGTTAAGAGAAATTTGATTGCAAGTAGATTATCATACATATATGCATGTAAAAATCCAAATATGCATGTTAAGTTTGTATGTATGTGCAAGTGTGTGTGTATAGGAGAGAGAGAGGGGGGGAATGGATTAAAATCCTTTTGAATTACCAAAGTTGTTTCAAGGAACTTCAATAAAGAGATATCCAAAGACAACTCCTTAACTTTATCATAGAAAAAGAGAAAAAGAGAAAAAAGATAAAGCTTTCAGGCTGTCCTTACCTGCTCAAGCCCAAATTAAAAAAATGGAAGCATCTATTACTTGCGGAATATAAGGTCAATGTTGATGCCTCACCATTCTCAATTAAAGAGATGAGAACTCAACCATGGAAGATTCAAATAGGCAAATGCATTAGGGCATCAAGTCTTAATAAAACAAATAAGCACTGGCAATAAAAAATTAATAACAGCCACAACAACACAACATGGTGCAAAAACCAACGAGGCGAGCTTTTTCCACAACAATATCATATGTTGATTTTGATCCACAATAAATATACATCTACAACTACTCAAAACTAGAATATGTTAGACCAGTCCATGCAGGACCGGCCAAGCGCAACCGAGGCGGAAGATCTCCGCCTCTTTCGGTAGCCATTCGGTCTGCATGAGCCAAACAAACTTTTTACGAAGGATTTTTTAGGGTGTTGGGAGGGAAATTTGAATGTAGGGACTGTTTAGTGATTTCCTTTTGATTTGTATGCATTAAATAGTTTGTTTTCCCAGGGTTATGACACCTTGAATTTGGCTGAAATTTAAGATATCTTAAATTTATGTTTTCTTTTGGGCTCTAGCAGCGTCTAGAGATTAGGGAGAGCTCAATCCTCCTCTCGAATAGAGGCTCAATTGTATATTCCTATTTTCCGTCTCCCTTTCATCAAATAATACAAATTATATACTGTTTTCGTGTTTTTTTGCAGATTTTTGTGTAGAAGCTCGCTGCTTTCCGAAGATTGAAAGGAAATACTTGAGATATCAAAGTGTTTCCTATCAGAATGTCATTGGAACTTCAAAGAGAATAATTCATCCTACCCTGCACATTACGAAACACCCAAAACCCAAAACAACTGACTAAATTCCATAAGTAAAGAAGAAGAATGGGAGACCACGACAAATTTCAACACGAACAAAAAAAAAAAATAAACAGCTTTCTAAAAGTCCTCTCACCTCAAGCATAAATAGGGAAAATCATAACATCGGTTGCCTGAGAATCTTTTGGCCATCCTTGATGTTATAAGAAACCATATCCATGTGCGGATCCGTAACTTATTGGCAATCACGAGCATAATTCTTCCAATAGAAATCTAGATGATTACATTATTGAGTATTTGCAAAATAAGCAGCTTTCAAAAAATCCTGAAATTTCGCTGATTTACAATATTTGGGATTTGGCCGAAGAAGCGAGGGAAAGGGAGAAAGATAAATTCCTTTGCAGCAAGCGAGCTCCTAGTAGTTACTCCAATTAAAATGCGAAGACTTTCGATCCAAAAGGAAGGGAACGTCGTCGAGCGAGCGAAGTCAAGCAGCAACGAAGGAGCCGAAGAAGCGACTCGTGCAAAAACCCTGCCTCATGCAAAGCAACAATGTCGAACAGCAACGACGAAATAGAGAAGATGTAAAGCAAAACCGTAGAAGCATATGCAAAGAAATTCATCTACTTATTCTAATTGAACTTAATTAATATAAGCTAAATCGAGAATGGCGAACTGACAAGACTTGGGATTCTACAGGAAAGAATCGTCAAACGACAATTTAATTTTAACCGTAGTCATAGCTCATTAACAATAGAAAATTAATAATTTATACTTAATTCATAAATAACAACAAAGATTATCATTTTTTTCTTCTTCTCTTTCAATATATAATCAAATTTAAAATTAAATAATTATTTATTTCAATTTCTTGACAGTAATTAAAATTATACTTAAAATATAAATTAAAATTAATTTTTTAATGAACTAGCAAGCAAGATTTAACAGTTATCTTCCCAAATAATTTTCGAAATTTAAAATTAAATTTAATACTTAATAGGACATAGACATTAAATCCTACTTGTTGTTGCAAAACAACATCATAGACAACATAGGAAAAGAGAGGAGAAAAACATTCCCTGAAATTACAAGCACTAGCGCTCCAAAAGATCTCCTTGAATACCGTTGATTCTTAAACGATCCCTTTCTCAATAAATATTATAACTTGAGCAAAATATCAACCATCATCAATATCTCTATGAGAAGAGAACAACAAACAAAATCAATTTAAAAAAATTTCATACCAAAAAACTGCTTACAATATAAGACCACCATTGAAGAAACCTTAGTAACGTGTCACCAAATAACGTATCACTCAACTTTCATTCAATGTAGAGAATGAGAGAGGAAAAACGTAAGCAACATACTATCTTATGGTAAATCCATTTAGAAAGCTAAAGATAATTCAAGCCATACAGCACATCACTTATTATTAGAAAAACACACGAAATGAGAAAGAAACACCCACACAGCAAAAATAGCACTGCTGCAAGGGTTCACAATTAATTTCTAATCTTTTGATTGGATACCACACCATAATCACTTGAAGAGGAATTAACTGTTGATAATTAACCATTTCATTATATTGTCCATCAACATCATTAGCCATATGCCTTTTACTCCAAAGATAAAAACTTTAAAATCATGCAAAGTGAAACTATTGCCACTCGAGAGTTGAAACAATGACCTAACCAAGTGCTCAAATAATTCAAATGCAATAACTTCCAATGCCATAGATCAATCGCATCACAACACAACTATTGCAGCCTTAGGTAAAGTTGGATATAGAGGGTAAAAGAATAGTTGAGGAGCCGAGGCTAGTGAGTCAAGTCCACTTATGATGATTTTGAATTAAAAGTTAAGAATGATGAGACTGATATTTTTTTATGAGTGCATGGGCTTCGAATGTTAATGGACTACTTTGCCTTAAATGTGAGATAGGATTCTTCACTAGTATCCCAATTCTAAAAAAAAAAATTTAAAGATAGTAATGTTTGAATGCCTTCTGAAAAGTTAATTGTGCACCCAAAGAAATCAAGTTATAAATCTCAAGTCCAGACTTGCATACATATAATTTGGTAGTTCAATGCACCACATTTAGAAGCAGTAAGAAAGCCATCCCAAACGAAGCCTTAGTGAGCTTCATATTTTATTAAAGTGCAGCTGCCGCAATTCCAGGGCATGCAGGATTGCCAGATAGAAGGAAAGCAGACCACAACTGGGATTCCAATCAACGACTGTTTTTTTTTTTTTAACTTTCGAGCCAACCATCAGATCAAAGTGAGCTGTGTAGTCACCGACAAACTCGAGAATTTGATGCTAAGATTTCACAGAAAAGTTCAGAACACGTTTCCACTCTGATCACTCATATAACCATAAAAAGCCATGATGTCTACACAGGTATGAGGCTTATTTCTCTGCCAGTACACCAAGGAAGAGGTAAAAAGAAACGATAAACAAAGTTTCTCCCAAAACTTTCTAACTTTTTTACCTTTATGTGCCACCTTCAAAGCCTTAGCGCTTCGGGCTGTTCTTGATGAAAAATAAAAATGTGGCAGTCTAATGAAAGAAAGAGAGCGAGAGAAGCGGGATGCAGATAGTGTGACATATTGTAGGGTGAATCCATTAAGAAAGCTAAAAACCTTGTATTGAAGAGTATAAACAATACGCAGTAGCATTCACTGACAGCAGAAGGTAAAAAATAAATGTGCCTATAAATAGAAAGTCCTAACAATGTAACTCTTATCGTAGCTTTTGTTATTATAAAGATATAAATCTCAAATAACTCTTATTAAATAACACTTATCAGTTACCGATATTTCACAATTTAAGAACATAGTGCAGCAATAAATAACATATATATTCCTACCACCCATACCATCCTAATAAATTTTAATTTTTTATTTCCTTATTTGATCTATTGATGTAAGACCTGAAATATTAAAATTTTAGGTATTAGATATGTAAATAGCCCTTTTTTTTTTTTTACTTCAGACAAAAAAACCAGTATTTTAAAAACTCGTGCATTTGAAACACTTTACACTCTTATTTCTAATCACCATAATTATAATCTTCCTCACAATTTTTAACACATATAAAAGATATATTCATACTCTATTAACCTTTTATAAGTGTGGCACTAATATTCAAAACTGTTAAATGATTAGGCCTTCTGAATTGTATTTCAAGGAGGAATCAATGCTACTGATAGTACATCCCTCGGAAAATCGGAAGTATTTTATTCTGCAACAAAAGTTCAATTTCTTTTTTCATAGCAAGACTGTCATTCCACCTAAAACTAGAATGGAGATAAGGCCTCCAAATTTTACAGCAATGAAATAGGAGTGTTTAAATCAATTAGGCAAACAATATTTTTTTCACGCTAAATACACCAAAAAAAACTCAACGACATGGATCACAATCCCAAAAGGAAAGAAGAAGAAGAAGGAATTAACAAGAAAAAGAAGGCTAAGATGATGAAAATGATTCCACGACATCAGACAAGCGAAAATGCTTGGCTTAGCTTGAATTACCATCGTATGTCAGTTGTGGTAGCCTGAGAAACTCCAAATCATCCAAACAAGCCAAAGGAAACATTGAAAAATTCTCCATTTAAAACCAAAGGCTAAATTCTAAATCCTCTAGTATGTTGTCTGACAGAAAAGTGCCCCTCAAACTTAAAGGAAAAATTCTATAAGATGGTCGTGAGACTTGCAATGCTTTATGAGCTTCATGCCATCCTTGATGCCTCGTTACTAGAGTAGAGTAAGAATCAAACATAGCCAAATTGTCAATGGTTAGCAATAATTGTCGCTAAATTTTAAATCATCAAGGCCTCTCCAAAAGAAGTTCATCATCTAATAGCCAGAGAAACATAGCAAAGCTACGTGGGGTCAAGCGAGAATTGATGATGGATATATTGTCAGTCATAGCAACAGAAGCTGGAGATTACTTTATTGGTGAATAAATAATTAGGAAACTAGGCACAACAACTGAAATAACTAAGCTCCAAGAATAACGAGCAAGAACAAGAAGTGGGAGAAGGAGAAGAAAAGATGAAAACTAAAAAGAAAAAGTGAAGACTTAGACGACAATGAAACACTGACATAAAATAAGAAGAAGAGCTTTGCCACTAGTTAATTCCCATGCAAATGGAACATGTGGTTGCCTGAGATGCTCCAGGCCATCCAGACATGCCATATCATGGGAAACATAGCAATATCTCATAATTGCCATATGTAAGGAATGGTTGAAGTCTAATTGTATCTCTAAATCATCATCATCATTGCCCTCACAACTTTTCACAAATAAAAGAGATAATTTCAGCACAGCACTACTGCACATGTGGCCAGTAAATGTCACTAATCTTGAAAATTGCCAAATGATTAGGCCATTTAAAATATATTTGATGCAGGCAACAGATACGATTTCCATCTGTAAATGAAAAACATTATCCCCAACAACTCAGTGCAATTTAAATTTTACTTTCATATGGAGAGATTGTGAAATTGCACCAACATGCATAAAAAATAGAATGGAGATACAGGCTCTTGACTTTATAAGGTAATGAATACGGAGAGGCAGCGTCACTTGAGTTTCCAACATTAGGGCTGCAAGAGAACCAAACGTTTGACGAGCTACTCGTTGCTCTATTCGATCAAAGCTCATTTGTGATTGTTTAAATAACTAAACAAACAAACTTGAATAACATTTTTAATGCTCAATCCTTAAATAAAAAAGCTTGAACACTAATGTGTTCGGTTCATTTATGTTCACGAACAACATCATTTGAAGCTCGTGAACAAGCTCGATTCGTGTTCGATTTAGAACTAAAGAATAAGCTCAATAAATATATTCATATAGATAAATCAAATTTTCATTTTAAATAGACAACTCGTGAAGTGCTTTTAATATAAATTTATTTTCATTTTATTTTATACCTTCAATACAATGAATTTGTTCATGAACAAGAGACATTTCACATTTGTCAATATTTGCTAGATTGTTTGTTTAAGATGTTCATGAACAAATAGAAGATGAATCAAAATCATTTATTCGTGAACGAGCTCATTTGGTAGCACAAAAATACTAGTTATGTATATATTCATGATCTTGCTCATTTGATAGCTCAAGAATACTCATTACAAATGTTCGTGAACGTGCTTGTCTGATAGTGTACAAAATTTAGTTAAATATGTTCATGAACATAGCTCGTTAAGGCTTGTTTGTTTAAAGCTCGATAATCATTAAACGAACCGAACATGAACTAAACATGAACACCACTAATTTAAAGAAACCAAATGTGAACACAAACAAAAAAACTCAAATCAAACACAAACCGAACTTGAACATGCTAATAATAAACGAACTCAAACATCATACATACATGTGTGAGTGCATATATACCATTATTACAGCAACGTGATATGACTACTTAATTCCAACAATAAATAAATAAATATGCAGCTTTCTAAAGGTCCACTCACCTCAAGCATAAATAGGGAAAATAAGAACGTCTCGTGCATGAGAATTTTCAGGCCATCCTAGATGTTCGACATTGCAAAACGAGTATAAGAAACTTGATTTCCAGAAGATTAGTCACTTGTTGGCAATCACCAAAAGAATCTAGATGTCATTACTCGGGAAAAAAAAACTATAAAATGAATGGACAATTTGATTGCAAATAGTATGTCATACACATATGTATGTATATATCTATACATGCATGTATGTGTGTGTATATATATACCATGGTGAATGCACCGTGCTTCATGAAAGAAAGAGAAAGAGAGGGCCACATGACTATTCAATTCCAACAATAAATAAATAAATAAGCAGCTTTCTAAAGGTCTTTTAACCTCAAACATAAAAAGGGGACATCAAAACATCGATTGCCTGAGAATTTTCAAGCCATCCTTGATGTTTTACATTGCAAAATGAGAATAACAAATTTGATTTCCAAAATATCAGTCACTATAAAAAAAATATGGAAGCATATGTTACTTGCGGATATCATGTATCTTTGATGCACGGACAATTGCTCAATCAGAGCTCTTCCTAGTTCCACCCCTATTGATGCCTCATCATTCTCAATCAAAGTTATGAGAACTCGACCATGGAAGAATTGAATAGGCGATGCATCACAGCATCGATGCATCACTCAACACTAATAAAATAGTTAAGCACTGGCAATTAAAATTTTATAATGGCTGACCAAAGCAAAAGAAAGCTTGGTGCACTAACTCAACGAGTCATGCTTCTTCCACAACAATATCATATGCAGATCCGCTATAAATATAAACCTACAACTACTCAAAATGGGTAATGTCATTGGAACCTTAGAGAGAATAATGTATCCTATCCTGCTCATTATGAAACATCAAGAACCCAAAAGAACAAACGAAATTATAAAAATAAAGAACAATGAGAGACCAAGAATAGGGACAGGGGTCAGATGACAGGAAAATCCATTAGATAGGGCAAGTATAGAAGCTTTCTAAAGAGCTATGTATGAATCCCCATTTTAATGGCGGCTTTCGTTGCCTAATAGGCTGCAGGAAATCCAAAGATTCCAGATTACAAAAATAAGAAACATAGAGATATCCATGTGTGGATGGTGGCTAACCATTAAATCATCATCATCATGCTGTGTATGGAACTCATAAAGAGAAGAAAGCACCTCAGATAATAGCATTGACAACAATGCTTCACTTCCCCAAAAATAAAGAGCGTTGTGAGAAGATAAACTTGCCACTAGTATTTAGAAGCCTTTTGATATGCAATGCAGATAGAGGCAGACAAAAGGTAACAAGGATAGTAGAAAGCGAGCTTCCTTGTCAATCTGCCATGATAACTAGCCAGTCGCCATTAAAAGGCTAAAATAACCATCTCCAACCGAAAAACTCATTTTCCACTTCAAAAATGCAGTAAGAAACATCTCAAATAGCAATTCATCTCCAACCGAACAGCTTGCTAACACAAAAAAAATAATACTCTGTGTATATTATTCCTCATCTCTATTTTCTACGCACAAAAATTGCGTTTGTTAAGAGTGCGACGGCAATATTGGCGTAGCACTGTTCAGGGATGCAAATTGTGGCTCGGAATGCCGTTCGGGAGGACCAGGCACTTGAATGCAAACGACTGTATAGAGTTCGGTTGGAGATGCCCAGGGCCTCTTTGAATACATGAGCTAAATCCAGCCAAACGCCAAAAAACACGCAAACATAAATATCACCGTAAGTCTAACTCCACTTCAAGGCGTTTGGACATTTTAGTCCTAAATCCTGGATATGGTAAATCCGATAGGTCGGCGGCTTTACGGGATAAAGCCGAAGAGGAGCGCGAAAGGGTGAAAGATCGTTATCTTCGCAGTGAGCGAGCTCCAGCCTTTACTTCCGGTCGAACGTCGTTCAAAATTTCGTGACTTCCGATCCGACGGGAAGAGAAATTTGTCTAAGGAGGCGAATAAGCTAGCGGACTCGTTGAAAACTCTGCCTCCCGTGACGCAGAACAGCAACGAAGAAATTGAAAAGAGATGAAGCAAACCCTAGACAAGCACAGAAGATAAATATCTTATTGTATTTATTAATCCAATTAACTTAATTAATATAATTAAAATATAAATAATTAATTAGATAATTAGTGTTGTACAAATAGAATACTTAATTGATTAAATAAATAAATTTAGATATAATTATAATTAAAAACTTATTAAAATAATACTTAAATTTAATAAAATATTTCATAGAGTAAATATGCAAATGATTTGTTTTTTTCAAAAATAACTAATTAACTAATTATCACTATAATTAGTATTAAAATAACATCCAAATAATAATTAGTATAATAATTAATAATTTATTATTAATTATATTAGTGAATAATTAAATAACTTTTTATATTTATTTATTTATGGTAACAATTTATTGATATTACTTAAAGTTAAAATTAATAAATCCCTCATATTGTAGACATTGTTGCCCAAAAAACAGACCATATAATGAAAAAATAGAAAAATTTGGACCAACATAACAATATAAACAGTTGATTGGAGTTTTCAAACTGTAATTACAGGACTAAAATTCTCCTATGAATTAATTGCTAACAATATATGAGTTTGAGGTTGTGGTAAATGTTATTATTAATTTTTCTCCATTTTAATGGATATATATTTCAACTTTACCTATTTATTTCTATAAACATCCTGAGTTTTATCCTTTTATCCATCATTCAAAATCTTAAACATTTCAAATCAATCTATCAAATATCAATCAAACACAAGATCTAAAAGTAAAATAATTTATTTAATTAAGAATACAATGATTTTTTTTTTTTTAGATTTAGGTCAATGAACATAAACTTGTACACAAAAAAAATAAATACTTACTACTTAATTTAATTAATACTTCTATTAATAAAATAATTAAGTTAAACTATTATTAATTATTCATTTTATATTTAATTTTTTCAATGACTCCACTAAAGTTTGTTGCTCATTACAAATGATGCCCTTTCTTGGGGGGAATGTGTTGGCTTAATGTAACAAATATACACTGTATAGAGAATATTACACAATTAGAGTTTAAATAATCAATAATATGAGAGTTATTCTCAAGAGAACATTGAAATGTTCATTTTGATCGGTAGGATCGTAGTCAAGCGACGTTAGACGGAGGGACTTTAGTTTTTGGACTAAGGTAGAAGTGATTGTAGTTAGACGACAAATGTCATAGGGCCATAATCGGGTGACTGGGGTTGAAAGAACCATTATCAAGCAATGATTGTTGGAAGGACTGTAATCGGCTAGCTATAAAGGTCATAATAATCATAGTTAGGTGATGGAGCTTAAAGAGATCGTAGTTGGGGGATGGAGGTTAAAGGATCAATAGTCGGTCGATGGTGTTTTGGGTAGTATAGTAGATAGGCGACGGATGGCAGAGGGATTTGGGGTAAGGCTACGAAGGTTGCAAGGACTATAATCGGGCTACAGAGATCAAAGTGGTCATAGTTACATTGTAGTGGTCGGAGGATCATAGTTGTTGTGTCCTGGAAAATTCGCGGTAGTAGAGAAATATAAAATGTAATGTCATAGCTTTGTATGAAGATCCAGAACACAAGTATAAAAAGGAGAGGGTGTAACGTTTATAAGAGACACTAGTGTTTTTTACGTGGAAACTCCTGAAAAGAGGGAAAAACCACGGGGCCTGACCCAGTTTGAATGAATCCATTAGTGTTTGCAGTCCATTACAAATGAGGCCCTTCCTTAAGAGGAAGGTCTTGGCACGATGTGGCAAATATACATCATACATATTATATTAAATTATGGGAGTTGGAATAATCAATGTTGACATATTTGTTTGGGGCGCCAGAATCATAGTCAGTGAGCGATGTAGGTCGAAAGAACCATAGTCAGCTAGTGATGGAGGTCGGAAAGACCGTAGTCAATAGGCGATAGAAGTCGGAAATATCGTTGTATGACGACAGAGGTTGGAAGGATCGTAGTAGGCGAGCGACGGAGGTCAGAAGAATCGTAGTCGGCGAGCGATGAAGGTCGGGAGGACCGTAGTCGACGAAGAGTGTAGTCGGCGGGCAGCAGATGTCCGAAGGATTCTAGTCGATAGATGACAGAGGTCGGAAGAACCGTTGTCAGCAGATGATTAGGTCAAAATAACTGTTGTAGGCGGTCAACGGAGGTCCGAAAAATTGTAGTTGGCATGCGACGGAGGTCGGGATGAACGTAGTCGGATGAACGTAGTCGGATGACAGTGGTTTTGGAGGATTGTAGTTGGCGGACTAGCAGAAGTCCGGCGGTGTTTCGTGGATTGGCGGATGTTTATCGGTGATCGAAATGAACTCCGAATAAAGTCAGGAAGAAATCTAGAGATGATCGGCGGACAAGCATAAGTCTAACGATGGTTGGCAGACTGGTTGAAGTCCAACAGCGGTCGGCGGACGGATGAAAGTCTGGCGGCAGTCGGCAAACTAGTGGATGTCCGACGGCGATCAACGGACTGGCAGAAGTCCGTAGGTGGTTGGTAAGAACTCCGGCAGTAGTCAGGAGGAACTCCGGCGGTGGTCGGAATGAACTCCGGCGGTGGTCGGGATGAACTCCGGCGGTGGTCGATGGTAAGAGAGCTCCCAAACTCCTACATTCCTTTCCTTCATCTTCCTCCCCTCTCATGAGAAGAGTGGGGGCTATTTATAGTTTTTTAAGAGTGACATGGCCTGTAAATATGTGGAGGATCAATGTCAAAATGGGAGTGTTTGAATAGACGGCCGATATTGATCCCCTTGATCATGGACTGTTTAATGGTCATTTAGAAGTCTTAATGATATTGGAATTCGATGATATTGTGCTCGTTGGATTCGTCTCGTTGAGCCGCTCGATTCGACTATAAGCATGCGATATTTGGAAACCGTTTGGTAATCTAAATTGTGGTTTGAACCATCTAATAGCGCTTCAGACCCTTGATTTGGACCCATTCGAGCTCGGATTGAGTCGAATTTGGTGTTGTTGGGCTCGTCTTCTCGAGATGTTCAGTTCAATTATAAGTTTGTTGAAATTGGATTTTAGATGGTCCCCAATTTAATTTAGGAAGTTTCTAACTTGATTTTGCCTCAGGATTCGTGCCTTGTCAAGATAATTTTTTACTGATATATCAGTAGTTGACAAACAATTGAGTTTGAAGGGACTGTAGTCGGGCCATGGAGGTCGTAGGGATCATATTTAGTGGGACACGAAGGTTAAAGGGATTGTATTCATGTGATGGAGGTCGGGGGAACTGTAGTTGGCGGACAATAGAGTTAATAGGGAACATATAGTTGGGTGATTCTGGTTGAAGGGCCATAATCAATAGGCAACGGAGGTCGGAATGACTGTAGGAGGGCGACGGAGGTCAGAGGGACTGCAATCAAGCGATGGAGGTCAGGGAGACCATTGTCAAGCGATGGTGGTCTGAGAATTGGAGCAGGGGGATGAAGGTCGTAGGAACTATAGTGGGCAATCGAAGTAGGTTGAAGAGATCATAATTAGCAGTTAAAGGAGGTTAAAATGATCATAGTTGACATGCGATGGAGGATGGAAGAATCACAATTTGGTGATGGATGTCGTAATGACCATATTTGACAAAAGAACGATGGTCATAAGGAATGTAGTTGGACAATTGTGGTTTGAGAACCGTAGTTTTGGTGAAGGTGGTCGTAAGAATCGTAATTAGGCGTCTGGGGTCTAAGGGATCATAGTCGGGCTATGATGGTTGAAAGATGTGGTCGAAGGGATCGTAGTTAGCGGATGATAAGGTTTGAGTGATTGTAGTTAATTTGACGTCGAATGTTATAAGGAACACGGGTTGGTGGACAACAAAGGTTAAGCGGATGCCTAATAGTGGCATCTAGATGGAGGATTGATGGAGATGGTCAAGGGGAGGTCTAATTGCGGTTGTCAGGTAGTGATGGCTCACTAGTGGTGGTGCTTGGGTGGAGCTCCAGGATTCTTCAAGTCTCATAACTCTCTTGACTCTCTAGCCCATTTGTCCAAGCCTTGTCCCAAAGTTCTCTTAATGTAGAGAGTTAGAGTATTTTTTATGGATTTTGTTAGTGACATGCTTTGTAAATATGAATAAGATCAGGAACAATTTTGGAGTGCTCCATCAGACGACCTATACTGACTCCCTCGATTATAGAGCGTTTCTTTAGCATTTAAATGCCTTAATATGTCAAAATTAAGTGTTATTAAGCTCATCTGATTTGTCTCGTCAAACATCTAGATTTGATTATAAGTATGTCAGATGTGGACATCATTTAATCATCTAATAAATGATTTGAAGCTTTCAACTGTGCTTCAGTCTTTTGATTTGATCCCATTTGAGCTCGGATTGGACGTGTTTTAGTGTATTATGTTCATCTTATCGAGATATTAAATTTGACTATAAATTTGCTCAAGTTGAATTTTGAATAATTCCAATTTTAATTTTTAAGTTTACAATTCAAATATGGTTCAAAATTGAAGCTTGATCAGGACCAGGAGCGGAAGCAAGTACAGTTCAAGGGGGGGGGGGGGGGGGGGGGGGGGGGGGGGGGGGGGGGGGGGGGGGGGGGGGTGGGGGGGGGGGGGTGGGGGGATTGCCTCCCCTTAAATTTTTTTTTAATTACATATAGGGGCATTTTAGTAGTTTGCCCCCTCTGAAAACATTCTTCCTCTTCGTGAATCTCAAGCAGTCCGTAGCTCTCTTCCGTCTTTCCTCTTCTTCACGTGGCAGCATGTAAAACTTGTTTCTGCCTTCAATTTCAAGTTTGTTATGAATTTTTCTCTGCAAGATTTTCTTTCACATTCGCAGTTCAGTACATAGGTGCTGGAATTTGCTGCAATTTTTCATTAGGTTTCAAGTGCTCTGTTTGCTTACAAATATATGTTGTTACGTATTAATTTATTTATTAAGTATTAACATTCCTAAAATTTCAAGCTAATGTGATAAAGTCGTCATAAATTTAAGATTTAATAAATAAAATTTATATTATATTTTATTTTATAATAAATGATAGTTATATGACAGGTTTCATGTCTATAGAAATGTTTTATATTTCAAAAACATTCTACTATTAAAAAAATGATTTTATTATTAGAATAATATTCAATTTTGTTGCGTCCAAGAGTATTCGTGACGGAAGAGAAATATAAAATTTAACGTCTTAGCGTTGTACGAAAATCCGGCATGCAATTAAATAAGTGAGTGTGTAGCATTCATAGGAGACACCAATATTTTTACGTGGAAAACCCCTGAAAGGGGGAAAAACTACGGAGCCTAGCCCAGTTTGAATGAATCCACTAGTATTGCAGTTGTTTACAAATGAGGCTCTTCCTTGGGAGAAGGCCTTAGCTTGATGTACATTTTATAAAATACATTACATGATGTGGGCGACGTAAGTAAGAAGAATCGTAGTCGGCATGCGACGATGGAGGGAGGAGTCTCTTCCCTCATATTCTTCTCTTATCATCTTCTTCTTCCTTTCTTCTTGCTTGGGCCCCCTCTCATGAGAAAGAGGGGTCTATTATGATGTAAATAATAAAGATAAAATTTGAGAAGCACATCTTTTGATGGGACCCCATTAATTGAGAAATCATCAATTTTCTATATTTTTAATTGGAAATATTACACATAGATTTAATCCAAAATGGTTTGATAAATATCATAATTGGCTAGAGTACAACGTGCAGAAAGATGGCGGTTTATTTATTTATTTATTTTTTAATTTTTACGGCTTCCTATTCAAGCCATAATAACAAATTATTAAAGGCCAATATGGTGAAGACTCATTTATTGATGAATTGTTCAAAAATTAGAAAAAGAAATAAAAAATATTAAGTCACGTTGGAGAGCATAATGGTGTACACAACATGGCCATTCAGGGGCGAAACCCCATTGGGTTCAAAGCCCCCCCCCCCCCCCCCCCCCCCCCCCCCCCCCCCCTAAAAAAAAAATGTTTATATGATTTTTTAGGCAATTTATCCATCTTCATTTATTTTTTGTCTTTATTAGAAGGGTTTTTAGGCATTGCCGCCCCCCCCCCCCCCCCCCCCCCCCCTAAAAAATATAAAATACTATAGCCTTAGGTATTGCCCCCCAAAATTTATTCCAGGAGGCAATGCCCCCATGGACCCCCGATATATATGCCTTATAACTTTGCTCCCCCTGAAAATTAGGGCTGCTTCCGCCCCTGATCAAGACGATTTTTTGTTGACGTATTAAATATTATTAGACTTTACTAAATTTTAGTCTAAAAATTACCTATATTCTTTCATTTTTTTATTCGACAAGGTCCGGTCGATTTTATAAAGAATCAACTTACAATATTTTTCTCACAAATAATAAAAGAGAAGGGAAGAATCTAGGCTAGTGATCAAGCTATTGATAATTGATATAATTAATATTTGAATACAAACTATTAGGAAAACTTACTTCTTGCCATCAAGTCAAATTAATTTGATCAACCAATATTGATATACCTCCGATTTTTTTATTGTACAAATATGGCCGCAAAAGTGATAAAAGGATAAAATAATCTTCATGAAGCACGTGTCTTTATATATTATATTTATTTTCTTCAAACCTTCACGGGAGCTCGCTAGCTGTGAAGGTAGCTTTGGGCACTTCTTCGGCTAAATCCCGTTAAATCCGTAAATCCGCGATTTACGGAATTCGGGGATTTAACGCGCGTACAAAAACCGTTTGGCTGGATTTAGCGTTAATCCGACTTAAATCCCACGATGAATCCGATACCAAACAGCCCCTAAATCTCCGCAATGAAGACGAAGAGAGTCTCCGGGACCTGCATGGCGCTTCTCACCCTTTTCATCCTCTTCGCATTCGTATCCATGGCTCCAGGTGAGTTCATCTTCTTCTTTTTTACTTGAGCTACAGTGTGAGTATCTCAATAAACGTTAATTGTACAGCCCGCGTTAAGTGGTCGGAAGTGGTGGGACTTAAGCCGGATTTGGCCGAGAAGAGGATTCGGAAAGATATGCCTACAGCCAAGTTCCAGGTGCTGAATGTGGGTCAAGCTGTCACCATGGATTTCATCCCATGGCGCGTTCGGATCTTCGTTGATGCGGCGGGGAACGTTGCCAGAATCCCCGTAGTTGGGTAAACAAGTATCGAATATAATGGGAATTTTTAGTCGCGTGATATGATTAGAATGATATCTATGAGATGTATTCTTAAATAAAGAACTTGGCTTGCGATGGGAACTCTTTAAAGGGTAACCACATCAGGATCAGGCTATGCTCCTTGGAGTGTATACCTTTTACTGGAAGTTTGAGCTTGTGTATGAATTAGTAATGTGTATTGCTTCAGTTTCAATTTGGTTATCCGTTGATATCAATGAGTTTAATTAATTTATTTATTTTTTTTGAATTCGTGTGACATCATATCTTCGATTTAAGATATTACTGGATGCCAAAATCGGTTCTCAAACGACATTCTAGAGTAGCTCAGTTAGGTTCACGTGGCCATCTTAAGGAAATCGCTGATCGATTACATGTTAATTATGAAGGGATTCACAGCCCTCCATAATTATATAAATATCGCCCAATTCTTGGTAAACTCCATTTTCCTATATTCTCCACTAATGCTTAGCTTGTTGGAGCTTGACATTCTTCTTCTCTGTGTTTGGAGTATTTAGGTTTCTCCTCCTTTTTGAAGGAGGGAGTTGTTAGTTGCTTCTCCACCTGCACTGTGATGGAATTGCCTTGTGAAATCCAAGCATTAGGAATAAATTGGGTAATAATAATAATAATAATAATAAACCTTTTATGATCTACTTGATAGTTTTTATGCTCAGCCTAGGGGTGGATGATTAACCGAGCATTGCACAAATTTGCAGACTCTTATCTGCACCAAATAGTTTGCCTTGAATTGGTGAGGATCTGAATGCTCCTCCTTTTTTTCATGTGAGATTGACTCTGACACTGGCTATGACCGTTGGCATCTTCTTGGTTTTTACTTTTAATCCTGCTGGTTCTGCTTCGTTATTCTAATCATCAAGGCATCTGATTTGTTGGCTTATCATCATGTATGGAGAATCATATCTGGCTTTCATGTCTGCTTGTTTTGAATGTTATGTTTTGGTATGCATGCAAACCTGGTGCCCCTGTGTGTTGTCTACTTGGTGCTTACTCGTGGTTCGACCCCATTTTTTGTTGTGTTTCATCTGGAAAGTATTTTTGGTGAGTTCAATAACTATATTGTTCCAAATTATCTGCCCCTGCCCCGAGATGGAATGATGGATCTTCTACCTACATTTGAAACTGTGTTTCTATGAGATTCTAAGGAATATCTTAGAGAAATTATGAGAGGGACATCAGTGGAATTGAGTTTTCTACAAAGTTTAGGATTATAAGATGATTTTGTTCCACTAATAACCCTCTATTTGTAGGCGAGGACTAATGTTGATGGTACAAAATTAGCTACATAGTGCAATTGCATAGAAGTATATGACTTGGACTTGCTGTAGTTATAGTTGTGTGGGCTCTAAATTTGATTTGTTATCGATTATTATACTGAAAATTCGAGCAAATTTTGAATTGAGGGTGGTTACCTATCACAAGTTCTTTTAGTGAGTATTCCTAATCGGCTAATGAGTACTTAGGTTGAGAAGCTGTCTTATGTGAATATCCTTGCCGAATGGACTACTTGAGATCTTAGACGAGTTCGGTAGCTCAAGTTTGCGGGTTGACCGAGGTTGCTTCTTCTCCAACTTTTTGATTTCAAGTCCGTTCAATGTAATTCACAATTAATGACCTGTTAAACCCGGCTCAAACTCTCATGGTGATTTATCTAACTATAAAAAATATGAATATACTCTTTTGATGTTAAAGTTTAGGTGCAAAGGCTCGCACATTCAACTTCAACAATAGTTTTTGTATTTGCATTTCCTTAAGTTTTATTTTTGTACAATATCCTCATTGCCGTGTTGGTTAATATCTATTGCTCCTCTTTGATTGTGCCATTTTTCTAATTATAATTTGTATTTAATTTGTATATAAGTTTATTTTTATTGATGTTTCCTTTGGAATAATTTTTTTACTGTTTTCTAAAATAATTTTTTAGTATAAATTTTTTTGAATGAGATATTTTTGCACTAATAACTGTCTTAAAAAACAGTTTGAAAACTGTCATAAACAAAGCTTGAGTTAGCATCCTCAGATAGATCTAGAGAACCAAAATTTACTGGAACTCTATTTCTGGAAAAGCAATCTACTTTCTAACCTCCTCCATTCAATGTAACTACTGACAATTTTTGTGAAGGATTACATGAGCATTTATTTTCAATCTGTTGACTTCAGAGACGTGGCACATTGATGTGAAACGTAAATTCAAGGAAGAATGCGATCCGGACGGATTCTCCTTGAATTCTCACACTAATTGATTGCAAAGAAAAATTGGGGGAAGGTCTAGAACTCACAAAGAGATCTAGCTCTTCCCAAATCTCACTAAGAGATTTGGGAGAGGGATGCACTCACAAAGAGAACACAAAGTAGAGAAATCTCAAAAGAAAAAGAACTCACTAAGAGATCTAAAAGATGGAACTCACAAAGAGAACGCAAAAAGCAAATTTTCATTAACAATTCATCATCTCATTACATAAGAAAGGGCCTCTATATATAGGCCTAAAAAACTGAAACAAGACACATATGCCCCTAAGGCTTACATAGGACGACCCTCTTAAGTGAGGGTAAAAACGGAAAATTCATAATAAAAATTTAAAAATTACAAATAAAATATAAGATAACGTGGGACGATGACAGCCGTTGATCTTCAGCTCCTCGGATATCCATGGACGGTTGGATGTCCGCATCACACATGGTCTTAAATGGGAATACAAAGTCAACCTAAATAAAAAAATATTTAAAATTTGTTGATTATTTTTTTGTTTCTCTTAGAAGAAAATTGGAGATTAGGGATCTTCTGACATTGTTTTAAACATAGAACCCGAGAACTATCACAAACTATTTCCCTCTGCTATGAATTGAATTTATAAAATACCGTCATAGAAATGGCATTGAAAACATTAGGATCCAACAACAGGTCCTTGTTACCAGCAAAAATATATATCACAATCAGGTTATGTCGAATACACTTCATCTCTCTTAATATTCCTCTCAATGTCAAATATATTGTCATTTGTCCCCCCTCTACCTCTTTTTCTCACTCTAATCTTTATCAGGTAGTCGAGGAGAGTTTTAACTTTTAAGTTCCGAGACAAATTTTCATAAGGCAGATTTGATTTTAAATAAGATACTACCGAGAGATTTCGCCCTCATTTTGCGAGGACTTTATGATCTGAGTTCAGGTTCCCATAGGTGCAAATCCCGATAGTTAATTAGGCTCTCCCGATAACGATAGAAAACATTCGATGAAGGTTAGTCCTCAAAAAACACATAGTATCCGGTGTATAGTAGTATAATGATTTAGTATTAAGTTAAATGTTGCAAAGATGTAGAAGTATAAGATCCAGCCTCTGCTAAAAGGGAAAGAGAAAATGAGGGAGCTTGTTATTGTCAACAAATGCATTAAGCATCTTCTGACATTGCATTAAACAAAGAACTTCAGAACTATCACAAGCTACTTCCCACCGATAAGAATTGCATTTATAGAATACCTTCATAGAAATTATAAAGAAAAAAAGAGGATCAACAGTTCGTTGATACCAACAAAAAACAAGAATAACAATCAGGTCATGTGAAAGACACTATATCTCTCTTAATTCCAACACTAATAAATAAATAATCAGCTTTCTAAAAGCCCTCCAAACTGAAGCATAAATAGGGATATTCATAACATCGGTTGCTCAAAAATTCTCAAGCCATCCTTGATGTTCGCCATAGCAAAAAGACATAAAGAAACCTGTGATGCAGAAGATCAGTCACAAGTTGGCAATCACCAGCTCAGATATCTCCACGACTACATTATTGAAAAAAATACAAGTAATAAGCAAATTTTGACTTATAAAAATAACTAACAGCCATTAATAGTAAAAATTTGCAATTAGGGAAAACTTACATACATCATATTCCCAAGACAACTCCTGAGCTCCATGATAAAAAAGATAAAAAAGTTTCATGCTATCCTTACAGTCCAAGCCCTACAACAACAAAAAGCTTTATACCACTACTTGGGGTAAGCAACATGAATCTTTATTCTCCATTGTTTTCTATGAAAAACAAATCTTCATTTATATCTAATAAAAAAGCGATCATTTAAAATACATTCTGATGTGATGCGTTGGAGAGTTACACAAGAACTTTAAAAGAGAATTAGATGTTAGCTCCACAAATTATTTAATCATGCATCAAAGTCAAGTAAATTATAAGAAATTCGCGATGTTTAAAATTGCTAGGCAAGAAAACACTAGAGATAGCCAAGTCTTTAAGCAATTGCAAAAATAAACATAACACAATAGCTAGTAAATAGAAATCACACGATTAATACCACGTTGTTCACACTTTGAGGTCGTTAGCACTCTCTTCCTATGGAGACTAAGTTGAACGGCGGAAGATTGTCCAAGCTAGCATGGAGGTTGCCACTAAGACGGAGGCGCCAAGGAACGTCGCCATGGAAGAAGATCTCGGAGACGGAGGAGGCACGGTAGATCGACCTTTGATAAGCCAAGTGTAGTCGGAAAAGTGATCGTCGACGGTCTCTATCAAGGTGGGTACGATCCGTGATAAATACTCCACAACGGTATCGTCGAAATCGAATCCGACGTCGAAGAAAGGAGACCGGAGGATGTCGACCCTTCCGTTGTCGTCGTACTCAAACCCGTAATTCCACTCGGGTTCGTCCATGCATCCTTGGAGTGGATCCGGATGGTTGCCGCAAGCAAGATCTCCCCAAGGAGGGAGGGTGGGGCGGTGGCTTGGAGAGGGAGAAGGGAGCCGGCGGTAGAGCAAGGGAGGGGCGGGTGGTGGAGAGTAAGCTGAAATTTAATTTCAGTTTTGTGAAGTTAGGAGGGAAAGATTAGGGATTTTGAAATTCCAATTAATGTAATCAGTGCATTAATTGAAAATTTCAATTAGGGAGAGATTATGGGGCTGATTTTGTGGAGCATTTAAATTAATTTGGGGAGAGAGAAGACCAAGGAAGGGGGGGCCGGCCAAGCATAATGAGGGAATTAAGTAGATGGGTTAATTAAGTGGGCCCCATAGATTTTGGAAACAGATTTTAAAAAAAAAATCTGTAGGAATTTAGTCTTCAAATAAAAGGAAAGTTTCCTTTTATAAGCAAACAGATTAAGCAATTTGAATTTCAAATTAGTTTTGAAATTCCATCATAACGATTGCTTAAATTATGGATTTACTTTAGGTAAGTAATCAAGCCTCAAAGATAACCGTAAAGCTTCAAATTCATACGCTAGAATAATGGGCTGTGAAGGCTGATTGAAAGATTAGCTAATCAAGCATTAATGGCTTGATTTTCCACGGCTGGAGCAACACAGCAACTCACGGCAGCAAGGGGGGGGGGGGGGGGCTGTGTGTTGGAATTGAGGGGTGGTGAAGGGGGGGGGGGGAGAAGGCTGCAGGAGAGGGAAGCCGTGGCCAGCACCTGGGAAGGCTGGCCGGCGGGTGATTCCAGCCACAATGGCCGGCGGCTCTGAGCAAGCTTTGCTGGGCGGCGGCAACTGCAGGGCTAGTGATCCAACTTCTCTCCAACGGAAGGTGTGAGCGGCGTGCTCGAGGATGAGGAGTAGATCGAGGAAACTAATGCCCGGAGAACTCACAAAGAGATCTCATGATAAGAACTCACTAAGAGATCCTTGAACTCACAAAGAGAACAATAAAATAAAATTTTCATTCATCAATTCATTAAAAAATCATACAAGATACAATGGCCATATAAATAGGCCCCAATAAAATGCAAAAGTCTAAAATGCCCCTTGGGGCTACAAAAGCAACTACTACCCTCAGGGGTAAAATGGGAAACAACGAAAATAAAAATACAATATGAAAAACTGATGGTACAAGTACAATCAAAAATAAAGGCTAGCGATCATAGCCGTCGATCTCCGTGGTCGTCTCTGATAGACGCGCCGAAATCTGCTATCGATGACCTCATCATTCTCCCCGGGTGGGAGAGAACTCGACCCCGTCGAGTGCGTACTGCGAAAGCTCTCATATAACTCCAGCAGGTCTGGGTCCAGTCTCTGTAGCTCCTCTCGATCGATCCACGTGTCCTCTGTCTCCGGAGTCCCTTTCCAATGGACTAAGTACCGTTGTCGACCTCCATCTTTAGTGGAAATAATCTCATCATCCAGAATGGTTTCAATCTTTTCCGCTCTAGGTAAGTGGGGTAAATTGGGGAGTGGAGGAAGGCTAGGGATCTCACCAGGTGGGGTCACACAAGGCTCTTTATGAAGTGGATTGTTGGGGTTAAAATCAGGACCCTCAAAGGCTACTATATCCTCAATATTAAAAGTGGGATTCATATTAAACCCTTCCGGGAGTTCTAGCACATAAGCATTATCGTTAACCTTTGCAAGTATTTTAAAGGGCCCAGCACTTCTCGCATGTAATTTCTTTACGGACCCAGGAGGAAAACGCTCCGGGCGGATCCGTACCATCACAAAATCTCCCACCTTGAATTCTTTAAATCTCCTTTTCTTATCAGCATGAATTTTATAATCAGTATTGCTTTGTTCAATTTTCTTTTTAATTTCATTGTGTAACTCATGCAGATGAGATGCGAATGCAAATGCAGACTCAGATGTTCTAGTCCTAGGACTCATGGGAACTAGGTCAATGGGCTGACTTGGTTGATAACCATACACAATCTCTGCAGGGCTGAGGCCAGTGGTCCGGTTTATAGAGTTGTTGTAAGCAAATTCGGCTATAGGAAGCTTCGAGTCCCAATCCCTGAGGTTCTCTCCTACCAAAGTCCTTAAAAGATTCCCGAGACTCCTATTAACAACCTCAGTTTGGCCATCAGTTTGGGGGTGAAACGTGGTGGAAAATTGGAGCTTTGTTCCCATTTTGTGCCAAAGGGTCTTCCAGAAATAACTCGTGAACTTAACATCCCTATCGGACATGATTGTCTTAGGAAGGCCATGGAGTCTAACGATTTCATCAAAATAAAGCTTAGCGATTCGGGAAGCATCGAAAGTTTTGGAGCAAGGGAGGAAATGTGCCATTTTTGAAAATCGATCTACAACCACAAAGACGGAATCATGTTTCCTAGGGGTTTTGGGTAAACCTAGGATAAAGTCCATACTCACATCTTGCCAAGGGCGACTCGGTACTGGGAGTGGGGAGTAGAGTCCTGTGTTCTGTTTTCGCTGCTTAGCTAGTTGGCAAGTGTGACATCGCCTTAAGAGTCTTCCGACATCGCGTTTGAGACTGGGCCAGTAGAAACGGTTTTCAAGCGCAGCAATAGTTTTTGCCTGCCCGAAGTGGCCTGCTAAACCTCCTGCGTGTAATTCCCAAACAAGATATTCACGAAGGGAGGTTTGGGGAATGCAGAGTTTCTGGGCCTTGAATAGGTACCCATTCTCTACTACAAAATCATCCGTCGTGTGACCATATCCGGAAGTTAAAAGGGAATAGGTGTCGTTAAAGTCAGGGCAGTCCTTGTAGTCTTCCTTAAGGCGTTCAAATCCGATAACTTCAGTCTTCATCTCTTGGGTGATCATAAGTCTCCTACTAAGGGCATCCGCAGCTTTGTTCTCACTTCCCGCTTTGTGCCTAATCGTGTATGTGTACTCCTGCAAGAATTCAACCCAACGACCATGGCGAGCGTTGAGTTTCTTCTGCGAGTTTATGTATCTTAAGGCTTCGTGATCAGAGAATATCACAAATTCTTGGGGTAGCAAGTAATGTCTCCAATACCTAAGAGATTGGATGACCGCATAAAATTCCTTGTCATAAGTTGAATACCGCTGACGGATGTCATTTAATTTTTCGCTAAAATATGCCACAGGGTGTCCTTCTTGGGATAAAACTCCTCCGATACCAATCCCTGACGCGTCGCAGGTTACTTCGAATACCTTGGAAAAATCCGGGAGACGCATCACAGGGGCTTCCACCATTTTCCTCTTAATGTCCTCGAAGGCTTTAGTGGCAGCAGGTGTCCAATGAAATTCACCTTTCTTTAGGCAGTCAGTTATGGGTGCCACGATAGTACTAAAATTCCTGATGAACCTCCGATAGAATGTGGCCAATCCATGAAAACTCCGAACATCTCTTATGGTTTTAGGCTCAGGCCACTCGTTGATCGCTCTAACTTTCTCGGGGTCGGCTGAGATTCCTCAAGATGAGATTATAAATCCGAGAAAGGTGACGCTATCAGTGAGAAATACACACTTCTGAGGGTTCGCATATAACTGTTCTTTTCTCAAAACCTCACATACTTGTTTCAGGTGCCCCAAATGTTGGTCTACGGATTTGCTATAGATTAGGATATCATCAAAGTAGACGACTACGAATTTTCCGAGGAAGGGTCGTAGGACCTGTGTCATAATCCGCATGAAAGTGCTAGGGGCGTTACTAAGACCAAAAGGCATGACCATCCATTCGTACAATCCGTCCTTTGTCTTGAATGCCGTTTTCCATTCATCCCCTGGACGAATCCTGATCTGATGATATCCGCTCTTAAGATCCACTTTGGAGAATAGTGTTGCCCTAGTCATCATGTCGAGCATGTCGTCTAGACGGGGAATTGGGAAGCGGTACTTAACGGTAATCTTGTTGATAGCGCGGCTATCAACACACATCCTCCAGGAGCCGTCTTTCTTTAGAGTTAGGAGGGCAGGAACGGCACATGGGCTAAGGCTTTCTTTAATAAATCCACGTTGTAGAAGTTCCTCTACTTGCCTTTTTAGCTCAGCGTGCTCCGTTGGATTCATCCGGTAGTGAGGGAGGTTAGGCAGGGATGCTCCAGGAACCAAGTCTATGACATGTTGAATGTCTCTGAGGGGAGGAAGTTGGTCAGGTAACTCCTCGGGGAAGACATCAGCGAATTGCTCTAGCAGGGGTCTCACTTCGTCAGGGACTTGCCCTTTGTGATCATCATCCACTTCCCTGGCTACCAGGGCGTACATGGGTGTTCCTTGGTGAAGCTCAGTGTCCACTTCTTTCGCAGTTAAGAAGTGTAGACCCTTATTAGGCTTAGGTGGAATAGCCTTAGTTTCGCTCTTATCGGGTCGGGGCTGTGAGGGGATCAACTTAACCTTCTTCCCGTTGTATTCGAACACGCAGGTGTTCGTTCTCCCATAAATGTGGACATCATTGTCAAACAGCCAAGGGCGGCCAAGAATAATCAGACCCACATCCATAGTCAAAACATCGCACCAAATCTTTTCCTGATATCCATTAAACTCGAGCGGGATAAGGCTCCTATCTTTGATCTCCATAGAAGTTGAGTTAATCCAAGCGACCTTATACGGATTTGGATGAGGTGTGGCCTTAAGGTTGAGCTTAGAAATCATCGCTGAAGAGACAGCGTTGATACAGCTTCCACTGTCGACAATGACCTTACAGTTCTTATCCCCAATCTTCGTAAAGGTGTGGAAAATAGCTGTTCTTCTCCAATCATCGCTCGGCTTGGGTTGGGACAGCGCACATCTAACGACTTGTAGAGTGACGGGTTCATCCTCCGTAAAAGAATCTTCCTCTTCATCTACATGGTGAACTACATCAGTATCGGGCTCTTCCTCGTCGTCATCGACCTCCTCTATTATGGTGACCTTATAGGGGCTGGAACATTGCGAGGCAATGTGCCCGTATCCATGACACCTGTAACATTTGGTTCCAGAATTGGGTTTTTGGGTGTCCCGTTCAGGTGCTTTACCCTTAAGGTCGGAACGTTGAGGGGCTGAGCTAGCAGTGGGTCGACTACCGGTCGAGTTCGAGGGTCGGTTTTGAGGCTGGTTTGTGGAAGAGCGATAAGGATTGGGTCGGGAGTCGAACTGCCTAGTGTGGGAATGGGTTTTGGACTCTTCTAAGTCAAGTACCAAGCTGCAAGCGGCCTCTAGTGTGTCTATTCCCCTAGCAAACAGTTCGGTGCGAAGATCTTCTCGAAGGCCAGCTCTAAACATAGATAGGATTTGCGTTGGGGTAGCAGATTCCTCGCCGTTACAACGAATCAGGAAATCGTCGAAGGCAGAGATGTAATCTTTAACTGACTTGCTCCCCTGAGTTAGCCGATTCCACTTATCTAGGAGCTTAGGGTACGGTGGTAGGTATTTTCTCCTAAGTTCCTGCTTCATGGTTCTCCAATCTCTTATCGGGTGTTCTCCTCGAGATTCACGCATGTTCTCCAGATTGGTCCAGTAAAGGTTGGCTCGTCCTTTGAGCTTCATTTCAGCGAATCTGACTTTCTTCGCTTCAGAGATGTTGTACCATTTAAAATAGCTATCCATCGACTTGAGCCAGTCGAGGAAAACTTGGGGATCAAGTGTTCCATCAAAAGTTGGGGCGTCGATCCTAATGTTCTTCAAAAGCTGAGCGTCATTGTCTCTCCAAGTGTTGTCATCCCCTACGGGTTCCTGAGGTGGCCTCGGGTTGCGTTGGTAAAAGTCATGAAAACGTCCGGGATCTCGATGGGTCTCATGATCGGGTCGGTTGTCTTCGCCATAAGGTGAGTGAGGTCTGGATGGCGTGTAAATTGCAGGATTCCCATTACGCTCGATGTTATCTAGTCGGTCACTCGTGTGGCGCCTAAAGTCAGCTAGATCGGTTTGGGTGTTGCGAATTTGCTGAGTAACGGTACCCAATTGGCCCAAAATGAGGTCAAGGGTTGCTTGCATATGAGTTGGGTCCATGGTTGGGTGTTAGGGATCACTAGGGTGGCTTCCTAAGTCACTGACAGCCACTAATCCCACTGAAATGCTTGCTGGAATCGAAGTTACAGCAGCTGGAATGTGTGGGACAGCAAGCACAGAAGAGTGGAAAGTCACCCAAAAGATTTGGCAAGGGTCTAGGGGTTGCTACGGATGAACTTGGGGAGGTGGACAGCAGCTAAGCAAGCAGTTAGGAGTAACCGAAAGCTGAAAACTGCTGCAGGAAGTTTCAGGACAGCAAACTACAACAAAAGTCTAAGCTGCCTAAGTGTTTGGATAGTGTTGGGTGAGAGGACAGCACTTACGCAAAGCCTAAAAGTCTCTTACAAGGAGCCTAACAGTGGCTGGAAAGTGTGGACAGCAAAGGAAAAACAGGGAAAATAAAGGTTCTAACACTTAGAAACCTAACAGGTTAGGTGCTAGCAAGTGATACAACAATAAATAGGTTCTGACTTAGTTATATGCATGCAGGAATTTGCAAACAGTGAATGAAAACAGTAAAACCTTAAATACTAAATGATGTTTAGCATGTGAATAATGAATGACAAAGTAAACTAAACTCCTAGGATGCATCTAGCACAACAAAGCATGCTAACCATGCTCTGATACCAAAATGATGTGATGCGTTGGAGAGTTACACAAGAACTTTAAAAGAGAATTAGATGTTAGCTCCACAAATTATTTAATCATGCATCAAAGTCAAGTAAATTATAAGAAATTCGCGATGTTTAAAATTGCTAGGCAAGAAAACACTAGAGATAGCCAAGTCTTTAAGCAATTGCAAAAATAAACATAACACAATAGCTAGTAAATAGAAATCACACGATTAATACCACGTTGTTCACACTTTGAGGTCGTTAGCACTCTCTTCCTATGGAGACTAAGTTGAACGGCGGAAGATTGTCCAAGCTAGCATGGAGGTTGCCACTAAGACGGAGGCGCCAAGGAACGTCGCCATGGAAGAAGATCTCGGAGACGGAGGAGGCACGGTAGATCGACCTTTGATAAGCCAAGTGTAGTCGGAAAAGTGATCGTCGACGGTCTCTATCAAGGTGGGTACGATCCGTGATAAATACTCCACAACGGTATCGTCGAAATAGAATCCGACGTCGAAGAAAGGAGACCGGAGGATGTCGACCCTTCCGTTGTCGTCGTACTCAAACCCGTAATTCCACTCGGGTTCGTCCATGCATCCTTGGAGTGGATCCGGATGGTTGCCGCAAGCAAGATCTCCCCAAGGAGGGAGGGTGGGGCGGTGGCTTGGAGAGGGAGAAGGGAGCCGGCAGTAGAGCAAGGGAGGGGCGGGTGGTGGAGAGTAAGCTGAAATTTAATTTCAGTTTTGTGAAGTTAGGAGGGAAAGATTAGGGATTTTGAAATTCCAATTAATGTAATCAGTGCATTAATTGAAAATTTCAATTAGGGAGAGATTATGGGGCTGATTTTGTGGAGCATTTAAATTAATTTGGGGAGAGAGAAGACCAAGGAAGGGGGGGCCGGCCAAGCATAATGAGGGAATTAAGTAGATGGGTTAATTAAGTGGGCCCCACAGATTTTGGAAACAAATTTAAAAAAAAAAAATCTGTAGGAATTTAGTCTTCAAATAAAAGGAAAGTTTCCTTTTATAAGCAAACAGATTAAGCAATTTGAATTTCAAATTAGTTTTGAAATTCCATCATAACGATTGCTTAAATTATGGATTTACTTTAGGTAAGTAATCAAGCCTCAAAGATAACCGTAAAGCTTCAAATTCATACGCTAGAATAATGGGCTGTGAAGGCTGATTGAAAGATTAGCTAATCAAGCATTAATGGCTTGATTTTCCACGGCTGGAGCAACACAGCAACTCACGGCAGCAAGGGGGGGGGGGGGGGGGGGGGGGGGGCTGTGTGTTGGAATTGAGGGGTGGTGAAGGGGGGGGGGGAGAAGGCTGCAGGAGAGGGAAGCCGTGGCCAGCACCTGGGAAGGCTGGCCGGCGGGTGATTCCAGCCACAATGGCCGGCGGCTCTGAGCAAGCTTTGCTGGGCGGCGGCAACTGCAGGGCTAGTGATCCAACTTCTCTCCAACGGAAGGTGTGAGCGGCGTGCTCGAGGATGAGGAGTAGATCGAGGAAACTAATGCCCGGAGAACTCACAAAGAGATCTCATGATAAGAACTCACTAAGAGATCCTTGAACTCACAAAGAGAACAATAAAATAAAATTTTCATTCATCAATTCATTAAAAAATCATACAAGATACAATGGCCATATAAATAGGCCCCAATAAAATGCAAAAGTCTAAAATGCCCCTTGGGGCTACAAAAGCAACTACTACCCTCAGGGGTAAAATGGGAAACAACGAAAATAAAAATACAATATGAAAAACTGATGGTACAAGTACAATCAAAAATAAAGGCTAGCGATCATAGCCGTCGATCTCCGTGGTCGTCTCTGATAGACGCGCCGAAATCTGCTATCGATGACCTCATCACATTCTAACCAAGTTTTTTTAGGCCTACCTCTACCTTTCTTAACATAAGCCGAATCTAATACATATACTCTCTTAACAGGGTCATCGAAAGGCCGATGTTTTATGTGACCAAACCATCTAAGGCAACTCTTTATTTGTATCTACCATTGGAGGTGCTGCAACATTTTCACGTATATACTCGTTACACATTGTGTCTCTATGTGTAAAGCCACTAATCAACCTTAGCATCCACATCTCGACAACGCTTAAATTAATTTTTTTGCTATCGTTTTAATTATATTTTAAATTATGTGTAAAATTTACCCTTAGAGATAGGATACGAAATGAGCATATACGTGAAAAGGTTTGAGTAGCTCCAGTAGAAGATAAGATTAGAGAGAGTCGCCTTAGATGGTTTGGTCACATAAAACGGCGGCCTTCCGATGACCCGGTTAGGAGAGTAGAGGTATTTGATTTGACTTACGTTAAGAAAGGTAGGGGTAGACCTAAAAAGACTTGGTTAGAATTTAGAAAATATTAGGAATGACCTTTCTTTATTATTTTAAACGAGAATTTGACTTTTAATAGGACACAATGGAGAAAAAAGATTCATGTAGCCGACCCCACGTAGTGGGATAAAGGCTTGATGTTGTTGTTGTATCGTTTTAATGGCTAACATTTTATGTCATAAGGCATTACAAGCCTTACCACAATCTTACAAAAGTATCCCTTAAGTTTGAGGAATACGCTTCTATCACCAAACAAAATTGATTAATTCCACAACTTCAATCACCCAACTACAATTACACTAATAATATCCCGCTCTATTATTTCCCTCTCTCTCTCTCTCTCTCTCTCTTTATATATATATATATATATATATATATATATATATATATATATATATATATATATATATATATATATATATGACATACTACTTGCAATCAAATTGCCCTAACTTGATTAAAATATTGGATTGGTGTGGACAATGAGGAGAAATATCTGGATGGTGAGATATTTTTACAATTAATTGCTGATAGTTATAGTTGTATTTTTTTTTTCCCTTAGTAATGCGATCATTGAAATTTCTCTTGGAAGTATTCTGTTGGTGATTGCCAACAAGTGACTTATCTTCTGGAAATCAAGGTTCTTATGCTCATTTTGCAATGTCGAACATCAAGGATGGCCTGAAAATTCTCAGGAAATCGATGTTCTAATTTTCCCTATTTATGTTTGAGGTGAGAGGACCTTTAGAAAGCTATTTATTATTTTATTTATTGTTGGAATTAAGTAGTCATATGACCCTCTCTTTTTCTCTTTCATGAAGCAAGGTGCTGTAACAATGGTATATATATACGCACACATACATACATGCATATAAAGATATATAGATACATATATGTAGGGGTGTCAAATTTTGACACGACTCGAAACACGACCCGGAAAAATCCGGGTTCGGGTCAACCCGGACCCGAAACGGGTCGGGTTCAACAAATCAACCTGTTTTAAAAATTGGGTATGGTTCGGGTTGACCTAGCAACCCGAAAATTAACCGAAATTGACATGAAAACTCCTTTTGACTCGAAAACCCGAGATTGACCCGGTTTTGACGTTTTGACCCAAAAATTGAAGATTGACCCGATTTTGACCCGAAAACTAGCAATTTTAGGTTAGCTTCGTGTCATTCGTGTCGGGTCGGGTTGACCAGGACCCGAATCGGGTCGAGCTCGGAAACCTGACCCATTTTTAAAAATGGGTTCGGGTTGACTCGAATAGTGTTTGGTCAGTTTCGGGTTCGACCCGTTGACCCGAATTGACACCCCTACATATATGTATGATATACTACTTGCAATCAAATTGCCCTTAACTTTTTAGACGTCTTTTGTTTTCCTCAGTATTGCAATCATTGCGATATCTCTTGGATGTTTTCTGTTGGTGATTGCCAACTAATCTTCTGGAAATGAAGTTTCTTATACTCATTTTGCAATGTCGAACTTCAAGGATGGCCTGAAAATTCTCAAGCAACCGATGTTCTTATTTTCTCTATTTATGCTTGAGGTGAGAGAACCTTTCGAAAGCTGCATATTTTTTTATTGTTGGAATTAAGCAGTCATATACTCATATGGCCCTCTCTTTTTCTTTCTTTCATGAAGCACGGTGCAGTAACAATGGTACACACACAGACTAACACACACACATGTATGTATGATATACTACTTGCAATCAAATTGCCTTTAACTTGAAAAATTATTGGACTGGTGTGGACAGCGAGGAAAATTTTCTGGATGGTGATATATTTTTACAATTAATTGCTGATAGTTATTTGTCTTTTTTGTTTTTCTGAGTAAATTAATCATTGAGATTTCTCTTGGAAGAATTCTATTGGTGATTGCCAACAAGTGACTGATCTTCTGGTAATCAAGTTTCTTATACTCATTTTGTAATGTCGAACATCAAGGATGGCCTGAGAACTCTCAGGCAACCGATGTTCTTATTTTCGTATTTATGCTTTAGATTTGAGGACCTTTAGAAAGCTTCTTATTTATTTATTTATTGTCGGAATTATGTAGTCATATGGCCCTCTCTTTCTTTTTCTTTCTATATAAGTATATGATGTACTACTTGCCGTCGAATTTGCTTTAACTTGAAAATTTTTGGATTGATGTGGGCAATGAGGAGAAATATCTGGATGGTGAGATATTCTTAGAATTAATCGCGGATTGTTATAGTTGTCTTGTTTTCCTCAGTAATGTAACCATTGAGATTTCTCTTGGAAGAATTCTGTTGGTGATTGTGAACAAGTGATTGATCTTCTGGAAATCAAGTTTGTTATACTCATTCAATGTTGAACATCAAGGATGGCCTGAAAATTCTTAGGCAACCGATGTTCTGATTTTTCCTATTTATGTTTGAGGTGAGTGGACGTTTTGAAAGCTGCATATTTGTTTGCTTTATTGTTGGAATTAATTAGTCATATGGCCCTTTCTTTCTCTTTATTTCATGATGCACGGTGCAGTAACAATGGTATATATACATATGATATTTATTTATTTTGGGAAAGTAAGGGGAATCTGCATATGATATTTATTTATTTTGGGAGAACATATGAGAAAGTTTCAAGAGAAATGCTCTAGAGAGTTCTGTATAAGTATGGAGATTGTAATGCTTTTATTCAAGTCATTAATGATAGGTATACAGGTGTTATTAGTTATGTTTAAACACAAGGTGATTTGACCAAGTATTTTCCTATTTTAGTTGGATTACATCAAAGTTTAGCTTTAAGCCCATATCTTTTTGCTTTAGTCATGAATGTTCTTATTAGACATTGGCAAGAGGATATACCTTGGTGTATGCTTTTGTTCGATGATATTCTACTTGTTAGTAAGATTGGAGATGAAGTTGATGAAAAACTTAGATTATGGAGGTTAATCATAGAGTCAAGTGATGGTAAAATGTCGGCCTTTTTTGATGATCATGTTAGGAGAGTAGATATATTATATCTGATCTATGTTAAGAAAGGTAGAGATTAACCTTAAAAGACTTGTTTAGAAAGTATTAAAATTGACATTTTTTATTAGATTTAAATGATAATTTAACTCTTAGTAGGGTACTAGGGTATAGTGTAGAAAAAGGAGGCGTGGCCGACTTCATGTAGTGGGATAAAAGCTTTGTTGTTGTAGATATAGATGATCTTGAAAGATGCTCAACATATCATAAGGCAACCCAAGTGACGCTACCACTCCTTATTCCACCAACATTCTATTTCTTATGCATGTTGGTGGAATCTCACAATCTCTCCATATGAAAGTAAAATTGAAATTGCACTGATGGGTGATAATGTTTTTCATTTTCAGATGGAAATCATATCTGTTGCCTAATCTTCTCCATGAAATATATTTTTAATGGCCTAATCATATGGCATTTTTCCAAATTAGTGGCATTCACAATATGTTGTAGTATGCTGAGATTATCTCTTTTATGAGTGAAAAGTTGTGAGGGCAATGATGATGAAATATCGCTATGTTTCCCAGGATATGGCATCTCTGGATGGTCTTGAGCATCTCAGGCAACCACATCTTCCATTTGCATGGGAATTAAGTGTAGTAAAGCTCTACTTATCTTCCATTTGCATGGGAATTTGTTTTAAGTTTGGCCTGTTCTGGCATTGTGTGCTGAAACTATGGTTGGGTAAAGCATAAATCTTATGGACCATTTTTTAAATAAGGGCTGAATTTGTTTTCAGTCATTTTGAGTGTGCATACAATCCTTACTTTTGAGGCATTTTTGAAACTATTTGAGTTTAAATTTCATTTTTAATTCTCTGTAGGTGTCATTTACTTGCTTGTTTTCACTCATTGTATTTTTGCTTCTCTTTTCCTCTCCTGCTCTTGTTTGCCTGCTCTTGTTTGCATCGGGGCTGGATTCTTTTTACTTCACTTGTAACTTTTTCTTCATAGTTAATTGATGGGCTTAGGCCCCAAAATTTTTTTTTAAAAAAAATGTTGTAAAAGATATACGGTAAGTATGAAATGAAAAAGCCTCAAATGAAAAAAAAAGATTTGCAATAAAAATTAATGTGTGAATTTTTTTTTGTAATTGTTAAATATATAAATTAACTCATACTGAGTTTAAGAAAGCAATATGTGATGCAAATATTTTAATTTTTAATAATTTATATATAATAGATTAGATATTAAGCCTCAAATGAAATAGTTATTGAAGGAGATTTTTTGGGGCGCTGTAATTTTTCTATTAGCCCTGCTTGTAATTTCAGGGAATGTTTTTCTCATCTCTTTCCCTATGTTTTCTATGGTGTTGTTGCAACTAGTAGGATTTAATTTGTAAATATCCGATTAAATTTAAATCTCAAAAATTATGTGGTAAGATAAATGTTAAATTTTGTTTGACAATATAATCTAAGATATATGGCAGCTAGTTCATTAAAAAGTTAATTTTAATTTAAATTTTAAGTATAATATTAATTACTGTCAATATAATAAAAAATAATTTAATTTTAAAATAACTTATTAAATTTAAATTTGATTATATTTTAAGTTATTTATAAATTAGTTATAAATTATTAATTTTTTATCATTAATTATAAAATATTATAAATAATGCAATTATGATTTAACTTTGTAACAATTAGTTGAAGTAAATAATTTTTTTTAATTATATTTTAATTATATTAATTTTTTATTATATTATATTTATATTTACTTTTAATTAAATTAGTTATATTAAATAAATTTATTCATTTGTTATACTTCTCTGCTATTATCTTTAAAATTCCATATTCTCTTGCTCTTCCTATAGCCGTGGGTTTGCTAGGGTTTTCTTTACCTCTGCTTATGCTGTTCGACTTTGCCTGCTCCGCCTGATAGTTAAGAGTTTCGAACGAGTCGCTAAATGTCTTCTTTGCCTCCTTCGACGACGTTCCTTCCTGTCGAAACCCAAGTCATGTCAGTTCGCAGTTCTCATTTTAGCTTATATTAATTATGTTCAATTAGACTATGTAGATTAATTTCTTCGCATAGGCGTCTAGGGTTTTGCTTTTCTTCTTCTCTATTTCGTCGTTGCTGTTCGACTTCGTTGCTTCGCGTGAGGCAGGGTTTTTCGACGAGTTGATTCTTCGGTTTCTTCGTTGCTGTTTGACTTCGCTCGCTCGACGACGTTCCCTTCCTGTCTGATCGAAAGTCTGGGAGTTCGTTTGCTGTAAAGGAAACTATCTTTCTTCCTTTCGCGCGCTTCTTCGGCCAAATCCCAAATCTTGTAAAACTGCAAAATTTTAGGATTTATTAAATCCCGGATTTACGGTCCAGTGAGGGAGACGAAGGATTTATTCCTCCGTGAGATTTAGCGGGTGTTGTTCAAATCCTGTTTGCAGGATTTGGAAGAAATCTTGTTCAATTTCCAAATCCTGCTCAAATTTGGCATAAATACTGTTAAATCATTTATCCGAACAGCCCTAGGGATTGGCCACTATCGACGCATGGATATCCCTATGTTTGCTATTTTTATGATCTGGAATTTTTGGATGTCATGGAGCTTCTGAGGCAACAGCAGCTGGCATTACAATGGGGATTTATACATAGCTATCAATAGAAAGCTTTCCACTTTCCTTATTTAATGGATTCTGCTGTCATCTGACCCCTGCCCTATTCTTTGTGTCTCATTCTTCTTCTTTTCTATTGGAATTTAGTCAGTTCTGTTGGGTTATTGATGTTTCATAATGTGCAGGGTAGGATGCATTATTCTCTTTGAAGCTCCAATGAAATTACCGTTCTGAGTAGTTGCAGATGCATATTTATAGTGGATCACTGGATGAGGTTGTTGTGGAAGAAGCATGAAGCATGCCTTTGTTGGTTTTTGCACTATGTTGTGTTGTTGTGGTTGTTATTAATTTTTAATTGCCAGTGCTTATTTGTTTTATTAAGTTTTGATGCCATGACGCATTGGCCTATTTGAATCTTCCATGGTTAAGTTCTCATCTTTTTAATTGAGAATGGCGAGGCATCAACAATGACCTTATATTCCGCAAGTAATAGTTGCTTTCATTTTTTTATAAGGGCTTGAACAAGGAGTACAGCCTGAAAGCTTTTTCTCTTTTTCTATGTCAGAGTTTTGGAGTTGTCTTTGGATATCTCTTTATTGAAGTTCCATGAAACAACTTTGGTAATTCAGAAGAATTTTAATCCATCTCCCCCCCCCTCTCTCTCTCTCTCTCTATACACTTACATGCATATACATACAAACATAACATGCATAGATGTATGATAATCTACTTGCAATCAAATTGCCCTTAGCTTGAAAAAAATATTGGATTTGTGTGGACAATGAGGAGAACTAGAAGGATTGTGAGGCATTTTTTTACAATTAGTTGCCGATAGTTATTGACTTATTGTTGTCTTTTGTTTAACTCAGTAATGTAATCATTGAGTTTTCTCTTGGAAGAATTCTGCTGGTGATTGCCGACAAGTGACTGATTTTATTGAAATCAGGTTTCTTATACTCATTTTGCATTGGCGAACATCAAGGATGGCCTGAAAATTCGCAGGCAACCATTGTTTTGATTTTACCTATTTATGCTTGAGGTGGGAGGACCTTTAGATAGCTGCTTATTTATCTATTTATCATTTTTGTGCTGGAATCTTCTAGTCATATTGCTCTCTCTCTCTCTCTCTCTCTCTCTCTCTCTCTCTCTCTCTCTCTCTCTCTCTCTCTCTTTCATAAAGCACGGTGTAGTAGCCATGGTAACTTGTCTAGCAATTTTTTCATTATATAGATATTTGATTTTTGATGGAGATGCATAGAGAGTAAGGAGAATCTAAATTTGATATTTATTGATGTAGAGAAAGCATATGATAAAGTTTCAAGAGAAATGCTCTGAAGAGTTCTAGAAAAGAAAGGAGCTTATAATGCTTATATTCAAGTCATTAAGGGTATATGTACAACAGTACAAGTGCTATTACTTGTCATCTAAGGTGACTTTCTAATCTTATCTTCACATATATGCTCATTTCATATCTTGTCTCTAAAAGTAAGGCCGTTCATCGGCCTGAGCATCCTCATCTCAGAACACTTTACATAGTATTATGCTTCTTTTTTAGTAGCCAACATTTTTCACCATAAATCGGTGTAAGTCTCAACACTATCTTATAGAATTTTTCTTTTAAAGTTTAGAGGGACTTTTCTATCCCACAACGTATCAGATGATTTAAAATTTAGCATTTGGTTTTAAATGGCTGTTATCGAATTTTTCAATATTTTCCATGATATAGCATGTCTGGATGGCTTGGAGTTTCTTTGTCCACCACAACTAACATACGATGGGAATTCAAGCTTAGGCAAGCATTTTGGCTTGTCTTATGTAATGGTTTCATTGTCATCATCTTAGCCTTCTTTTTCTTGTTCATTTCTTCTTCTTCTTTCCTTTTGGGATTGTGATCTATGTAATTGATATTTTTTTGGTGGATTTAGTGCAAAAAGAGTTTTGTTTACCTATTTGATTTAAACTCTCATATTTAATTGCTGTAAAAGTTCGAGGCCCTGTCTCCATTCTTATTTTAATTTGTTGGTGGAATGGCATTCTTGCTATGAAAATAGAAATTGAAATTTCGTTGAAGAATAAAATACTTCCTATTTACGGAGGGATGCACAATCAATAGCATCGGATCTTCCATGAAATACAATTCAGGAGGCCTAATCATTTAGCAGTTATATAGATTAGTGCCACACTCGTAAAAGGTAAATAAAGTATGATTATCTCTTTTATGTGTTAAAAATTGTGAGGAATATTATAATGATGGTGATTTAGAAATAAGTGTATAGTGTTTGATATGCACGAGTTTAAAAAATATTGTTTTTTTGTCTAAAGAGAAAAAAAGAAGCGGGATTTACATTATGAGTGTTAAACTCTGATCATTAAATTGTTGCACTCGAATGTTCTTAAATTGTGAAACTCTTATCAGTAACTTATAAATGTTATTTGGTATGAGTGTCATGTAGATATACTTACAAAATCTTTGGAATAACAAAAAGCTACCATAAGAGTTACTAAAATTCTTAGGATTTTCTATTTATAGGCCTATCTATTTTTTAGTTTCTACTGTCAGTGAATGCTGCAGCGTTTTTTTAGTACTCTGCATTTCAAGGTCTTTTGCTTTCTTAATGGGTGATATACTACTTTGTTTATCGTTTCTTTTTACCTCTTCTTTGCTGTAATGGCAGAGAAATAAGCCTCATGAGGCAACCTGTGCAGACATCATGATTTTAGCTTTTTATGGCTATAGCTGAGAGGTCATAGTGGAAACTTGTTCTCAATTTTTATGTGAAGTCTTAGCAAATCAATTTGTTCTCGTCCTTTTTCGTGACTCCGCAGCTCACTTTGATCTGTTGGTTGTTTGGTGGAAAGTTAAAAAAAAAAAAACTTTGTTGGTGACTGGAATCCTAGTTGTGGTCTTCTTTCCTGCTAGTTTGCAATCCTCCATGCCCTGGTATTGTAACAGCTGCACTTTAATAAATTATGAAGCTTACAAAGTGTGGTGCTTTGAACTTCCAAACAATCTGAAGCAGGTTTCGGTTATGAATTACCTTACAAATTTAAGAGCCTCCGTTTCCACTCTATTTCTTTTTTATGTTGGGAAATTTTCTCACAATCTGTTCATATGAATGGGAAATTTAAATTGCATGGATGGAGGATTATATTATTTACATATGGAAAACCTATCAATTAACTCATCTCTGTCTTGAAAAAATATGGGATGGTTTTCTTTTTGCTTCTTAAATGAACTTTCTAGTTCAATAATTATGTGGTTTAAAATTCTGCAATACGAGGCTCGTCTTGAGGCCCGCCTTTGCACAATTCCAGTAAAAAGTGACTAGATGCTTACGCCTCGAGTTTTTTTTATAAAGCTTGCGCCTCAACTTGGTTGAGGCCCGCCTCGCCTCACTAGCATGAGGCTTACGCCTCACGCTATATATATTAAAACTTACATAAATCTTGCCCGACATTGGACTCTATAGGAGAGGAGGAAGGGGAGAGAGCAGTTCTTCATAATGATGATTCAAATGAAGAACCCCTTAGTGATGACAGTGCTGATGACTTATGAGTTCTTATGTGATTTGTCTTTGCTATTTATTTTTTGAAATTTGAATTATATGTTAATGAAAGGAATACTGGGATTTGGGAAAGATAGAATTTTGAGTTGAACTATATTTCATGTTGTCTTATTATTTGGATATTTTTATTTCACTTCATATCTTATGCTTTTTTATATTTTATATTATTCACTCATTAGTATATAAAAAATTTATCATTTTATGTTTACGCAATCTTTTGATTTTGAGGCTTACGCCTCAAAACGCCTTGAGGCTTACGCCTCAAAACGCCTTGAGGCTTACGCCTCGCCTCACGAATGAAAAACGCTTCAATACCCGAATACGCAATTTTAAAATATAGAATACTTTATAATCATATTTTAATGTTTCTCAGAATTAGCTTGAATTCATGATGTGCATGCCCTCTATTAAAGATATGTATATATTTGTTGAGAGGTTTGATGGAGAAACATAGAGTAAAAGGGAGCTGCATATGATATTTATTTATTTAGAGTATACATATGATAAACTTTCAAGAGAAGTGCTGTGGAGAGTTCTAGAAAAGAAAAGAGTTATTAATGCTTATATTTAAGTCATTAAGGATATGTATACAAGAATTTTAATTTGTACTTAAACATAAGGTGATTTGATCAAGTATTTTTCTATTTTAGTTGGATTATATGAAGGATTAATATTAAGCCCATATCTCTTTTTATTTTGTCATGGATGTTGTTTGTAGATGTCTGCAAGGGGTTGTTCCTTTGTGTACACTTTTTGCTGGTGATTTTTTTATTATTGATAGGATTAGTTAGGGAGTTGATGAAAGTTTTGAATTATGGAGGTTAGCCTAAGTGTTTAAAGTTTTTCGTTTGAGCAGATCTAAAATCGAATACATGAAGTTTAGTTTTAATAGTAATAATTTTGTGTTGGGATTGTGACATAGGTTGATCAAGTGATTAAAAAGAGTGCTTGTTTTAGATATTTTGGGTCTATTGTTGAAAATGATAGTGAAATAGATGGGGATATTATTAGTGAAATTGAAGTTGGATGGTTGAAGTTGCAGAATGCATCAATTTTGTTTTGTGATGAAAGTGTATTCCTTAAACTTAAGGGGTACTTTTATAAGATTATGGTGAGGCCTGCAATGCCTTATGATGCATAATGTTTGCCATTAAAAAAAAAACATAAAATTAAATTAATTGTTGCCAAGATGAGGATGCTCTGGTGGATTAATGCCTTTACAGTTTTTGGCATAATGCATAATGAGTATATACGTGAAATTGTTGCAGCACCTCCGATCATATATACAAATAGAGAGTTGCCTTAGATGGTTTGATCACATAAAACATCGGCCTTCTAATGACCTTGGTAAGAGAGTGTATATATATTAGATTTGGCCTAAGTTAAGAAAGGTAGATGTAGGCCTAAAATGACTTGGATAGAAAGTATTAAAAATGATCACTTTTTAATTCGATATAAATGAGGATTTGACTTTTAATAGAAGACAGTGGAGAAGGATTCATGTAGCTGAACTGATGCAGGACTACTTAGATGCAATGTTTATGAGTTCCAATTAGGCTTTGCACAACTCTTTGTATAGAATAAGTTCGGAATAAAATTACTAGCAATTAACCACGGCGAGTAAAACAATGAAGGAGTTAATATTGCATAGGCTAAATTACATGCGCCAAATTTTGAACATTCAAGAATAATTAAGAAAATAGCAATAACACAGAAAAGTAGCTTCCAACATAATCCCTAATCTAACAGTGAGATCTAGGATGCATAGAAAGCGCACTCAATTCCTATGATTTACTAAGCTTTAGCGAGAGCATTCGGAGTGGCCTTTAGCGAGTACAATCTTAACCAAACGAGAATTTGGAGTTAGAAGAATTTGAAGACAAGTAGAGAGACAAAGAACCTTTCGTCAAGAAGACTTTGAAATCCTCCACTCAAGTCCTTCGAAATGCTCTTCAATGGCTTCCGTCAATTGGAACAAAATACGATCTACGTATTCTTCGATTGTATGATCGATCTCCAGGTTCACGTCGAAGAATGTAGAACGGAAGATGTCGGTGTAACCGTCGTCGTCCCACGTGATTCCGTACTCAGTCTCGGGATCCGCCATTCATGGGTGATTGAAGATCAACTCTTAAAATGAGGGAGCACTTTGCCAAAGCAATCAAAGAGAAAAAAGTTTCTCTTTGGCCTTGAAAGAAGAGTGAACCAAAATCCCAAAAAATCTGAAAGAAGTTTCAGATTTTTCCTCACGTAGGAGGAAACCAATGGAGAAGAAGCTAGAAGGGAGTTGGGCGGGTCAGGGAGTAGGGGCCGGTGGCTTGAGAAGTTTGTAGAAAGGAGTTATGAGGAGGTTAAAGGCTTCTATCTTTGGATGAGTGAATTAAGGAAGGTTTTAAAAGAGCCCAATTTAATTTGAAATTAAATTGAATCCATGATTGGAAACTTTCCTAAAATAACCCAAGATGATTAGGAAAGGTTTTAAATTTTGAAATTAAATCAAATGGGATTTGAAATTGTTCCAGATTAATCCCAAAATAATTTAGGAAATCCAAGGTAATGGAAGGAGAAGTGGGGCCGGCGGCTAATCATGCATGGCCGGCGGACCCATGGATTGGGGAGAGATTAAAGGGAGCAATTAAGGTTTCTTAAATTAGGATTTAGAATTAGGAAAGAGTTCTTTTAAATCCTCTTGAATTTGAAATTCAATTAGATTTAAAATAAATGCTTCCCTAAAATAAGTTGACTTAATTTAGGAAATAATTTGAATTCAAATTTGAATGAATTTGAAATTCAAATCATTCTCAATTAAATCTAATCCAAATTAGGAAACCCAATAGGATGAGCAATGGAGATGTGGCCGGCACAATGGGGCTCGGGTGGGATGCTGGGCCGTGAGGTCTAGGTGGGAAGGAGGTCGGGTGAGGTGGAGGGAAAACCGGCGAGCAAGGGTGGGGAAAAAGATATAGGAGAAGAGTAAAGAGGATCAAGAAAGAACCACGAACCCGACTTATCCAAGTTGGTGGGTATTGCGCTATCTCCTTCCTCTCCAAGGAAGCTCTCTCTCCACTAGAACTCACAAGTTCTCACAATGCTCCAGGCAAGAAAACAAAATTCTCTAATAATCATTCATTAACCATAATAGAATAAAATTGGGCTTTAAATAGCCTCCTACAACATGACTCGAAACAAAAGACACAAACGCCCTTTGGGCTTACATACGATAACTCCCATGAGAGGGGTACTACGGGAAAGAAAACACATAAGCAACTAAATAAAAAAATACAACGACTCTAAATGCCACATAAGCAAATAACAAGCTACATGAAAATAAAATACATCAACGACTCAAAAATATAAAGACTCGATCGTGGCCGTAGATCGTCGGCCGCGTCTCTGATAAACTCTCCATGATGATCCGATGTCCCCATCATGAACCTAGGTAGTGGGATAAAGCTTTTTGTTATTTTAGGGCTTGAACTATGAGGATAACATGAAAGCTTTTTATCTTTTTTATCAAGAGTCAAAACTTACTTTTTTACTTGTATTTTTCATAAAAATGTAAAAAAGAGCATAAGGAAAAATAAGTTCCAGAAGATCAGCCACTACTTGGCAATCACCAGCTCAATTCTACCAACAGGTATCTCGATGATATGATTATCCCTATTTATGCTTCAGTTTGGAGGGCTTTTGAAAGCTGATTGTTTATCTATTAGTGTTGGAATTCAATAGCTATATTGTACTCTCTCTTTCTCTTTTGAAGCAGGTTTCAGTTATATATATATGCTCAGCGTATCTTACTGGCAATCTAAGTGCACTACCTTTCATTTTGCATTACCTTTCAAATTTAAGTGCTTCCGTAACCATTCTATTTTTTTTGCATGTTAGAAAATTCTCTCAAAATCTGTACATATGAATGGGAAATTTAAATTGCACGGATGGAGGATTATATTTTTAATTTACAGAAGGAAAATCTGGCAGTTGCCATATCGAAGCCATATTTAGATGGCATTTTCATGATTAGCGGTATACGAAAGACATGTAATTGCTACAATTTTCTCTTCTATAACTGATAGTTGTGAGGGCAACGATGGTGATAATTTAGAATTTAGCCATTTACTGCACATGATTTCTCCACTCATTTGACATCTTTTTCGTCTTCAAATTAATTTTAAATATTTTAGATGGTCAAGAAATATCTTCATCTTCTAAGCATTTCTACACTTCTATTGGAATATCATAAGGTCAAACAGTTTTTTCATACCTCATTTTCTTTAAATCAACTATAACTTTAGTTTTATTAATACATTGATAAAATTTTTTTTTTTTTTTTTCATTTAGATGCTATGGTCATCAAAATCAACCGTGTTCTCACAGTCTTCATTGAAAAATTTAGCAAAATATCTTTATGATGCTGATATTCATTTAGATTTTAGCTGGGTTTTGTAGTGCTTCTTTGGAGTTTCTCTATGTTTCCTATGGCATAACATGTATGGTTGATTGAATATGAGCTATTCATAAACAACAAGTTTTTATGACTGTTTTATATAACAGATGATTTGAAGTTCGATTCCCATGAAGGCAAGTAACTCTTTTACGATGGGAATGTCTTAGTGTTAGTGTTGATGATGCCCAAATATGCTTTCCTATACACCCTTTGATTGTATTGACAAGTTATTTAGGTTGGCCTTTTGTGGCAACTGTGTGGCCATCAGCTATTTTTACTCTTCTTTTGGATGCTTAGTCTACCAGTTCTTTTACCTTTTATCTACCTTTATTTATGGGAAGATTCAATGGTTTTGAACTTTCTTTCTCTACGCTGCACTCTCTGTTTATATGTATATGATTAAATGGTTTTAAATTTTTATGACAGTTTTATCTACCTTTTATCTACCTTCCTAATAGTTTTAAAGGGATCTGCCTATGTTATTTATTTATTTAGAGCAAGTAAACATATGATAAACTTTCAAGAGAAGTGATGTGGAGAGTTCTAGAAAAGAAAAGAGTTAGTAATGCTTATATTTAAGTCATTCAGGACATGTATATAAGAGTTCTAATTTGTGCTTAAACACAAGATGGTTTGATCAAGTATTTTTCTATTTTAGTTGGATTATAAAAAGGATCAATGTTAAGCCCATATCTTTTTTTCTTTAGTCTTGGATGTTCTTTCTAGTCTTTTGCAAGGGGATGTACCATCGTGTATGTAACACGTTTGCATATTAGAATATGTACATGAGAGAGCTCCTAATGATGCGCATAATTTTTCAATTAATGGCTGGTAGCTATTTTCAAAAGTCAAAACTTGCTAGTTACTTGTATTTTTCTCAATAATGTAATCATCGTGATATCTGTTGGTAGAACTGAGCTGGTGATTGCCAACTAGTGACTGATCTTCTAGAACCCAGGTTTCCTTATACTCTTTTTGCAATGGCAAACATCCAGGATGGCTTGAAAATTCTCAAGCAATTGATGTTATGATTATCCCTATTTTTGCTTCAGTTTAGAGGGCTTTGAGAAAGATGATTGTTTATTTATTAGTGTTTGAATTCAATAGCAATATTGTACTCTCTCTATCTCTTCTGAACCAGGTTTCGGTTAAATGCTCAGTGTATCTTGCAATCTAAGTGCACTACCTTACAAATTTAAGAGCCTCCATTTCCGTTCTATTTCTTTTGCTTTTTGGAAAATTTTCTCACAATCTGTCAATATGAATTGAAAATTTAAATTGCACGGATGGAGGATTATATTTTTCATTTACAGATGGAAAACGTGGCAGTTGCTCCATCTCCACCTTGAAATACATTTAAGAAGTCCTAATTAGATGGCATTTTCAAGATTTAGCCATTTAGGATGAGTGAATGTAGTTGTTGTGATTATCTCTTCTATGGGTGAATGTTGAGAGGGCAACGATGGTGATAATTTAGAATTTAGCCATTTACTACAAATGATTTCTCCACTCATCTAACATCTTTTTAGTTTTCAAAATAATATTAAAAAGTTTAGATAGTCAAGAAATTCCTTCATCTCCTAAGCATTTCTACACTTCTATTGAAATATCATAAGGTCAAATAGCTTTTTCACCCTTCATTTTTCTTAATCCACTACATCTTCAGTTTTACTTACTTATACGTTGATAAAAACAAAAATCTTTAATTTCATTTAAGAGGCTATGGTCACTAAAATCAACCGTATTCTCGCAATCTTCATTGAAAAGTTTAGCAAAATATCTTATCCATCTTTGTTGAATATCTTCTTCTAATAAAACCACTTTTTGATCTTCATCTTTAATGCATTTTACTTGAACTAAATCCTCACTACTCCTATCTCTTTATTTGGCCTAATTATACTTCTGTCTTTCGTCCTCCTTAATATCTATTATATTATATAAATCATTAAAGCTAAAATCTTTGCATATTATATTACTTTTTCAGACTCAGTTACACTAACGACTCCCTGAGAAAGGTATTTCTTAGTCTATGCTGACCTTAAAGCCGGATAGCTTTGGAAGAGCAAAGCAGTTAATACAGTGAGAAATAGAAAAGTTAAAAAATCATGGATCATGTACTATTAGGTCTGCTTATATGTTTAATGCAATGTCAGAAGATGCAAATGCTTTTGTTGAATGTGACATGCTCCCTCTCAGAGGATGCTTATTGCATTTGTTGACAGTGACAGCGGCGCTGGGGTGCTATCTTTATGTTGTTTTAAGGCAATTAGGTTTTGAGGTGGAAGATAATGTTAAGACTTTTTATATGTCCATGCATGTCAGTTTTACTTTCTATGTATTGGTGAATGTTTCATATGTTTTGTGGACTCAGTTCCTTTGAGAAAGGGTATCTTTTTTGCCTATGCTTACCTTAAAGAGGGATTGCCTTAGAAGAGCAGTGCAGTGAAAACAGTGAGAGAGAGAAAAGTTAATATGCCATGGATCTTGTACTATTAAATCTGCTTATAAAGTCAGCTATTCGGTTATATTGAATGCATATTCTCTCTCTTTCTCTAATATTGAATGGAGTTGTATAGGTGGAAAAATATAGAAGCATTTAAAGATTAGAGAGAAAGAAGAGGACAAATAACCATATATTTGACATTTAGAGGGAGATTAAGAGTGATGAAGTGTCTTTTACAGGACCGGATTTTGATTCATATTTTTGTTGGTAACAAGGAACTGTTGTTGGATCCTAATGTTTTCATTGCAATTTCTATGAAGATATTCTGTAAATTCAATTCATATCATGGGGAAGTAGTTTGTGATAGTTCTCAAGTTCATTGTTCAATGCAGTGTCACTAGATTGCTAATTAATTTGTTGACAATAACTCTCTCTCTCTCTCTCTCTCTCTCTCTCTCTCTCTCTATATATATATATATATATATATATAGATATATTTATTTATATATATTTATAATGGAAAAAAATGTGAGTTGTGTGGGCAACAATGGTGATGATTTAGAAATTAGCCATCGAATGCACATGAGGGAAATGAAATGTCCCTATGGTTATTGTGATATGGCATGTCTGGATGGCCTGGAGCTTCTATGGCAAGTATATCTTCCATTAGGTTGGGAGTTAAAGTGTAGAAAAGCTTCGCTACTTGTCTGATGTCATGGATTCGTTGTTCTTCTTCTGCTACTTATTCTTGCTTAAGAGTCGAGAATCATAGTTCATTCAGTTGTTGTTCCTAGCTCCCTAATAATCTAATCACTAATAAATTCCCCTCCAACTTCTGGTGCTGTTACTGTTACATTATATCCATAATCAATTATTGCTACTTAGCTTTGCTATGTTTCTCTGGCTACTAGATGCTGGATTTCGTTTGGAGAGGCAGTGACAATTATTGCTGGTAATTTGGTCGATTTTTTCTCTACTTTAGCAATGAGGCATTAAGGATGGAATGGAACTCCTCTACCAACGTACTGGTAGTGCTATTAAAAACTTCCTACTGTACTGCTTCTTTTACCAATGTTGCTGCTAATATGAGAACCTACTTCTATTTAGTTTTTTAGCTGCATGTTCTGAGCGTTTCTCAGATTCTTTGTAATAGTAGGATCGGGAGGTATTTGTTGCTGTTAAATATTTATTTTCAATGATTATATTTGAATGATTGATGAAAACTGTTTGTCAACATAGTGATGAGCTTGATGATATCAAGACATCCTTATCTGAATGGTGTGGAACTATTTGATTTGTTTCTCTGGAGTGGTCCCAATGAAAACTTCATTCGCAGAGGTGATTATTATGGTGATGCTGCTTATGATGTTGATGGTCTCATGAGCCATAGTGAATGCTTGCCTGCCTCAGCACTAGCGGTGTAAATGAGTCGATCTAGAGCTATTTGAGTGTTGTCAAATGAGCAAAAATTTTGTGTTTAGATCTTTAACTTATCTTGCAAAGCAAAAAGCTGTTTACAGACATAAAGCATATTTGTAAAGTTAGATGTAGCAATTTAGTTTATGAAGATCAACAATGTGGTTTATGAATTGCGAGTTCTTTTGTATCTGATTTCTAAATCTCATATCTTTTGTCCTTGCTTTATAAATTTTCTTATTCGAATCAATTGGAAATTTTATCATTACCCTTGGTTATTTTTCCGATACCATGTTATATTTTCTGACAAATTCATGGAGTTAAACCTCGTTCCATTTCTAGTATTTTTGCTCTCTTCAATATTTTCTATTAAAGGTCTAAGAGATCTTTTTTTTTTTTAGTTTGATTTTTGTTGTTTTATACCAAAATTTTCTAATGTTTGCTTTTTTCCTTTGCATTAGCTTGTCGATTTTATAACTGTGTACCCAATTTTTCTGAATTTTTTGTTTTGGCAGCTTGGATCTGTTAGTTTGCGAACTGATTTTATTCCAAAATCTTCTCATGTTTGCTTTTTTACTTTGCAGTAGCTTGTCGATTTTTATGGTTTTATGACATTCTCTTTTATCCAGCAAAAACAATGGTCTAATTAATTTCGGGTTGTTTCCTATTTCGGGTTCTTTTTTTTTGTTGGTATCAAGGAATTGTTGATCCTCTTGTTTTCTTTATAATTTCTATGAAGGTATTCTATAAATTCAGTTCTTATCTGTGGAAAGTAGTTTGTGATAGTCAGAAGTTCCATTTTTAATATAAAAATGCAATGTCAGAAGATGCTTAATGTATTTGTTGACAATAGTATGCTCCCTCACATTCTCTATCTCTTTTATTAAAGGCTGGATCTTTTACTTCTACGTCTTTGCAACATTTAACTTAATATGAAATCAAGCTGCTACTATACGTTGGATGCTATGTATTTCTTTGAAGACTAGTTAATCGAAAATTTCTCTCGTTATTGGGAGGTATAATTAACTATAGTGACTTGCGCCTATAGGAAACCTTAACTCAGATCATAAAGTCCTCATAAAACGAGGGGAAATTTTTGAGTAGTATCTTATTTAAAACCCAATCTGCCTTTTGAAAATTTGCCTCGGAAATTAAATTTAGAACTCTCCTCGACGACCTAAAATTACCATATATTTGACATTGAGAGGGAGATTTAGAGAGATGATGTCTTTGACATGACTTGAATGTGATACTTTTTTTTTGTGTGAATGAGAAACTGTTGTTAGATCCTAATGTTTTCATTGCAGTCTCTATGAAGGTATTCTACTATATCAATTCATATCATAGGGGAGTAGTTTTGATTGTTCTCAAGTTCTATGTTCAATGCAGTGTCAGAAGATCCCTAATGAAGTTGTTGACAATAACACACCTCTCTCGATATCTCCCTCGCTCTCTGTGTTACTATCTATTTATGTTACTATCTATTTATGTGATGGAAAAAGTGGTTAGTTAATTGCAAACTAAATTATGCAGAATCTCCTTATTTATTACATTATAAGTTCGGTTGTCTAATTTCGATTCTAATTTTTATGCATGCTGATAAATCTCACTCCTTATATGAAAAAGTAAAAATGAAATTGCATTGAAGGGGTATAATATTTTTGCTTTTTTATATGGAAATCCTATCAATTGCCTCATTTTCACCCTGAAATACAATTAAGAAGGCCTAAATGTATGATAGATGCAAATATTTGTACCATAAATATAACATGTAGTAGTGTTTTGTGGTTATTTGTTCGAGTAAAAAAGTTGAGAGGGCGATGATGATGATGATGATGTTTTTAGAATTTTGGCTTAATATCTCTAAGTTTCCTATGGTATGACTTTCTGGATGGCCTGAATTTTCTTAGGCAACCACCGCTGACATTACAGAGGATTTCAAGCATAGCAAAACTTCTCTACTTCTTGTATTTCATGGATTCTTTTTTCTACTTTTTGATGGATTCTTTTTTCATAATCTGAGCCTTTTTTATTCTTCTTCGTCTTCATCAGTTCATGTTGAGTGCATTTAGGATGAAGATTAAAAAGTGTTTTTATTAGAAGAGGATATTCAACGAAGGTGGATGAGATATTGTGTTATACTTTTCAATAAAGATTGGGAGAATACGATTGACATTAGTGACCTTAGCAATCTAAATGAAAAGAAATTTTTTTGATTTCATTGGCGTATTAGTAATATTGAAGTTAGAGAGGCTTTAAAGAAAATGAAGTGTGGAAAAGCTGTTGGACCTGATGATATTCTAATTGAGGTGTGGAAATTCTTAGGAGATTATGTTGATGATTAAAAAGATTCCAGATGAGTGGTGATTGAGTGTGTTGATTCCTATTTCTAAGAATAAAGGTGATGCACAAGATTATGTGAGTTATAGAGAACTAAGTTAATGTGTCATACTTTAAAACTATGGGAGAGAGTTATTGAGCATAGGTTGCAGTGTGATATTAGTGATTAATGTTTCTCAAAGTCAAATTGGATTCATGCGGGGTAGTTCTACTATGGAAGCTATACATTTATTGATAGGTTTGATGGATAATTATACAGACAATAAGGAGGATTTTGTTAGAGGCGGAGGCCGAGAATGTCCTCCTCCCGCTCTTGCCGTTAAAGCCGCAAGTTTCATTAGAGTTGTTTAGGAGGGAAATTTGAATGCAGGGACTGTTTAGAGATTTCAATTTGGATTGTATGCATTAAATATTTTGTGTTCCTAGGGTTATGGCATCTTGAATTTTTCTGAAATTTGTGATCTCTTAGGTTTTTTGGGCTCTAGTGACTTATAGAGATTTTGTAGAGATAGATCCTCTTGAATTGAGGATCGACTATGTCTTTGATTATTGCTACTGTTTATTTTTTTGTTTTTTTTTGAGTTTGGAAGAGTGTTCTTGCTGTTCTTTCTGAAATTGAAAGAATTTACTTGAAATCTTGAAGTGGATGTCGGAAAAACCTTTGTCTGGCGACGGAGGCTGGAAGGATTTAGTCGGCGGGCAACTGATGTCGGAAGGATCGTTATTTGGCGACGAAGGTCGCCCCTTCCCCCCCAAATCTTTCTTCGATTTTGTAAATTTGTTGATAGATGGTGCATTCACATGTGAGGTAAAGCTGCATCTCCCCCCCTTCAACCTTTCTTCGGTTTAGTAAATTTGTTGATAGATGGTGCATTTACATGTGAGGTGAAGTGGCATTTATTTTTTAATTCTTGTATAAAATATGAGGTACTTTTTGTATTCCCTTATATAAGATATTCCTTTTTATGGACATGGAGTTTTGTGGTGCCAAGGGTAAAAAAGGGATGATGTCGATGTCTGGAGGGAAAAAATGTTTCTACCTTTTTTTTCTTAGAGGATGTGATGATGATGGCTACCACATCTACTGGCTAATTAGCCATGGTTGAGTCTTTTCTCCATTGCGTAAACGATGTGTTTGTGTTGGTTTAACCACGAAAGGCAAGGCATCCACGCAGCAAGGATGGCCTCAAGAGGCAACCGATGCTGCCAGCCACTATTCTGGCTTCTTAGAGCTTAAGATGAGACGTTGGATTTGAACTTTGTTTTCTATTTTCTGTGATTTTTTAAGTATTTTATCTCAACGCAGGCCCAAAATATTTTTCTGCACTTTTCTAAACTTTTTTTATGATGCATCAATGCAGAAGATTATTTTACACCATTGAACCTCTTTCTTTATTTGCATGTGTTAGTTATATCTAAGAATGATTTGTTTTTTCTTTTTTGAAATCCTCTTGTATTACATTTGCATTTTTTATGATGATAGTGGGCGAGTATGAATAAATTGACGAATAATTATATCAGAACAATGATTGGAATGCTATCTTTGGAAGATGAGGTTATTGTTAAAAATCATGTACAATGAATGGAAAAAATGCGCTAACTAAAGAAGTAGGTAAATAATTCTCAGCATGTAGGACTTGATAAAGAGGTTTCATTATGTGAACCTGAAATAGTTGGGATATAGGCTTTTCGTAATGCTTATGATGATGGGCAATGTCAAGTACCGACGTGGATAAGAGGTTTTCATCTATGGAAGGTTTTCTAACTTGGAAGACATGATGAGGAAGTTGATCGAGATGAGTTAAAAGCTTTGTTGGCCATCCCTATGGCTGAACCAAAGGGAAAGGAAATTCCGATGGCTATCTCTAACCAAGATTTGGCTAGAATTCTCTTGGCCGAATCAAAGGGAAAGGAGATCGGATTGGTGGTGTTTGACGAGGAGAGTTACTTTTATCAAAAGCCACTTCTATGATGTGACATTCTGGATGACCTGGACCTGGAGTTTCTTCGGAAACCACTGCTTAAATTATGATGGGACTTTAAGCATAGCAAAGCTTCTTTACCTTTTTTCCCATGTCGTGGATTCATTTCTCATCATCTTAGCCTTTTTCTTCTGTCTTCATCTTATTCTTCTTCCTTTTTGGTTCATGATCCTTTTGATTGAGTTTGTTTTGGAGGAATTAGCGGAAAATAAATATTGTTTTCCTAATTGACGCTACTCTCCCTATTACACTAAAAATTCAGTAGCTCTTTATCCAATCTAAGTTTAACGCGTGCTCGAGGAATCAATCTCTCTCGCTATGAAAATGAAAAAAAATATCATGAAAGCGAAAGATACATATGATTTACATTTAGAAATATTATCTGTAGCTTTGTCTTCTCCATGAAATACAATTACAGAGGCCATATCATATGATAGTTATGAAGATTAGTGCCATACTCATAATGGGTAATAGTGTTGTGATTATTTCTTTTAAGATTTAATAAAATTATGAGGAAGATTATGATGATGATAATGGTTTAGAATTTAGCGCGGTTGTGTAGTGTTTTTGTGGAGTATCTCTATGTTTCCTATGGTATAACATATATCGATGGTTGAATATGTGCTATTATTCATCAACAACGATAATATACGATGGGAATTCAAGCATAGGCAAGCATTTTGGTTTTCTGATGTAGTGGATTTATTGTCATCATCTTAGCCGTCTTTTTCTGGTTCATTTCTTCTTCTTCTTTTCTTTTGGGATTGGGGCCCTATCTTCATTATAATTTTAATGTGTTGGTGGAATGACAGTATTGCTATGAAAAAAAGAAATTGATATTTTGTTGAAGAATAATTTACTGAGGGATGTACTATTAATGGCATAAATAAAGTTCAGAAGGCCTAATCATTTAACAATTATATAGGTTAATGCCTCACTAATAAAAGGTAAATAGAGTATGATTCTCTCATGTGTTAAGAATTCAGAACTGGTAAATGCCTTGATTATATCGGTGTTAATTAAATTATTATTAATTATTTTGAATTATTCATTTTTTATTTAATTATCTCAATAATTATTTAAATATTATATTCAAAATTAATTATTGAATTATTATTTATAATATTTAATAATAATTATTTTATTAGAAATTATATTTAATTCTATTACTTATTTTTGGAATAATTTATTATTTAACTAATAAATTTACCAATAATATAATTATTTAATAAGTATTATTTAGTTAATTATAATTATTAGTTATTTTATTAATTATCTCATTATTCTTTTAAATAAATTATCTCATTAATTATGTAAGTTTTATTTATATATTTAATAATTTATATTAATTAGGTTTATATTAAATTATAATTTATTATTATATTACTAACTATTTAATTAAGTTAAATTTGGTGAGTAATATATGCGCTAATTATACTTTTAATTATTTAATTAGTTTACTTAATTATTAATATTTTAAATTTTATTAATTAAATTAACCAGTAATTGCTTTTGAGGCTTCCAGGGTTTTCTTTTATCTTCTGTTTTACCTAGTTGCCGTTCGGCTTCCTTCGAAGGTGTCGAGATTGCACGAGTCGCTTCTTCGGCTTCTTCGTTGCTGTTCTAACTTCGCTCCATCGACGATGTTCCCGATCTGCGGATCGAACGTTAGAACATTTCGATTGGAAGCAACGACGGGACGGGTGCTCTCTTGTTGTTAAGTTAATTTTCTCCCTTTCGTGCGCTTCTTTGGCCAAATTCCTTAAATCCGCCGAACTACAGGATTGAGTAATTCCGGGTTTTAGGGCAGAAAGAGGGAAACAGATGATTTATTCCGGCTTTAGATTTACGGGGCGCTCAAATCCCGTTTGGCAGGATTTAGCGTAAATTCCTGCTCAAATCCTGCATAAATCCTGTTGCCAAAAAGCCGCTAAGTGTTGATGCCGTGATGCATTGTCTATTCGAATCTTCCATGGTTGAGTTGTCATATTGTTAATTGAGAATGACGAGGCATTAAAGATGACCTGGTATCTGCAAGTAACAGATGCTTACTACCTTTTTTTTTTGTTAGGGCATGAGCTGAGAGGACAGCGTGAAAGCTTTTTCTATGATTGAGTGCAGGTGTCCTCTTTGGTTGTTTTTATTGTTGCTCCATGCAACAACATTGGTAATTCAAGCCATCAACTGTACATGGCGGTTATTGAGATGTTTCTATGTTTTCTTGTTATATGAGTTGTCTGGGTGGCCTGGGAAATTTTATTGCCTCAGGTTACCTGACGCAACTCTACGTTCGGTACACCTTAAAAATGCGACACCTGGCACCCTCCTTTACCCGTAACCCGACCCGGCGAAGATTGGGTATATGGCACATGCGAAATTTAAATTTGACGGCCCGACCAGCGGACCCGAAAAATTTCCTGCGGACCCGAAAATGACGTATAATTTTCAAACAAAGATTACCTCCTTTCACTTCAGTCATCATTTGGTTGCATATACTTCATCTTCTTCCACCGGCGATTCTTCTTCTTCTTTCAAGTTTCTAGGTCTTTGTATTTTTATCTTCTTGCATGTTCCAAGCTCTCACTATTTGCGTTTACAATGCCTCAGGTTAGTTCATTTTTTGATAAACAATGCCTCCTCTTCTTCTAAATGTTTAGGGTTAGGGTTTACCGAGTTAAAGTCCTATACCTGCTGAAATTTGAATATTCGTGACGAAATAATTACTCGGTATTACTCAGTACCGACCAGTTCCGGAAGTTATAAACACTCGTACTGCCGGGTACCGAGCAGTACCAAGCATTACTAACAGTCGTTACTGCTCGGTATTGGCCATTAATGATCGGTATAAGCTTAGGTAAAAACTCGTACTGCTCGGTACCGAGCAGTACCGAGTATGACTAACACTCGGTACAACTCGGTATTGCCAATTAATGGTTCGTATAAGCTTAGCTAACAGCTCGGTACTGCTACCGAGCAGTACCGAGCATTACTAACACTCGGTACTGCTCGGTATTTGTCATTAATGGTCGGTATAAGCTTAGCTAACAGCTCGGTACTGCTCGGTATTTGCGAGTAATGGTCGCTATAAACTTAGCTTAAAACATAAAATATTTTATTGATATATTACCGGGTTATATACACTCGGTATTGCTAGGTACCGAGCATTACTAATCTATACCGAGTAATTATTTCGTCACGAATATTCAAATTCTAGCAGGTATAAGACTGAAGTGATGACTGAAGATGAAGTATTTGCAATCAAATAATGACTGAAGTGAAAGACGGTAATCTTTGTTTGAAAATTATGCGCCATTTTCGGGCCCGCCGGATATTTTTCGGGTCCGTTGGTCGGGCCGTCAAATTTAAATTTCGCACGTGCCATATACCCAATCTTCGCCGGGTCGGGTTACGGGTAAAGGAGGCTGCCAGGTGTCGCGTTTTTAAGGTGTACCAAACGTAGAGTTGCGTCAAGTAACCTGGGGCAATAAAAATTCGTGGCCTGGAGCTGCTCAGGCAACTATAACTTCCATTAGCTATGGTGTAGAATGTTGGCTATTAAAAAAATGCATAAAATTAAGTGTTGCAGATGAGGATGTGGAGGCACATGAGTAGCTTTACACTTAGAGATATAATGAAAAAGCAGTATATACGTGAAAAGGTTGGAGTAACTGCAATGATAGATGAGATTATAGAAAATCACGTTAGATGTTTTGTCACATAATAGTCGGCCTTTTTTGATAACCCTGTTAGGAGAGTTGATATATTAGATATGATTTGTGTTAAGAAATGTAGAGATATGCATTAAAAGTCTTGTTTAGAAAGTATTAAAATTGACATTTTTTATTAGATTTAAATGAGAATATAACTCTTGTTAGGGCACAATGGAGGAAAAGGAAATGTGGCGGACTTCATGTAGTGGAATAAAAGTTTGTTGTTATAGATATAGATGATCTTGAAGGATGCTCAACATTTCATACTGGCAACCCAAGTGACACTAACTCTCCTTATTCATTACCTAATAAAGTCAAGGGCCTGTCACCATTGTCACCATTCTATTTCTTATGCATGTTGGTGGAATCTCACAATCTCTCCATATGAAAGTAAAATTGAAATTACACTGATGGGGTATAATGTTTTTCATTTACAGATGGAAATAATATCTATTTCCTAATCTCCACTATGAAATAAATTTTAAATGGCCTAATCATACGACATTTTTCAAGATTAGTGACATTCACGATATGTAGTAGTGTGCTGAGATTATCTCTTTTATGAGTGAAACTTGTGAGGGCAATGATGTTGATGATTTAGACTTCAACCATTGATTACACATGGCAATTATGAAATATCATATGGAATGTCTGGATGGTTTGGAGCATCTCAGGCAACCACATCTTCCATTTGCATGGCAATTAAAGTGTAGGAAAGCTCCTCTACTTATCTAAGCATTTGTTTTTCTTTGTTCTTCTTTTCTTCTTCTCCGAATTCTTATTCTTGATCCTTACTCTTGAAGCATACATACGATTATTGATTCTAAGATGAAAGAAGGGGTGACGTTAGTAAGCGAATAATCTTCTGTTTTTTTTTTTAATCTCATAGAGGTTGCAATGATGATGGCTAGCATGTTTTCTTGCTCATTACCCATGGTTATTGAGGGGGATTCTGACTTTGGGTGATCAAGTCGTTAATAAGAGTTCATGTTTATATATCTTGGGTTTATTGTTCAGAGTGATGGTGAAATAGATGGGGATATTATTAGTAGAATTCAAGTTGGATGGTTGAAGAGGAGGAATGCATCAGGCTTGTTGTGTGATAGAAAAGTCTCCCTCAAACCTAAAGGAAAATCCTATAAGATGGAGGTTAGACCTGCAATGCTCTATGGTGCAGAATGTTGGTCATTAAAAGAAAAACATAATATTAAGTTAAGTGTTGCAGAGATGTGGATGCTTAGGTGGATGAGTTGGCTTTACTTTTAAAGACAAGATATGAAATGAGCATATACTTGAAAAGTTTGGAGTAGCTCCAGTGGAAGATTAGATTTGGGAGTCGCCTTAGGTGGTTTGTTCACATTAAACGACAGCCTTCCAATGACCTAGTTGAGAAAATAGATGTATGAGATTTGACTTATGTTAAGAAAGATATAGTTAGACGCAAAAAGACTTGGTTAGAAAATATTAGAAATGACATTTCTTTATTATATTTAAATAAGAATTTAACTTATAACATGGCACAATGGAAAAAAATGATTTATGTAGTCGACCCCCACATGGTGGGATTAAGGCATGTTGTTGTTGTCCTCGTCTTGAGCTGAGAGGACAGTATGAATTATTTTTCTCTTTTTCTATGATTGAGTGCAGGAGTTGTCTTATGATCTCTTTATTGAAGGTCCATGCAAAAACATTAGTAATGCCGGGTGATATGAATCCACCCCTCTCTTTCCCTCTCTCTCTCTCTCTCTCTCTCTCTCTCTCTCTTTCTCTCTCTCTCTCTCTATATATATATATTACTTGCAATCAAATTGCCCTAACTTGAAAAAATATTGGATTGGTATGGACAATAAGGAGAAATATTTGGATGTTGAGATATTTTTACAATTAATTGCTGATAGTTATAGTTGTATTTTGTTTTTCTCGGTAATGCGATCATTGAGATTTCTCTTGGAAGTATTCTATTGGTGTTTGCCAACAAGTGACTGATCTTCTGGAAATCAAGTTTCTTATATTATTTTGCAAAGTCGAACATTAAGGATGGCCTGAAAATTCTAAGGCAACTGATGTTCTGATTTTCCTTATTTATGTATGAGGTTAGAGGACCTTATGAACATTGCTTATTTTTTTATTTATTGTTGGAATTAAGCTGTCATATTACCCTCTCTTTCTCTCTTTCATGAAGCACGGTTCTTTAACAATGGTATATATATATATACACACATACATACATATATAGATATATACATACATATTTGTTTGATATGTTACTTGCAATCAAATTGCCCTTAACTTTATAGTTGTCTTTTTTATATTTCCTGAGTAATGTAATCATTGAGATTTCTATTGGAAGAATTAAGGATGGCCTGAAATTCTTAGGCCACCGATGTTCTTATTTTACCTATTTATCCTTGAGGTGAGAGGATCTTTAGAAAGCCGCAGATTTATTTTGTTGGAATTATGCAGTTATATGGCCCCTTCTTTCTTTCTTGAAGCACGGTGCAGTAAAAATGGTATATATATATATATATATATATATATATATATATATATATATATATATATATATATATAATATATATATATATATATATATATATATATATATGTATGATGTATTACTTGCAATCAAATTACGCTTAACTTGAAAAAATATTGGATTGATGTGGACAATGAGGAGAAATATCTGGATGGTGAGATATTCTTAGATTTAATTGCGGATAGTTATAGTTGTCTTTTGTTTTCCTCAGTAATGTAATCATTGAGATTTCGCTTGAAAGATTTTTGTTGGTGATTGCGAACAAGTGACGTATCTTCTGGAAATCAAGTTTGTTATACTCATTTTGCAATGTTGAACATCATGGATGGCCTGAAAATTGTTAGGCAACCGATGTTCGGATTTTCCCTTTTTTTGCTTGAGGTGAGAGGACATTTTGAATGCAGCTTATTTATTTGGTTTTTGAGGTGAGAGGACATCTGGGGCAAATGTGGAGTGGTTCGAATGGACGGCTGATATTGAATCCTTTGATCGTGGACCGTTTATCAAATATTTGAAGGTCTTAATGATGTCAGAATTCGACGATCTTGGGCTTGCTGGATTCGTCTCGTCGAGCTGCTCGATTAGACAATAAGCACGTCATGTTTGGAAACCGTTTGGTTTCTCAAATTATGGGTCAAACTTTCCAACAACACTTCGGGTCCTTGATTTTGACTCATTTAGGATCTGATTGAGTCGAATTTGATGTCGTTGGGTTCGTATTTCCGAGACGTTCAGTTTGACGGTAAGTTTGCTAGAATCGGAGGCCAGGTGATTCCGGATTTTATTTTTGAAGTTTCCTTCTTGATTTTGCTTCGAGATTTGTGCCCGATCAAGATAATTTTCTGATCATATATGATGAAGCTACTACATGGAGCTCGATTGCTGTAAAAGAAACTATCTTTCTCCCTTTCGCGCGCTTATTCCGCCAAATCACAAATCCCATAACTCTGCTAAATTTTAGGATTTATTTAATCCCGGATTTACGGTCCAATGAGGGAGATGGAGGATTTATTCCTCCGTGAGGTTTAGCGGGTGCTCAAATCCCGTTTTTAGGATTTGGTAGAAATCCTGCTCAAAATCAGCATAAGTCCTGTTAAATCCTCTATCCGAACAGCCCTATGGATTAGCCACTATCCACGCATGGATATCTCTATGTTTGCTATTTTTATGATCTGGAATCTTTGGATGTCCTGCAGCTTATGAAGCAACAGCAGCTGGCATTACATTGGGATTTATTCATAGATATCAGTAGAAAGCTTTCTACATGCCTTGGTAATGCAAGAGGATCTGAATCTCCCCCCCCCCCCCCCTCTCTCTCTCTCTCTCTCTCTCTCTCTCTCTCTCTCTATATATATATATATATATATATATATATATATCAAATTGCCCTTAGCTTGAAAAAATATGCGGACAAGAGGAAAAATATTTTGATGGTGAGACTTATTTTTATGATTCATGTTTGATTGTTATAGTTTGTTTTGTTTTCCTCAATAAACATGTTTCTAAAGTCTTTCTCAGCTTAAGAATAGATAGGGAAAAATCATAACATCAGCTGCTTGAGAATTTTCAGACCATCATTGATGTTCGCCATTGCAAAATGAGTATAAGAAAGATGATTTCCAAAAGAGCAGTCACTTGTTGGCAACCCCCAGCAAAATTCTTCCAAGAGAAATATCAATGACTTGTCCCAGAAAGTCTAAATTTGGGTGAAACCATTTAAAAAACTGGTGAGATTCCAGTTCTAATTTCTTTTGGAGAGGGAGTGACAATTATTGCAAAAATTTGGCCATGTTTGATTCTTTACAATAGCAATGAGGCATCATGGATTGCATGAGGTAGTACCTACTTCTATGTTGTTGTTTACCTGCAGGTTTTAATATTGTGCCAGATTCTTTGCTTTTAAATACTTCCCACAGTACTTCCTTGTATGTGTGCGTATATCTGCGTATATCCCTTCAAATATAAGTATATTAATATGAATATATAAAATTTATGCATATATGTAATGCGCAAACACATAACTATATGCAAACATGCATGTTTTTATATGTATAAACACAATGAAGCAATTATTTAGCTGAAAACAATTGAACAAGAATAATGTGCTTTTTTGATAGCCGTACTCCCTATCTATCTTTCTCTCTCTGTATAATTTCTATGCGGATTCATATCCTCATGAATTACCATGGTAACCACGAAATGCAACTGACCCCATCTCAGATGTGCAATCTTTTTGGCAATCTGGCTTTGATTTTGTAAATTTTCTGATAGATGGTGCCTTTACATGTCAGTTGAAGTAGCATTTATTATTGAATTATTTGTATAAAATATGAGCTACATTTTTTTATTCCCTTAAATCCGCCTCAAATCCAGCATAAATCCTGCTACCAAACAGCCCCTAAGTGTTTATGCCATGTTGCATTGACTATTCGAATCTTCCCTGGTTGAGATTTCATATCGTTATTTGAGAATGACGAGGCATTGAAGATGACCTGATATCTGCAAGTAACATATGCTTCCTCCCTTTTTTTTATTAGGGCATGAGCTGAGAGGACAGCTTGAAATCTTTTTTTTTTATTGAGTGCATTTGGCGTCTTTGGATCTTTTTATTGTTGCTCCATGCAACAACATTGGTAAATCAGGCTATCAACTGTGCATGGCGGCTATGAGATGTTCCTATGTTTTTATTGTATCAGTTGTCTGGATGGCCTGGAGCTTTTCAGGCAACTATACTCCCATTAGCTATGGTGTAGAGTGTTGGCTATTAAAAAAATGCTTAAAGTGTTGCATATGAGGATGTTGAGGCAGACAAGTAACTTTACACTTAGAGATAGAATGCAAAATGAATATGACGTGAAAAGGTTTGAGTAAATGCAATGATAGATGAGATTAGCAAAAATCACGTTAAATGTTTGGTCACGTAAAAGGTTGGCTTATGTTGCACCGATATGGATACGGCGGTACGGATACGACACGATTTGGGTACAAGATACGTCAATTCTTAAAAATACAGAATACGGATACAACATTATAATATATTAATCATACAAAAAAATTTAATAGGTTTCTGATAGACCATCATTTGACCCAATTTTTAGGCCACTAGAGCTCATTATCCTACGATGTATCGACACAAATTAAACCACATGAATTTGAAACATAAAGAATTTTAAGTAAAAGTGTAGATATGGTGCAGATATGCCGGGGGTCCATTCTGTATCCCTAGGTACCAAGCTGTACTGAGCATGGTACTGAGTGGTACCGAGTTTCGGTATCGGGCGGTACCGAGCTGTTAGCTAAGCTTATACGAACCATTAATGACCAATACCGAGTTGTACCGAATGTTAGTCATACTCGGTACTGCTCGGTACCGAGCAGTACGAGTTTTTTCCTAAGCTTATACCGACCATTAATAGCCAATACCGAGCAGTAACGACTGTTAGTAATGCTCGGTACCGCTCGGTACCCGGCAGTACGAGTGTTTATAACTTCCAGAATTGGTCGGTACCGAGTAATACCGAGCATTACTAATCTATACCGAGTAATTGTTTCGTCACGAATATTCAAGTTTTAGCAGGTATAGGACTTTAACTCGGTAAACCCTAACCCTAAACATTTAGAAGAAGAGGAGGCATTGTTTATCAAAAAATGAACTAACCTGAGGCATTGTAAACGCAAATAGAGAGAGCTTGGAACTTGGAAGAAGATAAAAATACAAAGACCTAGAAACTTGAAAGAAGAAGAAGAATTGCCGGTGGAAGAAGATGAAGTATATGCAACCAAATGATGACTGAAGTGAAAGACGGTAATATTTGTTTGAAAATTATACGTCATTTTCGGGTCCGCGGGATATTTTTCGGGTCCGCTGGTCGGGCCGTCAAATTTAAATTTCGCACGTGCCATATACCCAATCTTCGCCGGGTCGGGTTACGGGTAAAGGAGGCTGCCAGGTGTCGCGTTTTTAAGGTGTACCAAACATAGAGTTGTGTCACGTAACCTGAGGCTATAAAAATTCGTGCCTGGAGTTGCTCAGGCAACTATAACTCCCATTAGCTATGGTGTAAAATGTTGGCTATTAAAAAAATGCATAAAATTAAGTGTTGCAGGTGAGGATGTTGAGGCAGAAGAGTAGCTTTACACTTAGAGATATAATTAAAAAGGAGTATATACGTGAAAAGGTTGGAGTAACTGCAATGATAGATGAGATTAGAGAAAATCATGTTAGATGTTTGGTTACATAATAGTCGGCCTTTTTTGATAACCCTGTTAGGAGAGTTGATATATTAGATATGATTTGTGTTAAGAAATGTAGAGATATTCCTTAAAAGTCTTGTTTAGAAAGTATTAAAATTGACATTTTTTATTAGATTTAAATGAGAATATAACTCTTGTTAGGGCACAATGGAGAAAAAGGAGATGTGGTGGACTTCATGAAGTGGGATAAAAGTTTGTTGTTATAGATATAGATGATCTTGAAGGATGCTCAACATTTCATACTGGCAACCCAAGTGACACTAACTCTCCTTATTCATTACCTAATAAAGTCAATGGCCTGTCACCATTCTATTTCTTATGCATGTTGGTGGAATCTCACAATCTCTCCATATGAAAGTAAAATTGAAATTACACTGATGGGGTATAATGTTTTTCTTTTACAGATGGAAATCATATCTTATGCCTAATCTCCACTATGAAATATATTTTAAATGGCCTAATCATTCGACATTTTTCAAGATTAGTGGCATTCATGATATGTAGTAGTGTGCTGAGATTATCTCTTTTATGAGTGAAAAGTTGTGAGGGCAATGATGTTGATGATTTAGACTTCAACCATTGATTACACATGGCAATTATGAAATATCATATGGGATGTCTGGATGGTTTGGAGCGTCTCAGGCAACCACATCTTCCATTTGCATGGCAATTAAAGTGTAGCAAAGCTCCTCTACTTATCTAAGCCTTTGGTTTTTTTTGTTCTACTTTTCTTCTTCTCCCAATTCTTATTCCTGCTCATTACTCTTGAAGCATACATACGATTATTGAGTCTTAAGATGAAAGAAGGGGTGACGTTAGTAAGCGAATAATCTTCTGTTTTTTTTTTTTTTAATCTCATAGAGGTTGCAATGATGATGGCTAGCATGTTTTCTTGCTCATTAGCCATGGTTATTGAGGGGTGATTCTGACTTTGGGTGATCAAGTCGTTAATAAGAGTTCATGTTTATATATCTTGGGCTTATTGTTCAGAGTGATGGTGAAATAGATGGGGATATTATTAGTAGAATTCAAGTTGGATGGTTGAAGTGGAGGAATGCATCAGGCTTGTTGTGTGATAGAAAAGTCTCCCTCAAACCTAAAGGAAAATCCTATAAGATGGAGGTTAGACCTGCAATGCTCTATGGTGCAGAATGTTGGTCATTAAAAGAAAAACATAATATTAAGTTAAGTGTTGCAGAGATGTGGATGCTTAGGTGGATGAGTTGGCTTTACTTTTAAAGACAAGATATGAAATGAGCATATACTTGAAAAGTTTGGAGTAGCTCCAGTGGAAGATTAGATTTGGGAGTCGCCTTAGGTGGTTTGTTCACATTAAACGACAGACTTCCAATGACCTGGTTGAGAAAATAGATGTATGAGATTTGACTTATGTTAAGAAAGATAGAGGTAGACGCAAAAAGACTTGGTTAGAAAATATTAGAAATGACATTTCTTTATTAGATTTAAATAAGAATTTAACTTATAACATGGCACAATGGAGAAAAATGATTTATGTAGTCGACCCTCACATGGTGGGACTAAGGCTTGTTGTTGTTGCCCTCGTCTTGAGCTGAGAGGACAGTATGAATTATTTTTTTCTTTTTCTATGATTGAGTGCAGGAGTTGTCTTATGATCTCTTTATTGAAGGTCCATGCAAAAACATTTGTAATTCCGGGTGATATGAATCCACCCCTCTCTCTCTCTCTCTCTCTCTCTCTCTCTCTCTCTCTATATATATATATATATATATATATATATATATATATATATATATATATATATATATATATATATATATATATATATATATATACTACTTGCAATCAAATTGCCCTAACTTGAAAAAATATTTGATTGGTATGGACAATATGGAGAAATATTTGGATGGTGAGATATTTTTACAATTAATTGCTGATAGTTATAGTTGTATTTTGTTTTCCTCGGTAATGCGATCATTGAGATTTCTCTTGGAAGTATTCTATTGGTGTTTGCCAACAAGTGACCGATCTTCTGGAAATCAAGTTTCTTATATCATTTTGCAATGTCGAACATTAAGGATGGCGTGAAAATTCTAAGGCAACCGATGTTCTGATTTTCCTTCTTTATGTATGAGGTGTGAGGAACTTATGAACATTGCTTATTTTTTTATTTATTGTTGGAATTAAGCTGTCATATGACCCTCTCTTTCTCACTTTCATGAAGCACGGTACTTTAACAATGGTATTTATATATATACTCACATACATATATAGATATATACATACATATTTGTTTGATATGTTACTTGCAATCAAATTGCCCTTAACTTTATAGTTGTTTTTTTTTCCTGAGTAATGTAATCATTGAGATTTCTCTTGGAAGAAAGATGGCCTGAAAATTCTCAGGCCACCGATGTTCTTATTTTACCTATTTATCCTTGAGGTGAGAGGACCTTTAGAAAGCCGAAGATTTATTTTGTTGGAATTATGCAGGTATATGGCCCTCTCTTTCTCTTTCTTTCTTGAAGCACGGTGCATTAACAATGGTATATATATATATATATATATATATATATATATATATATATATATATATATATATATATATATATATATATATATATGTATGATGTACTACTTGCAATCAAATTGCCCTTAACTTGAAAAAATATTGGATTGATGTGGACAATGAGAAGAAATATCTGGATGGTGAGATATTCTTAGAATTAATTGCGGATAGTTATAGTTGTCTTTTGTTTTCCTCAGTAATGTAATCATTGAGATTTCGCTTGCAAGAAGTTTGTTGGTGATTGCGAACAAGTGACGTATCTTCTGGAAATCAAGATTTTTATACTCATTTTGCAATGTTGAACATCTTGGATGGCCTGAAAATTGTTAGGCAACCGATGTTCGGATTTTCCCTATTTATGCTTGAGGTGAGAGGACATTTTGAATGCAGCTTATTTATTTGTTTTTTGAGGTGAGAGGACATCAGGGGCAAATGTGGAGAGTCGTTCGAATGGACGGCTGATATTGAATCCTTTGATCGTGGACCATTTATCAAATATTTGAAGGTCTTAATGATGTCGGAATTCGACGATCTTGGGCTTGTTGGATTCGTCTCGTCGAGCCAGTCGATTAGACTATAAGCACGTCATGTTTGGAAACCGTTCGGTATCTCAAATTATGGGTCAAACTTTCCAACTGCACTTAGTGTTTTTGATTTGGACGCATTTGGGATCAGATTGAGTCGAATTTGATGTCGTTGGGTTCGTATTTCCGAGACGTTCAGTTTGACTGTAAGTTTGCTAGAATCGGAGGCCAGGTGATTCCGGATTTTATTTTTGAAGTTTCCTGCTTGATTTTGCCTCGAGATTTGTGCCCGATCAAGATAATTTTCTGATGATATATGATGAAGCTACTACGGGGAGCTCGATTGCTGTAAAAGAAACTATCATTCTCCCTTTCGCGCGCTTCTTCTGCCAAATCACAAATCCCATAAATCCGATAAATTTTAGGATTTATTTAATCCCGGATTTACGGTCCAATGAGGGAGATGGAGGATTTATTCCTCCGTGAGGTTTAGCGGGTGCTCAAATCCCGTTTTTAGGATTTGGTAGAAATCCTGTTCAAAATCAGCATAAGTCCTGTTAAATCCTCTATCCGAACAGCGCTATGGATTAGCCACTATCCACGCATGGATATCTCTATGTTTGCTATTTTTATGGTCTGGAATATTTTGATGTCCTGCAGCTTATGAAGCAACAGCAGCTGGCATTACATTGGGATTTATTCATAGCTATCAGTAGAAAGCTTTCTACATGCCTTAAATTAATGGATTCTGGTGTCATCTGATCCCTATCCCAATTCTTTGTCTCTCAATCTTCTTCTTTACTTTTAGAATTTAGTCAATTCTGTTGGGTTATTGATGTTTCATAATGTGCCGGGTAGGATTCATTATTCTATTTGAAGTTCCAATGAAATTCCCGTTTTGAGTAGTTGCATGAGCATATTTATATTGGATCAATGGATTCGGTTGTTGTGGAAGAATCTTGAAGCATGGCTCGTTGGGTTGTTGCACTAATTTCTTTTTATTGTTGCTGTGATTAAATTTTAATTGCCAGTGCTAATTTATTTTATTAAGTGTTGATGAGGTTATGCATTGCCTATTTGAATCTTTCTTGGTTGAGTTCTCATATCTTTAATTTAAATGATGAGGCATCAAAGGTATATTGGCAAGCAACAGATGCTTCCATTTTTTTATTAGGGCTTGAGCTGTGAGGACCGCGTGAAAGATTCTCTTTTTCTAAGATGTTGTGGAGGAATTGTCTATGGATATCTCCTTATTGAAACACCATTTAACAACCTTGGTAATGCAAAAGGATCTGAATCTCACCCCCCCCCCCCGCCCCCCCCCCCCTCTCTCTCTCTCTCTCTCTCTATATATATATATATATATATATATATATATATATATATATATATATATATATATATATATATATATATATATATATATATATATATATATATATATATATATATATCAAATTGCCCTTAGCTTGAAAAAATATGCAGACGAGGAAAAATATTTTGATGGTGAGACTTATTTTTATGATTCATGTTTGATTGTTATAGTTTGTTTTGTTTTCCTCAATAAACATGTTTCTAAAGGCTTTCTCAGTTTAAGAATAAATAGGAAAAAATCATAACATCAGCTGCTTGAGAATTTTCAGACCATCATTGATGTTCGCCATTGCAAAATGAGTATAAGAAAGATGATTTCCAAAAGAGCAGTCACTTGTTGGCAACCCCCAGCAAAATTCTTCCAAGAGAAATATCATTGATTACATCGTTGAGGAAAACAAAAGACAACTAAAATTATCAGCCATTAATTGTAAAAATGTCTCACCATCCAAATATTTCTCCTCATTGTCCACACCAATCAACCATTTTTTCAAGTTAAGGGCAATTTGTTTGCAAAAAGTATATCAATGAAATATGAATGTTTGTATGAATGTGCATGCATGTATGTGGTGGTGAGTCCTATAATGTTTTGTGATGCATAATGTTGGTTTTTAAAAGAGAAGCATAAAATTTAGTGTTGCAGTGATGAGGATGAAATGGTGTATTGGTGTCTTTTTTTGTCTCGAGCTGAAAACCTGATCCGGACTTGTCCCAGAAAGTCTAAATTTGGGTGAAACCGTTTAACATACTGGTGAGATTCCAGTTCTAATTTCTTTTGGAGAGGGAGTGACAATTATTGCAAACCTTTGAAAATTTGGCCATGTTTGATTCTTTACAATAGCAATGAGGCATCATGGATGGCATGAAGCAGTACCTAATTCTATGTTGATGTTTACCTGCAGGTTCTAATGTTGTGCCAGATTCTTTGCTATTAAATACTTCTCACAGTACTTCCCTGCATGTGTGCGTATATCCATTCAAATATAAGTATATTGAGATAAGTATATTGAGATGAATATATAAATCTATGCATATATGTGCAATGCGCAAACACATAACTATATGCAAACATGCATGTTTTTATATGTATAAACATAATGAAGCAATTATTTAGCTGAAAACAATTGAACACTTTTTTGATAGCCGGACACCCTATCTATCTTTCTCGCTCTGTATAATTTCTATGCGGATTCATATCCTCATGAATTACCATGGTAACCACGAAATGCAACTGACCCCATCTCAGATGTGCAATCTGTTTTGGCAATCTGGCTTTGATTTTGTAAATTTTCTGATAGATGGTGCATTTACATGTCAGTTGAAGTAGCTTTTGTTATTGAATTATTTGTATAAAATATGAGCTACATTTTTGTATTCCCTTATATAAGATATTTCTTTTCTGGGACATGGAATTTTGTGGTGCCAAGGGGAAAGAAGGGATGATGTCGATGTCAGGAGGGAAAAATCTTTCTACCTTCTTTTGATGATGATGGCTACCACATCTACTGGCTCATTTGCCATGGTTGACTGTTTTCCGTATTGCGCTTTCTACACAGCTTTGTTTTATTACTTTCAAAAAATATTTTCTTGATTCAACTTAGAATGAGATTGAAACATACTGATATATTGAAATATGCTGATGTTCTAGCTAAGTTAACTTTCGATTCATGCACTTCTTCCCCCTATCTATTCGGAGAGCATTGAATCTCTTTTTTGCAATTGTCTAGCTCGTTTTTATTCAATATGTTTCAAAATAAATAAATATTTAGATCTTTAGTGGGTTTCTAAACATAGCGACAACCATATGTTTAAAGTGAATAAAATAGCGGACTAGGTTGGGTCGGGTCGGGATGGTATAAATTAAATGAGAAGATTATATTAGAGAAATTCCATGTGTGTTCAACCACATTTAGTTTTTATTGGGGTCTAAATGAAGAGCTATATCCGGTGTCCGGGCTAAATGATTTTCCCTTCATCTTTTCTTAGCCTTCTTCTTCTTCTTTCGTTTTGGGTTTGTGGTCTCACTATTTGGTGGATTGTGGCCCTGTCTCCATTCTAATTTTAATGTGTTGGTGGAATACTGGATTGACTAATTTTTAGAAAAGAGCAGGTGGATAATGGCTATTAGAAAAAGGAGCATATTTAATAAAAATTTAAAAAAATAGTTAATACGTCATGCAAATAGGCTCATTCCTTAGAGAGAATATGAGAGGAGAGAGGAGAGAGGGAGGGCAGTAAGAGAAAGTGTGGGCAGGAAGAGAGAAGGAACATGTCATGAATTTTGGGTGGGATTATATAAATAATAATTAAATATGTAAAATAATAGTTACATTTTATAAGAATTTAAAATTATTTTTTTAAGAATATATTTATAAGAATTTAAAATTATTTTCATTTTTTAAATCTATTTTATTAAAAGATAAATAACTAAAATTTAAAATTTTTTAAAAGATAAATAATTAATTAAATAATTTTAATTTATTATAAATAGTATATTTAAACATAAAAACCATAATTAAATTTAAATAATAAAATTTTTTATTAAATATTTAAATTATTTATGTAGTATTTTAAATATTTAAAAATTATATTAAATAATAATTTTAAAATTTTTATTGTATAGTAAAAGTTAAAAATATAAAATATATTTAAATAAGATAATATTAAAATTTTAATATTTAAATTTTGAATATAATTTATATATTATTTTGAATATCAAAAAAATATTTTAACTATTAAGGCTTTTTAAAGTTTTAATTATATCTGCTCTTTTTTTTAATTGTCATTAGTCACATGTTTTTTCTGAAAATTAGCATTTTTCTAGTCTCTTTTTTTCCCATTCAAAGAAGGCTTTTTTATTTAAATATTCTTATCAATGAGATAGAGGCACAGTTGCGTGTTTGCTGAAGCTATTTGAATTACTGAGCATAAATCAATGTACATTGCTGCATAGTGGGATCAATTTTTCTGTATTTAGTAAACATTGAATTTGTGAAAGTATGAAGTATCAGATGAAGTATTTTTACTTAAATAAATTGCAAAAAAAAATGCCATTACATATGTGTATTTTATATAAAAAGTTCAAAACTTCACCCAAACAAGTCAAATGGCAATCACATAAATGACTATTATGTTTTTATAAAAAAATATAATTCAGCCTTTACACTCAAAATAATATTTAACTAATATATTTAAAATAAATTTTTGATATTCAAAATAATATGAAACTAATATTCAAAATTTAAATAATAAAATTTTAATATTATCTTTTTTAATTATTTATCTTTTTAAAAAATTAATAAATTTAGTTATTTATCTTTTAATAAATTAGATTTTAAAAAATGAAAATAATTTTAAATTGTTATAAATATTTTCTTGAAAAAATAATTTTGAAGTATAAATAATTATATTATATTTAAACAAAAAATATAATATGAATATTTTTAGTTTTATATTTAATATATATATTTAAAATATTTATTCAATATTAAATATTAGATAAAATATATTTTAAGTAATTAGTAAGTATGTAACTATTATTTTAAATATTTTTTAATATTTAATTATTATTTATATAATTGTTACAATAATGAAAAGTTGTGAGGGTAATGATGATGATGATTTAGACTTCAACCATTGATTACACATGGCAATTATGAAATATCGCGATGTTTCCCAGCATATGGCATGTCTGGATGGTCTGGAGCAACCACATCTATTATTTGCATTGCAATTAAAGTGTAGCAAAGCTCCTCTACTTATCTAGGCCTTTGTTTTGTTTGTTTGTCTTTTCTTCTTCATCTCCCACTTCTTATTCTTGCTCATTACTCTTGAAGCATGCATACAGTTGTTGATGCTAAGATGAAAGAAGGGGTGACGTCTCTGTGCGAAAAATCTTCTGGTTTTTTCTCGTAGAGCTTGTAATGATGATGGCTAGCATGTTTTCTTGCTCATCAGCCATGGTTATTGAGGGGGGACTGTGACTTTGGGTGGTCAAGTCTTTAATAAGAGTGCATGTTTAGATATCTTGGATATATTGTTCAGAGTGATGGTGAAATAGAGGGGATATTATTAGTAGAATTCAAGTTGAATGGTTGAAGTGGAGTAATGAATCAAGTTTGTTGTGTGATGGAAATGTCTCCCTCAAACTTAAAGGAAAAATCTATAAGATGGTGGTTAGACCTTCAATGCTTTATGTTGTAGAATGTTGGCCATTAAAAGAAAAGCATAATATTAAGTTAAGTGTTGTAGAGATGTGGATGCTCAGGTGGATGAGTTGGCTTTACTTTTTGTGACAGGATATGAAATGAGGATATACTTGAAAAGTTTGGAGTAGCTCCAATGGAATATAGGATTTGGGTGAGTCGCCTTAGATGGTTTGTTAACATACAACGGCAGCCTTCCGATGACCCGTTGGGAAAATAGATATATGAGATTTGACTTATGTTAAGAAAGGTAGAGGTAGATGCAAAAAGAATTGGTTAGAAAATATTAGAAATTGCATTTATTTATTAGATTTAAATAAGAATTTAACTTATAACAGGGCATAATGGAGAAAAAAGATTCATGTAGCTGACCCCCACATTGTGGGATTAAGGCTTGTTGTTGTTGTTGTCGTCGCCGTTGTTTTAAGCTGAGAGGACAGTATGAATTCTTTTTCTCTTTTTTTTATGATTTAGTGCAGGAGTTGTCTTTGGATTTCTTTATTGAAGGTCCATGCAAAAACATTAGTAATTCAGGGTGATATGAATCCATCTCCCCCCCACTCTCTCTCTCTCTATATATATATCTATATATATATATATATATATATAAGGTCCATGCAAAAACATTAGTAATTCAGGGTAATTCATGTAGCTTTCTGTTGGTGATTGTGAACAAGTGACTTATCTTCTGGAAATCTAGTTTCTTATACTTATTTGCAATGTTGAACATCAAGGATGGCCTGAAAATTCTTAGGCAACCGATGTTCGGATTTTCCCTATTTATGCTTGAGGTGAGAGGACGTTTTGAAAGCTGCTTATTTATTTGTTTGATGTTGGAATTAAGTAGTCATATGGCCCTCTCTTTCTCTTCATTCATGAAGCACGGTGCATTACTGGTGTATATATATACAGAGAGAGAGAGGTTTGATGGAGAAGTATAGAGAAATTTGTTTACCTCTAGTTGCTTTTTTTTATGAGGTGGTGAGCTGTATGATGATAGTTCTAATCTGCTGCTGAATATTCTTATTTCTCAACGAAGTAAATATGGAAAACAAATTTTATTGCCGGTCATAAGTGTTGTATCCTATATTAGTGGGTTATTTCATCAAGGGCATTTTTTTTGGGATTTTTTTTTTTTATTTATGACGAGGGGGGCGCTGCCTTCATGTTGGATTCAAAAAAATTAGCTTCTGATGTTGAAAATAATGCTACGGCTCTTTATGTCTCTATGTATGCCAGTTTCATTTTTTATGCATTGGTGATTGATCAAAAAGGTTTTCAAAGGGCAACCAGTGCTGCTAAATATTTATTTTTAAGGATTAGATCTTAATGATGTATGAGAATTTTTACTTTCTTCTCTATGTGATGTTTCCACTGATGATTGGAGCCTCCTCTCTATCTTCATCACTCATTACCTCGGAGTCTATCAGTTGTGATAATCCCCAACTTTCTGCAATGTTGTTAGGCAGTGGTAGCAGGTAATTATTTCTATTTACTGGCTTAATTTTTTTTTCTTTAATACATTCTGTTAATCCATGCTCCACAATCTAGGTATGATTTTTACATTACAAGGTCTTTAGTTTGTAAGTGGATTCACCATATTATGATAGTAAGTGCTGACATCTTTTCTTTTACTCTCACATTCAAGTCATTGAGTCAAAGATAAGTGATACATTATTTGGTGACTTGTCAGCTCAGCACAAAGCCCCATTATTGCGTTCAGGCAACCTATTCTGTCATATTAAGATATTTTCTCTTTCGATGGCTAATTTGGTGAACTCGAAGTTAATAAGGATATTTTTGGAATTCAAATTAATAAATAAAATGAGAAATTCTCTTTACTATTTCACTATATATTTGGTTCATCGTTCCCTAACAATTACACTTCAATACAATGTGTTTAACTATGTCGGGGACAATTTCCTAAAGACCATAGTGTTTTAAAATTTTTAGGGGCGGCAATTGCCTAAAATCTCTTGCAGTAAAGACTAAAAAATAAATGTTGAGGGACAAATTACCTAAATAATAAATTGCTTAAGGGGCATCCGCCCATGTTGTCAGCTGGGAGCTGAGCACAATGCCACTTTCTTACTTTTCATCATATTTAGGCTTTGTTTGAAACAATTTTTTTATTGCTTTTGAAAGTAGTTTTCTACTTGCCTTATTCAATGGATTCTTTAATGGATTCTGCTGTCATCTGACCCTATCCCTATTCCTAGTCTATCATTCTTCTTCTTTACTTTTGGAATTTAGTCAGTTCTGTTGGGTTATTGATGTTTCATAATGTGCAGGGTAGGATGCATTATTCTCTTTGAAGTTCCAATGAAATTACCGTTGAGTTGTTTCAGATGCATATTTATATTGGTGGATCAATGGATGAGATATGCGAGCCTTCATATTTTGGATGCCTTGTCTTCTACTTCTGTATCATTTTATCTATCTTCAATTATGGGAGGATCCAATGGCTTTTAAACTCTCTCTCTCTCTCTCTTACTATGATTCGACATTGAGAATTAGTTTGATTAGATATGAATTTGATGCACATTTGAATCAGATGCATTCAAAATTAAATTCAGGACCATTCGAACTTTTATTTTGGCAAACTTATATCCAATCTGAATGTCTTGACCATGAATTTTTATTAGGTCCGGACACATGATGTAGCTATACATCCGGGCGCTAATAAAATGTCTCCACGTGTTCTTACTCTTTACCGTGCGGCCCGACGACCCGACCCGGACCGGAACCCGGTATTGCTATGTATTAGAATACATTTGTGCAGACCAGGGTATTGCTCGGTTTTTCTCGTTATTGCTCGGTAACGAAAAATACCATTCTGTCCAGATCAATACCTAGCAATACCGAGCAACCCCGAGCATTTCCGAGCAATACGGAGCCTTGAGAATTTTTCCATTAAGGTGGGGCATGACACTCTTAATTATCTCGAAACATTGTGGGCAATGTGAAGGAATATGTGAATGGTGAGGCATATTTTTACAATTAATGGCTGATAATTATATTCAAAACAAACAAAAAATTCTTGTTATTTGTACTTTTATATCCTCATTTGAATATTTTTCTTGGAAGAATTTTACTGGTCATTGCCACCAACGAGTGACTGATCTTCTACAACACAGGATTCTTATACTCATTTTGCAATGGCGAACATCAATGATGGCCTGAAAATTCTCTGGTAACCGATTTTATGATTTTCCTTATTTATGCTTTGAAGTGAATGGACTTCTAGAAAGCTGCATGTTTGTCTGTGTTGGAATGAAGGTCACATTGTCCTCTCACTCTCTCTCTTAAAGCACTGTGCTGGAACCATGGTAGTTTGAGATGAGGCTACTGGTAACCAAAGTGACGCTACCTATTATTAATTTCCTTAGAAATTCAAACCTGATGTGGGATATTATTTTCATTTACAGATGGATGTTGCAAATCTATTTTTCATGTCTTATGTTTTGATGATTGACAAACACTGTTTCTCTTGGACAGCTTGTTGCTTCTAACTTTTCAGGAATCGAATATCGGACGATCAAAAAGGAGCCAAGTTCAGGAATGCGTAGGTTTAGGGTTGAGTCAGTCTGTACATTTGTTTTTTACCTTTTGAGTCCACTTGTAATAGTCAAAGAGACTGATGCTATGTAACCCTTTACACACACACTTGAGAGACTTAGAATTTCTGTTTTTACTCATATCGGCCAGGACGATTTCTTGGATCGGTCTGGACGATCAGCTTAAAACAGAAAGTCTAATTAAGGATTCTTAATTAAGGCAGCCGACATTAACAGATCGGCCTAGACGATACGTGTATCGGCCAGGACGATAAGCTCAAAACAGAAAGAAGTAGCCGCCATAGTCAAGTATGGTATACTGTATTTTTAAATTATCGGCCAGGACGATCCTATGATCGGCCTGGACGATATTCACAAATTATGCCATAATTGTTCAGAAAAATCAAGGAAGTAATTAAGGATGATTGATACGATCATATCGTCCTGGACGATCGCAGGATCGGCCAGGACGATCTAAGTAAAAATCTTAAGTTACTTCAGGACGATCGATATCGGCCAGCTCATATCCACGGCTATTGTCAGGACGATTTTTCTCTGATTTAAACTGATCGGCCAGGACGATCTTGTGATCGGCCGAGACGATCAAGCCAATTTTCAATCGTCTTATTTTCCATCCAGGGCGATGCTCTGGCCGATCATCATTGATTTGTACTGATCGACCAGGCCGATGTCCATATCGGCCTGGACGATATTGTCGGCAACTTGCAATTAATGAGCTCTTTTGAAGCTCTTCTATTTAAGAGCTCTTGTTCAACGTTTTTAAAAACCTTTGGCTAATGCCTTGACCTGAGAAGACCTTGAGGAGAGAAAGAGAGAGAGGAGAGAGAGAGAGAGAGGATCTTGTGAGGGGGAGCTTGTGAGGGGTTTCACAAGGGTTGCTTCAAGGATCTCTCTGCGTCGTCTTCGTCTAGAGTTTCTCGTCCGTGGAAGGGTCGGTAGAGGTAAGGAGTTTTGCTTTTGGTTTTGGTTCTCTGCCAGCTTCAGGAGGAAGCAAAATGAGAAATGTTCTCTGCCTTGCCGGGGTGGCAAAAAGGAGGTTCTTGTGAGGGTTTCTCCGCCTAGCCGTGGGGGCTAAATGAGAGTCACTTTTTTTGTAGTGCAATACTTGGAGGGTGCCTCCAAGGAGTGGACGTAGGTCGAGTCGACCGAACCACTATAAATTTCTGTGTTCCTTTTCTTGCTTCCGCACTTTTAAATTCCGCATTTTATTTTTGTGGTGTGATTTGGTTTATGCAATTTTCTTTCTTTGTAAAAAGAAGTTTTTAAAATACCAATTCACCCCCCCTCTTGGTTAGTTTGGGACTAAGTTCATAGGGCTTAACATCCCCATCGAACTTTCAATGGAGGGGCCACTAGTGGCCTCATCTCCTCAGTGAAATATAATTAAAAACTCCTAATCATATGGTAATTTTCAAGATTAGTGGCAATACTCATAACATGTCTTGTGTTTATCTGTTTTATGAGTGAAATGTTTTGAGGGCAATGATGATGATGATGAGTTAATTCTTCCTCTACTATAGCAGAGAGGCATCAAATATGGCATGAAGCTCCACATGCAACCTACTTTTAGTGCTATTAAATACTTCCCACAGTAATTCTTCTTTTTACCATTGTTGCTGCTACTTGAAGAATCTGCTTATATTTAATTGCTTACCTGCATGTTCTAACTTTGCGTCAGATTCTTTTAAGCAGGAGGACCTGGAGGAATTTGTTTGCAAGACGCTTGCAATCACAGTATTGCTGTATTTTCATTATAAAGGCTGTGATGATTTCCTTTATCTAGGATTCTTACCTCTTTTAATCTATACAATAAATAAATAAATAAATAAATAAATAAATAAATAAATATATATATATATATATATATATATATATATATATATATATATATATATATATTAATGGGGATATCAGCAGTGATTTCGACACATGTATCTTCAGGAGATGCCGGAGTTCGACGGCCACGATCATGATTAGTATTTTCATCGTTTTATGTAGTAGTTTATTTTTATTTTATGTTTTTTCGTTTTTACCCTTATGGGTATTTGGTAGCTATTGTAGCCCAAGGGGTATTTTAGTACTTTACTTTCTTTGTCATTTTGAGGCCTATTTATATGGCCCATTTCTCATGTAAGAGTTAGTTTTGATGAATGAAAAATATTTGCTTTGTGTTCTCTTTGTGAGTGTAAACCTCCACGATCTCTTAGTGAGTTCGTAGGAGAAGCTAGATCTCTTTGTGAGTTCTAGGTTTTTCTCGTTCTACTATTTTCTTTTATTTCTCTTGATCAAGTCTTCCAAATTTTCTTCTTGATTTTCTAGCCTTACTCTTCCCCTCCCCCATCAACCCCTTGCCGCCGGCCGCTTGGGCCGCCCAAGCCACCCGTCAACCACACCAAGCCCGTCCAACCCGCTGGCAGCCGTTCTCCCTGGCTTCCCCTCTTGCCCCCCCCCCCCTCATCCGCCGGCCATCTCCCCTTGGTTATGAATTTGAAATTCAAATTCCAAGAGGTATTGATTACCTTCCAAATATAACTCCTAAATTTTAGGCCATCTTCATAATGGGATTTCAATCCTAATTTTGAAATTCAAAAGCAGCCTAACGTTTACATGTATTTTAGGAAACGCTTGCCATACATTAAACCTGAAATTTCAAACCAGATTTCTTATTAAATCTGCTGTAATTGTGGGCCCCATTTTATTTAATACCCAGCCCCCCCTCTCTCCCCATATGGTCCCCACCTCACCTTTATTGCCTCTCTCTCTAATTGCCACCTCATCACCATTTAAACACCTCTTAATTACCTCCCTAATACTTCCCCTCTCCAACGTAATTACAGTTTTTATTTCAGATTTCTAACCTGACATTTGAAATCTATTATTCCTTCTCACCTCCACCTCCCCAAGTCCCGCCCAAAGTCCAAACTGCCTCTGTCTTGACGTTTGGCTTGCTGCCCCCTTACGCCAGCAGGAAGACCTTGCTGTCCAGCACACTGGATGCCCACAATTTGATGTCCCGAGTTTCCAGCAGCCTAGAAGAGCCATCCAACGTCTCTTGCACCTTCAAGGTTGCTGTCCAAGATCTGTCCAAGACCAAACTGCTGCTGTCCAGAGGAATTCGGCATCTCTTCCTGCTGTCCAGCCAGTCGGGAGAGCTTCGGATGCTGTCCTAAAGTTTCCGATTGCTGTCCACCACATCAAGAAGGGTTTTGGTTGCTGTCTACTTCATCTCAAGCATCCAAACAGCCACTAAAGCTTCATGTCTTCTATTTCTTTGGGTAAAGTCATCATCCGACCCTTTTATCTTTGTAGCTACTTATCTATTGTTGTGATATCTTGATTCATGAAAATCATGCTAATCTTCTCCGCTAAAATCTAGTAATTGGATGAGTTGTGTGAGGGATCTTCTCATAGCAACTAATCTTATTGTTAGTCTAGGGATATTTGTGGAAAACCATTCATATACACAACGATAGATTGACTTGATTGTTATATGATCTTAACTCTTACCTGTGTGATTCAACCGTAAGCTCGTTTGTCCATTCTTAATGTTTTATCTCGTCGTTCAAATTATTATAAAGATATAATTATGTGTTCTATCTAAAATTAAGCGTGCAAGCTTTCATTATGAAGCCCATCATCGCATGAACGTATCACATCATATATATATATATATATATATATATATATATATATATATATATATATATATGTTTGCAACCATTTACTTTTGCAAATGAGGGTACTCAAGTTATTCTTCATCATATAAATGAGGGTACTCCGAAAATTGTGTAAAAGGGAAAAATAATGGGACCACGCTCAGTTTAAATGATTTCATTAGTGTTTGAATATATTGCAAGTTTCTGATTCGTTCTTTAGATTAAGGGCGGTCAGATTTTAATAATTAACCGTCGAGTTGAAATCTTATGAAGAACAATTATCAGATGGAAATCCAACGACAATCGGTTGTTCGGCTTGATTTCGGTGTCAGTTTGTGGCCTGGCGATATTCCAACGATTACTGGTGGTTCGGCGTTTAAGGCATCATGGATATCCACAGAATGTGTTTCTCTGGCAAGGCTAAGGTAGCAAGGATGGCTATTAAGGCTTGAAGTTTTTGATGATAATAGAATTATTATTTTTTTTTAATTCTGTGTGACGTTTTATTTGGTTCTATATATCTGAAATTCCATCGGCTTTTAGTAGTTTTTTCAACTTTGCAATTGCACAATGTTCATTACATAATCAAAGCCTCTTTGTCCTCTTTATTTTTCCCAAGATTAGGGGATGGAACCTCTTTCCTCACCGAATGAGAAAGATTTTCTTTTTAATCCTTTATATTCAACTGTTTATATGATTCCATCTTTGTTAGGCTTAAGACTTCTTCGAGGGAGATAAACTTCATTTTCAACAAATTTATTTTTGAGAAATTGATGAGCTCGAATATGTCAACAACATCCTTATATGAATGGTATGGGGCTATTTTTTCTCTCTGGAGTATTCCTAGTGATAGATTTATTCGTTGAGGTGGTGATGATGTTGGCTATGATGATGGTCTCATGAGTCATGGTAATGCATTACTGCCTCACTATTAGGGCAAATTATTACGTCCGGTGTGTGGATTCGTCCAGACACCAATCCAAACACGTCACGTCATCAAAATATACTATGACTCAGTATATTCGGGTGACATGGCGCGTCTGGATTGGACGTCCGGATGTAATAATTCACCCACTATTAGAGATGTAAATTATTCAAGGTTGAGTAACTCAAGTGCTATCAAGGGAGGTAAAATTTTATGTGTTCAGGTCTTTAAGACATTGGCATGACGACACGGACATGATAAGACTTGGGCACGTTAATTATTAAAATATAGGACACAATGTGGATTTGGCAGGGTATTATAATATTTTTATCTGAAAGAACAATGTATAGAAATTGTGTCAGCGATGCGTCAAGAATGTTTTCAAAAGGCAACCGTTGGAGGTAGCCAAAGCTCCAACTCATTGGCTAAGTAACGACATGAATTTATTCTTTAATTTTTGCCGTCAATGAATGTGGGAGGACATAGCTTTTGTTTCCATACCGCTTTTGTACTCTTTCTTTTAGTTAATGCAAATGCAACTTTCGGCCTATGTCTTTAGCTTTCTTAATGGATTTACCATCAGATATTATGTTGCTTGCGTTTTCCTCTGTAATTCTCTACATTACATGAAAAGATGAGTGATACATTATTTTGCAACTTTTCAGCTTAGCACATTGCCACGTTGTTACGTTTCATTAATGGTGGTCTGAAGGTTTTAGGCAATGGTGGTCATATTAAGGTTTTGTTAAATTGATTTTGCTTTATGTTCTCTTCTCATAGAGATATTATTGGCAAAGGGGTCACAGTAGAATGAACCCTATTCAAGTAGATCTTTTGGATCACATATATTTTTTTGAAAGGAATTTCATGGAATTGCTTGGCAATATAATCCCAGATATAAGGCAATTATTTCATTAAAAATTTAAATTTAATTTAAATTTAAATTTTAATTTACATTTAAGTATAATTTTAATTTTGGTCAATAAACTATAATTAAAATAATTTAATTTGAAGTTAACTTATTATTTTTAAGTTTTATTATATTTTTACTTATTTATGAATTAATTATAAATTATTAATTTTTTCTATCAATAATGACTAATAATTATGAATACAGTAATTATTTTTTATGCTAATTCTTAATTAGATTATGTAAATAATTAATTATGAAATATGTTATATTCTTAATTAATTTTAACTAAGCTTGTTAAATGAAATTAATTTATTGATGTGTTATGCATCTTTATTACTTGTGTATTTCAAGTTTCTCTCCTCAGTCTTCCTATAGACGTTGGTTTGCTAGGGTTTTCCTTACCCTCTTCTCAAGCTGTTCGTGGCTGTTCGACTTTGCCTGCTTCGCCTGAAAGGTAAGAGTTTTGAACGAGTCGCTGAATGACTTCTTTGTCTCCTTCGACGACGTTCCTTCCTGTCGAATCGCAAGTCATGACAGTTCGCCGTTCTCATTTTAGGTTATATTAATTAAGTTGTCAGACTAATTTCTTCGTATGGGCGTCTATGGTTTGCTTTACACCTTGTCTATTTAGTCGTTGCTGTTCGACTTCGTTGCTTCCCGAGGCAGAGATTTTGCACGATTCGCTTCTTCGGCTCCTTCGTTGCTGTTCGACTTCGCTCGCTCGACGACGTTCCCTTCCTGTGGGATCGAAAGTGTCGACATTTTAATTGAAAGCAACTACGGGGAGCTCGATCGCTGTAAAAGAAATTATCTTTCTCCCTTTCGCGCGCTTCTTCGGCCAAATCACAAATCCCATAAATCCGCGAAATTTCAGGATTTAATTATTCTCGGATTTTCGGTCCAATGAGGGAGACGGAGGATTTATTCCTCCGTGAGATTCAGCGGGTGCTCAAATCCCGTTTTTAGGATTTGTCAAAAGTCCTGCTCTAAATCAGCATAAATCCTGTTAAATCCTTTATCCAAACAGCCCTAGGGATTAGCCACTATACACGCATGTATATTTCTATTTTTATGATCTGGAGTCTTTGGATGTCCTGCAGCTTATGAAGCAACAGCAGCTGGCATTACAATGGGGATTTATACATAGCTATCAGTAGAAAGCTTTCTACATGCCCAAATTAATGGATTCTGCTGTCATCTGACCCCTACTCCTATCCCTATTCTTTGTCTCTCATTCTTCTTCTTTACTTTTGGAATTTAGTCAGCTCTGTTGGGTTATTGATGTTTCATAATGTGCAGGGTAGGATGCATTATTTTCTTTGAAGTTCCAATGAAATTTCCGTTTTTAGTAGTTACAGATGCATATTTATAGTGTATCAATGGATGAGGGTTGTTGTGGAAGAAGCATGAAACATGTCTCGTTGGGTTGTTGCACTAAGTTGTTTTTATTGTGGTTGTTATTTAATTTTAATTGCCAGTGCTGATCTATTTTATTAAGTGTTGATGCAGTGATGCATTTCCTATTTGAATATTTCTTGGTTGAGTTCTCATATCTTTAATTGAGAATGATGAGGCATCAAAGATATATCCGCAAGCAACAGATGCTTCCATTTTTTTATTACGGCTTGAGCTGTGAGGACCGCGTGAAAGATTTTCTCTTTTTTTAAGATGGAGTGCAGGAGTTGTCTATGGATATCTCCTTAGTGAAACACCATGCAACAACCTTGGTAATTCAAGAGGATCTGAATCCTCTCTCTCTCTCTCTCTCTCTCTCTCTCTCTCTATATATATATATATATATATATATCAAATGGCCCTTAGCTTTAAAAAATATGCGGACAAGAGTAGAAATATTTGGATGGTGAGACATATTTTTATGGTTCATGACTGATTGTTATAGTTGTGTTCTTTTTTCCTCAATAATGTAATCATCTAGATTTATATTGGAAGAATTATGTTGGTGATTGCCAATATGTCTCAGATCCACACATGGATATCCCGGTTTCTAATAACATAAAGGATGGCCAAAAAATTCTCAGGCAACCGATGTTCTGATTTTCCCTATTTATGCTTGAGGTGAGAGGACTTTAGATAGTTGCTTATTTGTTTTTTATTTTTATTTTTGTGTTTGAATTCTATAGTCATATTGCCCCCTGTCTTTCTCTTTTCCTCGTAACAGGGTGCAATAACTATTGGTAATTTTTGGAGCATGTTTTTCATTATATATGTATTGAGAGGTTTGATGGTGAAGTATAGAGAGAGTAAGGAGGATCTACATATGATAGTTATTAATTTTGAATTATGGAGGGCATCTAGGGTTATCTTTACATGTTTTTCTTGTCTTTGTGATCTGGAATCTTTGGATGCTCTGAAAACTTATGAGACAATGACAGCCGGCATTAAAATGGGGATTCATATGTATCTATCTGTATAAAGCTTCTCTACTAGCCTTATTTGATGGTTTTTGCTGTCATCTTACCCCTATCCCTAGTCTTGGTCTCTCATTCTTCTTCTTCTTTACTTTTGGAATTTAGTTAGTTCTTTTGGGTTCTGGATGTTTCATAATTTGCAGCATTTGATGCATTATTCTCTTTGAAGTTCCAATGACATGCCTGTTTTGAGTAGTTGTAGATGTATAATTATAGTGGATCAGCATATATTATTGTTGTGGAAAAAGCATGCCTCATTGGTTTTCTCACCATGTGTTGTTGTGGCTGTTATTAAATTTTTATTGTCAGTGCTTATTTGTTTCATGGTTTAAAATTGTTGTGGCTGCTATTAAAGCCATTCTCTCTCTCTCTCTCTCTCTCTCTCTCTCTCTCTCTCTCTCTAATATATATATATATATATATATATATATATATATATATTCTGCTTGCAATTAAATTTCTCTTAACTTGAAAAAATATTGGATTTGTGTGGACGATGATGAGAAATATCAGGATGGCGAGGCATATTTTTTCAATTAATGGCTGATAATTTTTGTTGTATTTTGTTTTCCTCAGTAATGTATTCATCGATATTTCTCTTGGAAGAATTCTGCTGGTGATTGCCAACAAGTGGCTGATCTTCTAGAAATTAGGTTTCTTATACTCAATTTGCAATGGCGAACATCAAGGTTGGCCTGAAAGTTCTCAGGCAACCGATTTTATGATTTTACCTATTTATGCTTGAGATGAGAGGACCTTTAGAAGGATGCTAATTTATTTATTTATTTATTTTTTCATTGGAATTTAGTAGTCATATAGCCCCCTCTCTCTCTCTCATATAGCATGGTGCAGCAACCATGGTAACTTGTTTTGCATTTTTTCCATTATATAGATATTAGATGTTTGATGGAGAAGTATAGAGAGTAAGAGAATCTAAATATGATATTTATTGATTTAGAGAATGCTTTTGATAAAGTTTCACTAGAATTGCCTTAGAAAGTTCTGGAAAAGAATTGACTTTGCCTCCTTCAGTGACGTTCCTTCCTGTCGAATTCCAAGTCATGATACCAAGTCATGATAGTCCGCCATTCTCATGTTAAATTATATTATGTAAGTTCAATTAGAGTAATTAGACTAATTTCTTCACATAGGCGTCTAGGGTTTGCTTTACTTCTTGTCTATTTCGTCGTTGCTGTTCGACTTCGTTTGACGATGTTCCCTTCTTGTTGGATTGAAAGTCTCGACATTTTAATTGGAAGCATCTACGTGGAGCTCAGTTGCTGTAAAGGAAACTATCATTCTCCCAAATCCCATAATTCCACAAATTTCAGGATTTATAAAATCCCGGATTGACGGGCCAATGAGGGAGATTGTGGATTTATTCCTCCGTGAGATTTAGCGGGTGCTGAAATCCCGTTTACAGGATTTTTGCCAAATCTTGCTCAAAATCAGCATAAATACAAACAGCCCTAGTGATTAGCTACTATCCACGTATGGAAATCCCTATATTTGGATCTGGAATCTTTGGATGTCCTGCAGCTTATGAAGCAACAGCAGCTGGCATTACAATGGGGATTTATACATAGCTATCAGTAGAAAGCTTTCTACTTGCCTTATGTGATGGATTCTATTGTCATCTGATCCCTATCCGTATTCTTTGTCTCTCATTCTTCTTCTTTACTTTTGGAATTTAGTCTGTTCTGTTGGGTTATTGATGTTTCATAATGTGCAGGTAGGATGCATTATTCTCATTGAAGTTCCAATGAAATTTCCGTTCTGAGTAGTTTCAGATGCATATTTACAGAGGATTATTGTGTGAGATTGTTGTGGAAGAAGCATGAAGCATGACTTGTTGGGTTGTTGCACTAAGTTCTTTTTATTGTGGATGTTATTAATTTTTAATTGCCAGTGCTTACTATTTTATTAAGTGTTGATGCAATGATGCATTGCCTATTTGAATCCTTCTTGGTGGAGTTATCATATCTTTAATTGAAACTGATGAGGCATCAAAGATGACCTGATATCCGCAAGCAACAGATGCTTCCATTTTTTTATTAGGGCTTAAGCTGTGAGGACAGCGTGAAAGCTTTTTTCTCTTTTTCTAAGATGGAGTGCAGGAGTTGTCTTTGGATATCTCCTTATTGAATCACCATTCAACAAACTTGGTAATTAAAGTGGATTTGAATCCTCCCCCTCTCTCTATATACACACACACGCACACACACATAAATATATGTATGTATACTACTTGCAATCAAATAACCCTTGAAAAAAATATGTGAACAAGAGACATATTTGGATGGTGAGAGATTTTTTGATTGATGGTGATTGTTATAGTTGTGTTTTGTTTTCCTCAATAATTTAATCATCTAGTTTTCTTTTGGAAGAATTATGCTGGTGATTGCCAATAAGTCTTTGATCCACACATGTATATCCAGATTTCTTATAACATCAATGATGGCCAAAAGCTTCTCAGGCAACCGATGTTATGATTTTCTCTATTCATGTTTGAGGTGAGAGAGGTTTTCGAAAGCTGATTATTTATTTATTTATTTATTTATTTTGTATTGGAATTCAATTGTCATATTGCCCACTGTCTCTCTTTCTCTCCTTTAACAGGGTGCAATAACCATTGGTAATTTGTGTAGCACATTTGAGAGGTTTGATGGAGAAGTATAAAAAGTGTAAGGAGGATCATCATATGATATTCATTAATTTCTGATTTAAGGGGTCGTCTAAGGTTTGCTTTTCATTTTTTTTCCGTGCTTTGTTGATGTCGTTTTTCCTCATCACCATTTCTTCGTGGCTGCTTTGGCTTCGTTTGCTGTGTGAAATGGTTTTTGATAGAGTTGCAAAAGCAACTTCTTCGCCTCCTTTGAAGGCAACAAATTGGAAGTCGTGACGGGTGCTCGCTTGCTGCCTAGGTAAGTATCTTCGCCTCCTTGAAGGCGGGAGCTCGCTCGCCTGCCCAGGAAGAACTTCATAAATCCGCAAATCTTGTTAGATCTGCCAAACATTGGAATTTAGTAAATCCATCTGTAAATCCAAGATTTACGATCGATTCACATTTATTGCGTGATCTGAAACTGTTTGGCAGGATTTACGACAAATCTTGCTTAAATCGCTCTACCAAACAACTCCTTTGGCTTAGAGCTAACTATTTTGGCATTTTAATGTTAGTATTTGTGGCATATTGGCAGGGTAGCTCGCTTTCTACTATCCTATTACCTTTTATATTTATTTATCTGCATTGCATATGAAAAGGCTTTTAAATACTTATGTCAACTTTATCTTCTCACATAGCTCATTATTTTTGGGGGAATGAAGCATTATTCTTGTTGCGTCCTGGAATATTCGTGGTGGTAGAGAAATATAAAGTTTAGCGTCTTAACTTTATATGAAGAACCTGCACACGTGCAAATAAAAGAGTAGACGTATAACATTCAACCATTTTTTAGAGGCAGTAAGGTTTTTACGTGGAAAATCCTGAAAAGGGCAAAAAACATAGGGCCTGGTTCTGTTTAAATGAATCCACTAATGTTTGCAGTTGATTACAAATGAGGCTGTTTCATAGGGCGAAGACCCTATCTCGAAGTTTCCAATATACATTATATAGAGTGCATTACGTAGTGGTAGTTGGAAGAATCAATGTTGACATGTTTTGAATGGACGGATGATATTGACTCCCTTGATCATGGATCATTTATCGAGTATTTGCGTATGTTAGTGATATCATAATTTGGTGATTTTGGGCTTGTTGGATTCTTCTTGTCGAGTCGCCCGATTTGATTATATGCATGTCACATTTTAGAATTTTTTGGTCATTCAATTTATGGTTGAACCTTCCAAATGTGCTTTGGGTCCGTGATTTAGGAGTTTTTATTTGGTTCGGTCACAGGACGTAGCTCTACGTTTGGCTGCAAGTAGAATCGCGCAACGCATTTTCATTATTTACTGCGCGCCCCGACAACCCGACCCGGAACGGACCCAAGATTGCTCGGTATTGTTGGGTATGGCTCGATTTTGCTCGGCAATAACCAATACCGAGCAAATACCTAGCAATACCAAGCAAATACCGAGTTGTACCGAGTTTTTTCTAGCAATATCAAGCAAATACCTAGCAATAATGAGCTAATCCCTAGCAATACTGAGCAAATCCTGAGCAAATACCGAGTTGTACCAGGTTGTACCGAGTTGTAGAAAAACTCGGTACAACTCGGTATTTGCATGGTATTGATCTTCACAGAGCGGTATTTCTTGTTTTTGCAAAGCAATACCTAACAATACCGAGCAAATAACGAGCGATACCGTGAAAATCGCGAACATAGCATTCCCGGGTTCCGGTCCGGGTCAAATTGTTATTAGCGGCCGAACGTAGCTCTACGTCCGGTCAGAGGACGTAATAATTGTTCGTGATTTAGACCCATTCCTGGTTGGATTGGGTCGAATTTGGTGTCTTTGGGTTTATCTTTTTGAGACGTTCAATTTGATTTTAAGTCTGCTGAAATTGGAGTTCCGATGGCCCCAAATTTAATTTTAGAAGTTTTCAATATGAATTTGCCTTGAGATTTGTGCCCGATCAAGATAATTTTTTGATGATACATCAATTCTCAATGCTATTATCTGAGGTTCTTTCTCCTCTATATGAGTTCCATACAGTGCATGATGATGATGATTTAATGATTAGCACTATCCATTCATGGATATCTCTTTGTTTCTTAGCTGTTATCTGGAATCTTTGGATGTCCTACAGCTTTTGAGACAACGACAGCGGGCATTAAAATGGGGATTCATACGTAGCTATCTGTAGAAAACTTCTCTACTTGTCTTATTTGATGGATTTTGCTGTCATCTGACCGCTATTCCTAGTCTTGGTCTCCCATTCTTCTTCTTTACTTTCTGAAGAATGGTAAGGATGGTGAGACATATTTTACAATTAATGGCTGATAGTTATTGTTGTCTTTTGCTTGCCTCAAGTACTGTAATCATTGAGATTTTTCTTGGAAGAATTCTGCTGGTGATTGCCAACAAGTGACTGATCTTCTGGAAATCATGTTTCTTATACTCATTTTGCAATGGCTAACTTCAAGGATTGCCTGAAAATTCTCAGGCAACCGATGTTATGATTTTACCTATTTATGCTTGAGGTGATGTGAGCTTTAGAAAACTGCTTATTTATTTTTTTTTTATTTTTTTTGTTGGAATCTAGTAGTGATATTGCTGTGTGTCTCTCTCTCTTTCATAAAGCACTGTGCAATAACCATGGTAACTTGTTGAACTTTTTTTTGTTATATAGATATTTGACGTTTGATGGAGAAGCATAGAGAGTTAGGAGAATGTAAACATGATATTTATTGATTTAAATAAAACATATGATAAAGTTTCAAAAGAATTGCCTTAGAAAGTTCTAGAAAAGAAAGGAGCTTATAATGCTTATATTCTACTCATTAAGGGGTATATATGCAAGTGTTGTTACTTTGTGTTCAAATACAAGGTGAATTGACCAACTATTTCCCTAGTCGGAAAATTTTATAAGAGGGTGGTGAGACCTAATAATGTTTTGTGGTGAGACCTATAATGTTTTGTGGTGCATAATGTTGGTTATTAAAAGAGAAGCATAAAATTAAGTGTTGCAAGGATGAGGATGAAATGGCGTAGGGGCATCAATTTTTGTCTTGAACCGAAAGCTTACCTGAACCTGTCCCAGAAAGTCTAAATTTGGGTCAAACCGTTTAGCAAACTGTTCGGTTTCGGCTCTAATTTCTTTAATAGAGGGAGTGACAATTATTGCAAACCATTGAAAATTTGGCCATGTTTGATTCTTTACTCTGGCAATGAGGCATGAAGGATGGCATGAAGCAATACCTACTATGTTGTTTTTTACCTGCAGGTTCTAACGTTGTGCCAGATTCTTTGCTATTAAATACTTCCCACAGTACTTCCCTGTATGTGTGCGTAGATCCATATAAATATAAGTATATTAATATGAATATATGAAATCTATTCATATATGTGCAATGCACAAACACGTAAGTATCTGCAAACATGCATATATATTTTTTTAAGTATAAACATAATGAAGCAATTATTGAGCTGAAAACAATTGAACAAGAATAATGTGCTTTTTTGATAGCCTTACTCGCCATCTATCTTTCTCTCTCTGTATAATTTCTCTGACAATTATTGCAAATCATTGAAAGAGATAGGAGAAGTAAGGATTTAGTTCAAAGGAAGTGCATTAAGTATGAAGATCAAGTGTGCTTTTATTAGAGGAGGATATTTAACAAAGGTGGATGAGATGTTTTGATAAGCTCTTTAATAAAGATTGCGAGTATACGATTGACTTTAGTGACCTTAATATACTAAATGAAAATTGTGATTTTTATTTTTTACTGACATATTTATAAACTGAAGATAGTGAGATTTTAAAGAAAATGAAATGTGGAAAACTTGTTGGACTTGATGATATTCCAATAGAGGTGTTTTATTTCTTTAAAAACTTCTCTCTCTCTTTCTCTAAATTTGGGAAACTTTTTTCTGAAGTAAATAGGCTTGTCGGAGCCTCTTCTTTTAAAGAGGATCATGTGTAGGTTTTGTTATATTGTTTTTATGGTTTCATTATATTCTCAGTCATCTCTATTGCTGCTGTCAAAAAAAATTTCCATTTTCCAGATTCTGAAAAATTTTCCATCTATCCCCATTGATGCCATATTATAATTTGGGGCAAATTAAATGGGTAAAACCTCTTGCCCTTTCTTGTATATTTTCTCACATCTTTCTACATTTTTAATTAAAGCTTTTACAAAACTTTTTTTTCTTTCATTTTTGTTGTTTTATACTAAATCTTCTCATATGTGCATGGGAATTAAATGTGCAATTGTAACAAGTTAAGCTTCTTTCCTTTGCAGTAGCTTGTGGATCTTATAACTGTGTACCAAACTTTTTCTGAATCTTTATTGTTGACAGCCTGGGTAGGGCAGTTTGGGTAAGGTTGAGCTGATCTTCTACGAGTTTGAACATTGCACCCAATTATTTATTAAAGGACTAATTGGTGTTGCTTTTTTTACCTCAATAAATCACCAGAGTTTGCAATTTTTTTTTTTTTTTTTATGGTAACATTCTCTTTGGTCAAGAATAACCAAGGGTCTAATTATAATGGGGTTGTTTCCTATGTTATATATACACTAGTGGCTCTTTTGAAGGGTTTCTTCTTAGCCTTGGGAGAGCAGAGTAGTAAAAATAATGAGAGATGGAATTTTAAATACATTATGGAGCTGCTATTAGGTCTCCGTATGAAGCCATCAACTCGGTTTTAGTGAATACATATCCTCTTTCTGTTATATTGAATGGAGTTGCATTGTGGAAAAACGAAGGCTGCATTTATGGATGAGTGGGAGGGAAAGAGGTAGAGAGAGGTTAGATTATCATATATTTGAAATTTAGAGGGAGATTGAGAGATGAGGTGTCTTTCACTTGACACGATAGTGATTTATGTTTTAGTTGGTAACAAGGAACTGTGTTAGTTCCTGTTTTCATTGTAATTTCTATGACGGTACTCTTGGAGAGGGAAGCTGTTAATGTTGGACTCAAGTTCTATGCTTAATGCAGTGTCAGAAGTCCCCTAATACATTTGTTGACAGTTACATACACCTTCTCTTTCTCCATGTAATAGAAAAAAAGTTCAATTTTATATATGCTGGTGCTTTCATGAATGAGAATTTGACTCTTAGTAGGACATAATATAGTATAAGGGCTTGACCTCAGATAGTGGGATTTGGGCTTGATGTTGCTGTTGTTGCTGCTTGTGCATTCTTACAATTACTCATTATGAAAAGGAAAAATGGAACTGCATTGAATGGTGATAGGATTTTTTATTTTTATATGGAAATTATATAATTAGAACTTTGTTTTCTTCTTGAAAAATAGTTCCTATTGATATGGTAGTTATCAAGATTTGTGCCATAAACATAACATGTACTCGAAGCCTTTATCCCACTATGTGAGGTCGGCTATATGAATCCTTTTTCTTCATTATGTCTTGCCAATGGATAAATTCTCATTTAAATCTAATAAATGAAAGGTCATTTCTAATATTTTTTAACAGTCTTTTTAGGTCTGTCTCTACCTTTTTTAACATAAGTCAAATCTAATACATCTTCTTTCCTAATTGGGTCATTGGAAGGCCTCCATTTTTTGTAATCAAACCATAAGGTGACTCTCTAATCTTATCTTTCATTGGAGCTACTCTAATATTTTCATGTATATGCTCATTTCATATCCTAACTCTAAAGGTAAAGTCACTCATCCACCTGAGCATCCTCATCTATGCTACACTTGACTTAATATTATGCTTCTCTTTTAATAGTCAACATTTAGCACCATAAAGCATTGCAAGCCTCAGCACCATCTTATAGAATTTTCCCCTTAAATTTGAAAGGGACTTTTCTATCACACAACATTCCCGAGGATTTAGAATTTAGCCTTTGGTGTTAAATGGCTGTTATGGAATTTTTCAATATTTCCTATAATGATGGTGATTTAGGAATAGCTGTAAAGTGTTTCAAATGCATGAGTTTTAAAATTATTAATTTTTTGTCTGAAGTAAAAAAAAAAGGTATTTACATACATATCATTTTATATTATATTGTTTACATATCTAATACCTAAAATTTTATTATTTAATACCTTCCATCAATAGATCAAATATGTGTGCAAGAAATAAAATTTAAAGTTTATTAGGAAGTTATGGGTGGTAGGAATGGAATATATGAGTGACATATTTGATATTAACTTTCATCGTGAATATATATATATATATATATATATATATATATATATATATATATATATATATATATATATATATATATCATTTAAATTGCTGCACTTGAATGTTCTTAAATTGTGCTCTTATCAGTAACTTATAAGTGTTATTTAATAAGAGAGTCATTTAGATATACTTCCAAATTTTTTAGAATAACAAGAAGCTACCATAAGAGTTACTAAAATTGTTAGGATTTTCTATTTATATGACCATCTATTTTTTAGTTGCTGCTGTCAGTGAATGCTGCAGCGTATTGTTAATACTCTGCATTACATGGTTTTTAGCTTTCTTAATGGGTGATGTTCTACTTTGTTTACGTTTCTTTTTACCTCTTCCTTGCTGTAATGTCAGAGAAATAATCCTCATAAGGCAACCTGTGCAGACATCATGATTTTAGTTTTTTATTGCTATAGCTGAGAGATAAGAGTGGAAACTTGTTCTCAAGTTTTCTGTGAAGTCTTAGTAAATCAATCTTGTTCTCGACTTTGTCCGTGACTATGCAGCTCGCTTTGATTTGTTGGTTGTTGGCTTGAACGTTCGGAAAAAAAAAAACTGTCGGTGACTGGAATCACAGTTGTGGTCTGCTTTCCTGCTAGCTGACAATCCTCCATGCCCTGTAATTGCGGCAGCTGCACTTTCATAAAATATGAAGCTTACTAAGTGTGGTGCATTGAACTGCCAAACAATCTGTACGCAAGTCTGGACTTTAGATTTATAACTTGATTTCTTTGGGGGCACAATGAACTTTTCAAAAGGTAATCAAACATTACTCTCTCTCTCTGTGTTTCCATGTATTTATATATGTAATGGAAAAAGTGGTTAGTTTCTTGCTTGCAAACCAAATGATGCAGAATTTTCTTATTAATTACCTTATAATTTCAATTGTTTGTCTCAATTGTAATTTTGAGGTATGTTGATGCATCTCACAATCTCTTGCCATGAAAAGGAAAAATGAAATTGCATTGATGGTGTTTAATGTTTTTGCTTTTTTATATGGAAATCCTATCAGTTACCTCATTTTCACCATGATATAAAATTAAAAAGGCCTAAATATGTGGCAGTTTTAAAGATTTGTACCACAAATATAACTTGTAGTGTGTTGTGATTATTTCTTCTTTGAGTAAAATGCTGAGAGGATGATGATGATGGTTTAGAATTTAGCTTGCATATTGCTATGTTTCTTATTGTATTGCTTTCTGGATGGCCTGGAATTTTTCAGGCAACCACAGCTGGCAATACGATGGGAATTAGAGCATAGTGAAGCTTCTCTAATAATTCTATGTCATGGATTCATTGTCATCTTCCGAGCCTTCTTCTTTCTTTATTGTTTTCATCTTCTTCTTCGTGTTCTTCCTCCTTTTTGGTTCATGATCCTTTTGTATGAGTTTGTTTTGGAGGAATTAGCAGAAAAGGAATATTTTTTTACCTAATTGACGCTTATTTTTCTTACTACCGTAAAAATTCAAGGGTCCTTTCTCTATTCTAATTTTAATTCATGTTGGTGGAAGTAGTGTCTCTTGCTGCGAAAAGGGAAATAAATTCATTGAAGAGAGAGATACATATGATTATTAGATAGAAATACTCTCAGTAGCATCATTTTCTCAAAGAAATATAATTACGAAGGCCATATCTTTTGGCAGTTATGAAGATTAGTGCAATACAGATAATGGGTAATTGTGTTGTGATTATTTCTTTTAGAAGTTAAAAAAATTGTGTGGAAGATTACGATGATGATAATGATTTATAATTTAGCTGGGTTGTGCAGTGCTTTTGTGGAGCATCTCTATGTTTCCTATGGTATAACATTTTTCTATGGTCCAATATTTGCTATTCATAAACAACAAATCTTTATTGTATTGACAGTTTTATAACAGGTGATTTTAAGATGGATTCCCATGAAGGCAAGTAACTCCTTTACTATGGGAATTTCTTAGTGGTAGTGTTGATGAGGCCCAAATATGCCTTCCTCTATGCCCTTTGATTGTACGGACTAGTTATTCAGGTTAGTCTTTAGTGGCAACGGATGTGGCCATCAGCTATTTTTACTCTTCCTTTGGATGCTTAGTCTACCATTTCTTTTACCTTTTCTCTACCTTCATTTATGGGAGGGTCCAATGGATTTTAACTTTCTTTCTATACTCTAAACTCTTTCTTTATATGCATATTATTTAGCATAGTAAATTACTTAGATCAGGCAGGAATCTTGTTTTATATTTGAATTGGAAACATTTAAAATTAATTTTAGTACCATTCGGACTCTGATTTTGTCAAACTTATATAGCCAAATGGAATGTCTTGACAAGAGGTGAGGTATATTCTTACGACACAATAACTGTTGCAATCTGAGTCTGAATGAGCTGAAATAAAGCACTTGAAGTGTAATTGAAAATTTCAGGACATATTTGCTTATAGTTGGATTGATAGTCTCAATGAGACATCCATCGAGCACAGTATCGCTTACTACTCCTATCTCTTTGTTTGGCTAACTTATACATATATCTTTATCCCTCCTTAGTATCTAATATATTATATAAATAATTAAAAGTTAAGTTCTTTGCATCTCAAAAAGCTTTCTTAGAATTTTTACGAGCTTCTTTATAGCTTTCCCAATTATCAGAATTTTTACATCTAAATTAATTTTTATAACAAATCTTCTTTTTTTTTTTAATCTTTTCTTTCACATTTGGATTTCACCACCAATTATTTTTATTATTAGGATATTTTCCCTTTGAAATTGTAAGCACATCTTTTGTAATAATTTTAATATTACTAGTCACTTTTTTTTCATATAATATAGCATACTCATGCATAGATAAAATCTTAAGATCTAAAATCTTACTACTAAAAATACCTTTTTTAATATTCTTTAAATGCCCCCATTTAATCATAAAAAGTCATTTTACTTTATTTTTTATTTTCTGTTCATTTATCTTAAATTCTAAAACTAATAATCGATATTGGGTACATAAGTTTTCACTCGGAATAACTTTACAATCTTTGCAATCTAAACGATCTAATTTTCTTATAAGAAAATAATCAATATGTTTTTTATAATGTCCATTTTTTATAAGTGATTAGATGTTCATATCTTTTCTTTAATAAGGTATTAGTTATTAAAAAATTATAAGTTAAAAAAAATGTAATATGGTTTTATCACATTCATTTATCGTTCTAAGCGCATGACTGTCGTCTACCATGAATATTTTTAAAATCATCTACCTCTCTACCAATATATCCATTTAAATCTTCTTCAATAAAAACTCTTTTTTCAAGAGGTATCTTTTGTATTAATTTTTCTAAAACATTCTAAAATTTTTATTTTGAACTGATGTCCAAAACTATTTGAGAAGCATAAACATTTATAATATTAACAATCTTAGCATCAACAACAATCTTTAAAGATATAATTCTATCTCCAATTCTGTTAACTTTTATAATATTATCATTCAAAATCTATAATCACACATACACCATTTATAGTATGCTCCTACCCGAATACCATAGTTTATATACTAAACTATCAATATCCTTAGCATTCTCTCCAGCTCATTTAGTTTCATGAATGCATAGAATATTTATATTCTTAAGAATCATAATATCTATTAATTCTATTAATTTTTCTGTAAGGGAGCCTATATTTATGTTCCTATTTTATTTTTAACCATGATGGGGGATAATAATTTTCATTTGCAGATGGAGGGCCAAACCAGTAGCCTCATCTCCGCAATTAAATCCGATTAAGAAGACCTAATCATTTGGTAATTTTCAAGATTAGTGGCAATACACATAACATGTGTGCTGTGTTTATCTGTTTGATTAGTGAAAAGTTTTTAGGGCAATGATAAACATTTAGAATTTAGCCCTCAACTGCACATGGCGGCTATGAGATGTTCCTATATTTTTTATTATATGACTTGTCTGGATGGCCTAGAGCTTCTCAGGCAACTACATCTCCCATTAGAATGGCAATTAAAGTATTGACAATTTGGCCATAGTTAATTCTTTCTCTACTCTAGCCGTGAGGCATCAATGATGGTATGCAGATCCACTAGCAACCTACTTCTAGTGTGATAGGAAACACTTGAGTTCAAGTATTTCCCAGCCAAATCTGAAGTAAAATGTTATGCCGGTCCAGCCTGGACCGGCCCAGTCGGTCCGGGTTTTCTCCAGGCGGAGACGGCCCAGAGACCAGGCGGAAGGAGGAAAGGGGGCTGGGGTGGGGTCCGCTTGCAATTCAAACATGGTTTAAGTATTTTTGGAGGGAGAAGGGTAGAGAAGTCCTTTTGCGTTTATTTTGTATTAGATTGTATTAATAGGGAGTTATGAGAGGATTAGGGTTTCATCTGGATTTTGAATTTTCTTGGGAGATCTAGGTTTGTTCTTTGGCTCTTGGCTTTGCCGGAGATCGTGGAGAGTGCTTCCTTCCTCTCGAATTGAAGGAAGATTGTATCTTGCAAGTGCTTTTATCTGCTATTGAAATAAAAGAGTTTGCTTTGTTTTCCTACGAATTTCCATTGAGTTTTCTCTCCGTTTTCCACTGTTTGGGCTGTGTTCTTGCTGCGGACAGCAATTTCTTTGCTTAGGTACTTGATTTGGGTTAGGTTTACTTGTGCAAACAAGTATTTCCTATCATAAAACGAGCAGTTGCTGTTTTCAGCAGAGGACAGCAGTCAAACACAGGAATACAGCGAGAAATTGCGAGAAAACTGAGAGAAAACTCAAGAAGAAACTTGGATTCCACTAGATAATGAATAAAAACAGCAAGATACAATTGATCCTCAATTCAAGAGGAGGATCGATCTCTCCCATATCTCTGGCAACGCCAAGAGCCCAAAGAAAACCTATATCTCAGCGATCTCAAATTTCAGCCAAATTCAAGATACGCAAACCCTAGCCAAATCAACTATTTAATGCATACGAATCAAAAGGAATTCCCTAAACAGTCCCTACGTTCAAATTTCCCTCTCAAAACGCTCAAAAAAACTTCCTAAACAGCTCTACGGGGGCGGACGACCCGCTCGTTCTCCGCCTGTTTGCGATTTTCGCCCGTGAACCGGTCCCGCCTGGACCGGTTTAACATAGTGTTGTTAAATACTTCCCACAGTATTGCTTCTTTTACCATTGTTGCTGCTACTTCAAGAATCTGCTTATATTTAATTGTTTACCTGCATGTTCTAACTTTACCTCAGATTCTTTTAAGCAGGAGGACCTGGAGGCATTTATTTGCAACACGCTTGCAATCACATTATTGCTCTATTTTCATTATAGAGGCTGTGATGATTTCCTCCAGGATTCTTCGCTTTTTTAATATATAAGTATCCTTGGCTTTTTATGTTGTCCAAAATGTTCTTCAATTTTACTAAAAATGATCATTTTGGTCTTAAATTTTTAAGAGAATCAAAATAATTCTATGACGGAGACCATTTTAAATTGCTGCACTCAAATATTTCTAAGTTGTGAAACTCGTATCTTTAACTGGTTAAGTGCTATTTAATAAGAGAGTTACTGAGATATACTTCCAAATTCTTTAGGATAATAAAGCTACCATGGTATGGAGATAAGAGACTTAGTAAAATTGGTAGGATTTTCTATTTAATGGGGCTAATCTATTTTCTAGTTTCTGCTGTCAATGAATGCTACAGCATATAGTAAATACGCAACATTTCAAGGTCTTTAGCTTTCTTAATGGATTCACCCTACATTATCGAATTGCTGGCATCTCTCTTCTCTCTCTCTCTCTCTAATTTACTTCTTGCTCCATCATCTCTCTCTCTCTCTCTCTCTCTCTCTCTCTCTCTCTCTGGCTCTGTCCAACCTCTCTCTCTTTCTCTTTCTCTCATTAGAATGTCACATTGTTCTTTTTCATCAAGAATGTCCCGAAGCTTTCTGGCTTTGAAGGTGCTGCATAAAGGTAAAAGATTTTTGGGTGATAATTCTAGTTTGTTTATCAAATCAGTTTCCCTCGCTCTTTCTGTAATGCCATAGACATAAGCTTCAATGGGCAACTTGTGCAGATGCCACGATTTTAGGCTTTTATGGTTCTAGCTGATCAGAGTGGAAGCTTGTTGTCAACTTTTCTGAAGTCTTAGCAAATCAATCTTGTTCTAAAGCAGCTTACCTTGGCTGGCACATAAGTCCCCCCCCCCCCCCCCCCCTTTCCCCCAAAAAAAAAAAAAAGCTTTGTCGGTAATTGGAATCCCCGTTGTGGTCTGTATTCCTGCCAGCTGGCAATTCTCCAAGCTATGGAATTGCGGCAGCTGCACTTTAATAAAAGATGGTTAAAGCTTATTAAGGTTTCGTTTGTGATGGCTTTTTTACATCTTCTTAAAGAAGCTTTCATATACAAAAATTGTAGGAGAGTAATATAGCATAGTTTATAATTTGATTTTTATGTTTCTCAAAATTTGCTTGAAGTCATGATGGGTAGTTCCACTATTGAAGATATTTATTTGTTTAGAGGTTTGATGGACAAGCATAGATAAAGTAAATGGGAGCTGCATATGATATTTATTTATTTAGAGTAAGCATATGATAAACTTTCAAGAGAAGTTCTTTGGAGAGTTCTAGAAAAGAAAAGAGTTGGATAAAGTAAATGGGAGCTGCATATGATATTTATTTATTTAGAGTAAGCATATGATAAACTTTCAAGAGAAGTGCTCTGGAGAGTTCTAGAAAAGAAAAGAGTTAGGAATGCTTATATTTAAGTCATTAAGGATATGTATACAGGAGTTTTAATTTGTGCTTAAACATAAGGTGGTTTGATCCAGTATTTTTATATTTCAGTTGGATTACATCAAGGATCAACATTATGCCCATTTCATTTTTTCTTTAGTCATGTATGTTCTTTCTAGACATTTGCAAGGGAATGTATCTTTGTGTATGCTTCTTGCTTGCTGATGATATTCTTATTATTGATAGGATTAGTGAGGGAGTTGGTGAAAGATTTGAATTATGGATGGTAGCCTTTGTTTAAAGTTTTTCGTTTGAGTAGATCTAAAATCGAATACATAGGTTTAATTTTAATAGTAATTGAAAGCTTTTTTTTTTTAATCATGGAGTTTAGGAGTTGTCTTGCGTATATGATGTGTGTGTTAGTTTTCTCTAGTTGGCCTAAATATCCTCCAAAGAAAAGCACCATACAACAACCTTGGTAATTCTACAGGATCTGAATCCATCCCCGCCCCCCCCCCCCCCCTCTCTTTGTGTATATATATAGTAACACACATGCATATTAGAATATGTACATGAGCAATATCATAATGATGAGGCATATTTTTACAAGTAATGGCTGCTAGTTATTTTCAGAAGTCAAAACTTGCTTGTGACTTGTATTTTTCTCAGTAATGTAATCATCGAGATATGAGATATCTGTTGGTAGAACTGAGCTGGTGATTACCAGCTAGTGACTAATCTTCTGCAACCCAGGTTTCTGTATGTTCTTTTTGCAATGGCTAACATCAAGGATGGCTTGAAAATTCTCGAGCAACCGATGTTATGGTTATCCCTATTTATGCTTCAGTCAGGACTGCTTTGAGAAAGCTGATTATTTTTTTATTAGTGTTGGAATTCAATAGCCATTATTGTTCTCTCTCTTTCTCTTTTGAAGCAGGTTTCGGAAGTATATATATATATATATATACACAGAGAGAGAGAGAGAGAGAGAGAGAGAGAGAGAGAGAGAGAGAGAGAGAGAGAGAGAGAGAGAGAGAGAGAGAGAGAGAGAGAGAGAGAGAGAGATTTTATATATAAATGCACAGCATATCTTGCTGGCAATCTAAGTGCACTACCTTTCCTTGTGCATTACCTTACAACTTTATGAGCTTCTGTTTCCATTCTATTTCTTTGGCTTGCTGGAAAAATTTCTCACCATCTTTTCATATGAATGGGAAATTTAAATTGCACGGATGGAGGATTATATTTTTCATTTACAAATGGAAAACCTATCAGTTGCCTCATCTCCGCCTTGAAATACAATTAAAAAGCCCTATTCAGATGGTATTTTCAAGATTAGCGGTATACCAAAACTTATAGTTGATGTGATTATCTCTTTTATGAGTGAGCAACGATGGTGATAATTTAGAATTTAGCCATTTATTGCTCATGATTTCTCCACTCATCTGGCATCTTTCTAGTCTTCAAAATAATATTAAAATGTTTACCAAGTCAAGAAATTCCTTCATCTCTAAAGCATTTCTACACCTCTATTGGTATATCATAAGGTCCACCAACATTTTCTCACTTCATTTTCTTTAAAGCCTCTCTAACTTCAGTTTTACTAATACATCGATAAAAAAAATGTTTATTTTCATTTAGGATGCCAAGCTCAATAAAATAAATTGTATTCTCATAATTTTCATTTAAAAGTTTAACAAAATATCTTATTCATCTTTGTTGAATATTTTTGATGGTCGGTGGCTGAGCTGGTGGGCCCCACTAGAGTGGGCGTCAGGAAAAAAAATTCATATATGAGAGGTAATCATGTAGGAAAAGCCGCGGGGAGTTATTATTCATTATGTGAGGGGGAATCAATGGAGAACTATTTAGGAAAGTTTTAATTAGAATTGGGAGGATATTAATTAGGGAACGATATCTAATTTGAATTCAAATATGAGAGGGATATATTTAGGAAAACGGGGTTGTTTTTGGGGGGAATTAAGGGAGCCTATTTAAAGTTAACTATGATTTTATTTCATATTATACTTGATTTTGTTGGAATTAGTTTTGCTTAGGTTGAGTGGGCTCTTGCCGAGCTAGGGATTTGGGAGAGTCGGATCTTTCTAACCAATTAAAGATCCAAGTGTATCTTGTGTTTTTCTTCCTAAATTTCTTGTGCTGTTCTCTGGTTTTGTTGAAATTGCATCCATTTCCTATCACTCTTCTAATAAAACCATTTTTTTGGTCTTCATCTTGAATGCACTTAACTTGAACTAAATTCCTATTACTCTTTTTTTTTTTTTTTGGTAACTTATACATCTATCTTTCGCCTCCTTAATATTGAATCTGTCATATAAATTATTAAAGGTAAAACCTTTGCATCCTATATTGCTTTTTAAGACTCATTACACTAATGACCCCCTGAGAAAGGGTATTTCTTAGTCTATGCTAACCTTAAAGCAGGATAACTTTGGGTGAGCAGAGCAGTTAAAACAGTGAGAAATGAAAAAGTTAAAACATCATGGATCATGTACTATTGGGTCTTCTTATAAAGTCTGCTACTCGGTTAAGTTATTACATATCTTTTCTCTTTCTCTTATATTGATTGGATTTGCATGAGGGAAAAAAAAGACAGCATTTAGGAGCTGTTTGGTTGCCTGAAAAAGAAATGCAGTGTAAAGTAAATGCAATGTAAAGTAAATGTAGTGCATTCTGAATACTTTGCACCTATTTGGTTGTCTGCAAAATAAACGCAAGAGAACTATTTCCCTTGTTTGGTTAGGTAGATCTATAGTAAAGTAAAATCGATTTTTTTTTAATAATTTGAAAAAAAACTATGAAAACTCATGTATCAATCTGTTAGTATACCTTTTTAGAACAATCCAGCTTCACTCTTCACTGAAAAATTTAAATCTACAAGAGACTGATCAAGTGAATATGCACATACTTATATTTAGATATTTGAAGTATACTCAAAGTATATGGAAGTGATATCATTTTTCAGTGAAGAGTGAAGCTTGAAAGCTAGCTTCGAGGATATTTTTTTACCAGCCTTTCTAATATCACAAAAAATAAGTTAAAAATAGGTTTGGTCCCCATTAGTATACACTTCTTTATACAATTTGGCATTATTATGTATTCCAAATGTTCAACATTGCCCATTTCAACTACAACCAGTGAAGTACGAGCAAGCGACAATGCTAATTGGCAATCAATGCAAATGAGAGAATGAAAAACAAATATGAGATATGAGTACCAAGAATAGGTGGATGAAAGAAAAACAATGTCAATGCCCCTCATTACATTCTGTACAACTCTAATTTTTATTTTGCAGACCAAAGTGGTTAGATGCACATATTTGACCCAATTTAATATTTCTTTCAGGATCACATGCTATTGTTACTCCAAGACGCATTAAACTTTACAATTAATTACTCCATACAATAACTTTTCAAGCTAAAATATTGAAATTTTAATTAAACATTCATCAAAATGCATCTATAAAACTGCATTGTACTTAAATACCAATAAGCTGACAATAAAAAACTATGCATGTTAAACTGACGAGCAGAAAGTTTCAAGAAAACCAACACCTTCAACACCAAAATCAGGAAGCAAGAGATGGTGACTGTATATGTAGATCATTTCTGGCGTCAAACCATTAGAAGAAACGATGTGCCCATCCAGGATAGAATCATAACTCGAAAAGGCTTGATTAGCTTTCATTTGTACAGCTTCATCAGCCTTAAGCCGAGCCTCAAGCTTGCTTATACGATTCTCAATCCCCTTTTTATCTAATTTCAGCTTCTCAATCTCATGAATAATAACAGCAGACCCATTACCCACGATTTTGTAATCCATGCTATGGTTTTCTTTTTCACTTAAATCTCTGCATACAACAAAGCCAGCTTCAAATTTCAATAAGAAAAAAAAACTATTTTTACTTACTATTTACTCTGCCATAAAAAATAAATAGAATTAGTCAATTTTACTGCAGATATCCGGCTTGGAGTAAATTAGAGGTCTAACATACAAGGAACGGTTCTGATGAAAAAAGAGTTGGGGAGAAGAAGATGTGTTTCCCACCTTTTGTTTCGCCTTTTACAGTGCAGTTGTTATATTGCTAGTCGCAGAGCGATAAATATGGGAGGAAGAATACAACTAGTGAGATTCAGGTTCTTGGCATCTGATCTTTGTGAGTGTGACGTCAATTCGTTGTCTTTGATTTCTGTTTGATTGCAAAAATCTCATTTTTTGCTTGTTCTTCTGTTCGGATTGGTTTTGCCATTTGAAGCCGAACAACAACTTCCGATCGCAAGGGTAAAAGCCAGAAGCAGTGTGAAAAAGGCCAGCAGAAAAGAAGATATGGAGGGGAAGATGAAAAGAACTCTCGAAAGGTAGAAAGTTACCTTCAGAGATAGCGATCTCCCGTCTCAGATGAAAATGTCGCAACTTCCGATCAGACAGGCAAGGAAAAGTCGTCGAAGGAGCCAAAAAGCCTCTCGTGCAATCTTACACCTCCTACGAAGCAATGAAGCCGACCAGCAATGACGCGAAAGATTTCCGATGAATTTATAACCCGCTCAATATGAGCGGGTTTCTAATTTGCACAAAACAGCCCGCTATTACACGCCTAATGCTGCTGAGTGTTTATATTTGTTCCGCTCAAAATTAACCAAACAATCAAATTTAGTAAATACAATGTAATTATTTTACTTTACACTCCTAATTCAAACAACCAAACAGCCCCTTAGAGATGGGAGGGAGAGAAACAGGTATAGAGGTTAAATTACTATAGATTTCAAATATATCGTGAGATTAAGAGAGATATAGTGCCTTTCACTTGACCAGATTGTGATTCTTGTTTTTGTTGGTTACAAGGAACTTTGATCCTCTTGTTTTCTTTATAATTCCTAAGAATGCATTCTATAAATGCACTTCTTTTCAAGGGGAAGTAGTTTGTGATATTTATGAAGTTTTCTATGTTTAATGCTATGTCAGAAGATGCCTAATGCTTTTGTTGACAGTGACATGCTCCCATTCAGAAGATGCCTATTGCATTTGTTGACAGTGACAGGGACGCTGGGGTGCTTTCTTTATGTTGTCTTCAGGGCAATTAGGTTTTGTGTGTGTTTGTATGTGTTGATGCCCTGGAGAGTTTTGTATTTTAGAAAAAGGATTTATGTTTTTAATGGTAACAAGGAACTGTTGTTGGATCCTAATATTTTCGTTGCAATTTATATGAAGGTTTTCTATAAATTCAATTCATATCAGAGGGAAGTAGTTTGTAATTGCTATCAAGTTCTATGTTTTATGCTGTATCAGATGATCCCTAATGCATTTTTTGAAAATAATACACACACACTCTCTCTATTTTTCTATCTATCTATATACGGAATGAAAGAAGTGGTCAGTTTCTTGCTTGCAAACTAAATGATGCAGAATCTTCTTATTAATTACTTTATAAGTTCAATTGTTTGTCTCGATTCTAATTTTTATGTATGTTGATACATCTCACAATCTCTTGCCATGAAAAGGAAAATGAAATTGAATTGCTATCAGTAGCCTCATTTTCATCATGCAATAGAAGTGAGAAGGCCTGAATATATGGAAGTTGCAAATATTTGTACTTCAAATATAACTTGTAGTGTTTTGTGATTATTTCTTCTTTGAGTAAAAAACTGAGAGGGCGATCATGTTGATGATGATTTAGAATTTAGCCTGAATATTGGCTATGTTTTCTATGGTATGACTTTTCTGGATGGCCTGGAGTTTCTCAGGCAACCACAGTTGACATTACAATGGGAGGTCAAGCATAGCGAAGTTTCTCTAATTGTTCTATGTCATAGATTCATTGTCATCATGTGAGCCTTCTTTTTTCCTTTTTGGTTGAGTTTGTTTTTGATGTAGACAAAGGGGGGGGGTCAACTCATGTCCAAAATAAATCAATTTTGGCTTCCCTCGAGTTTACAAGCTCAATCAATTTGAGCTGAAATTTTAGCTCATTTATGAGCTGGTCTTTAGTTCATTTATTGAACTAAGGCTTAGCTCATTATTAGCTAAGTTTTAGCTCATAATTATCTTTTATTTAATGTACTTTTTATTATACTTTTTAATGTTTTCATTTAAGTTGTCTCTTGGGTTTCCAAAAGGGCTTTTGGAATCCCAAGATTGATGTTTTATTTTCCCATGTCTAGCTCCTTGATTTCCACCATTGCTTGCTAGTTTTTTTGTGCCTTTGCCCCTTGGAATTCTGGCCGGCCGCTGGTTTTCCGCTCCTAGGCTCTTTCCCGTGGCTGTGGCGCCTTGGTTCCGGGCGGTCTCCTCTGCTCCCGTGGTTGCCTCTTCGGTTCCTTGGCTTGGGCTGTTTTTTTTTATGAAAAGCATATGGGTTTAATGCTAAGTCTCTTAGAATTCCTATGAGAATTTATTATGAGTCTCTTTGTATTCCCCTTTCATATCTATATATAAAAGGTATTGTATTGTTTTAAATAGTTGAATGATATGTGATTTTTAAAAATGTAAACCTGCGGGTTTCATGGAAAAGCTTGCCAGCTTTGTCCGTCTTCTTTCTCATCTCCTCCGGAAATCTTGTGAGCTCTTTCCAACCTTTCGTCTTGGTTTCTAATCTCTTCGTCTCTCCGCGAGTGCCACTCCACCTGTATCTTTCTTCCAAGTGCAGCAACTTTAGGGTGTCTTTGGTTTATGAGTCAAAGTTTGTAAGTCGCTGTAATTTTGTGTTTTCTAATTTCTTCTTTTTAGTTTTATTGTAAGAGTTTGTTCTTCCCCTTCTTCGTCGTTTTGTGGTTTAGTGGGTCGTCGTTTTCGGTTATTATCTCCCGTGCGGGCGAGGGGTATAGGCTGCCTATATTTCTTGCCCCCACCAGTTTTGGACGAATTAGCAAAAAAGAAATATGTTAGACCGGTCTAGCTGGTCCACGCGTGACCGGCCCAGCCACAACGAGGCGGAACTTCCGCCTCCCGTTTTAGCCTCACTCCCGCCTAGATCATACAGGGCCGAATAGGAAGGTTTTTGAATGGATTTTAGGAGGGAAATTGAATGTAGGGACTGTTTAGGGAATTCCTTTTGATTTGTATGCATTAAATAGTTGATTTTTCTAGGGTTTGGGTATCTTGAATTTGGCTGAAATTTGAGATCTCTTAGATTTAGGTTTTCTTTGGGCTCTTGGCATTGCCAAAGATTTGGGAGAGATCGATCCTCCGCTCGAATTGAGGATCAATTTTATCTTGCTATTTTATTCATTGTCTAAGTGGAATACAAGTCTTTTCTTGAGTTTTCTATCATATTTTACCGGACAAGTGCTGTTTTCCTGCTGTAAACAGCAGATTTCTGCTGTGGGCAGCCATTTGGCTGCTGTTTGTTCGCCGATTTGGGTTAGGTTTGCTTGCGAACTCAAGTACTACTGTAGGGTTACTTGCGAACTCAAGTATTTCCTATCAAAATATTGTTTATCTAATTGAGGCTTCTTTAGCAATAAGAGGCACGGCGCGCCTCAGCATAATTTCGTTCTTTTAAGCCTCAAAGCGTACACAATGAGAGCAGGGAATGAGGCGTACGACTCAAGTTTACTTAGGCGCGCCTAGCCTCAGGGTTTAAAGGCGTTCGCCTCTTAAAATTAAAAAAAAACCCTAACCTAGTATAAGATGCTTAATAGATGTGTATAAATTTATGCCAAAAATTTTAGTAGGAGAGATGTACTTCATGTAATATGAATGGAAGTTATGCACAAAGAATGTTTTGATCTTCTTGACGGCTAACTCTTAACTCTTAGGTTGTGTTTGGGAGACCTTTTGATATTGTTCAAAAATATTTATGGAAGAGGAAGATAACTAATATTGAGGAAGAATAAGTTGATTGAGAGACGTTGGACTCTATAGGAGAGGAGGAAAGGGAGAGAACAGTTCATCATAATGATGATTCAAATGAAGACCCCCTTAGTGATGACTATAGAGTCGAGCTCGAGCCAGGGGGTGTTCGAGTCGAGCCTGACAATCAAAACCCGAGCTCGAGCTCGACTCGTCGTTAAATCGAGCGGCTCGTCGAGCTCGCTATCGAGCCCGTCGTCGCGCCCGTGACGGGCGGCCCGTCGTCTCGCACCCGCTCCTGCAGATGCAGACAGCGTCCGATCCCGCGCACGCGCCCGCTCCGGCTGGAGCAGCCCGCGTCCGCTCCCGCCTACCGCCGACGCAGCCCGCGTCAGATCCTGCGCCCGATCCTGCTCTCTCGCCCGCGTCCCGCTGGCGCAGCCCCCGCCCGATCCCGCAATCGCTCCCTCGCACCCGCTCCCGGCCTCCCGCAGACGCGACCCGAGCTACTCGACGAGCCAACGAGTCGATCAGCCCAGTGTCCGAGCTCGAACTCGTGTTCGAGCTCGACTCGCGAGCTCGATAAGCTCGGCTCGTCGAGCCCATTAACGAGTCGAGCCCGAGCCGGCTCGCGAGCCGGCTTGACTCGGTTGCACCCCTAGTGATGACAGTGCTGATGACTTGTGAGTTCTTTTGTGATATGTCATTGCTATTTATTTTTGGAATTATATGTTAATGAAAAGAATACCGTGATTTGGGAAAGATGGAATTTTTAGTTGAACTATATTTCATGTTGTCTTAATATTGGGATATTTTGATTTCACTACATATCTTGTTCTTTTTATATTTTATATTATTTACTCATTAGCATATAAAAATTTATCATTTTATGTTTACGCAATCTTTTGATTTTGAGGCTTACGCCTCAAAATGCCTTGAGGCTTACGCCTCGCCTCACGAACCAATTACACAATTTTAAACATATATTAATGATCGAATATGACCTATTCATGAACAACTTATTTTTTTGATAGTTATATTTAACAGGGATTTGAAGATCGATCCCCACGAAGGCGAGTAACTCCTTTGCTATGGGAATGTCATAGTGCTAGTGCTGATGTGCCCTAATATGCTTTTCTCTACACCCTTTTATCGTAAGGAAAAGTTATTCAGGTTGGCCTTTAGTGGCAACTGATGTGGCCATCAGCTATTTTTACTCTTCTTTTGGATGCTTAGTCTACTACTGCTGTTACCTTTTATCTACCTTCAATTATGGGAAGATCCAATGGCTTTTAAACTCTCTCTGTCTCTACGCTACACTGTATGTGTGTGTGTGTCTATATATGATTCCTCATTGAGAATTACTTTCATTAGACATGATTTTTTATGCATATTTGAACGGGATGCATTCAAAATTAATTTAAAGACCATTCGAACTTTGATTTTGTTAGACTTATAGCCAAACTGAATGCCTTGATGAGATGAATCTTACGATGCCATAAATTTTCCAATATGAGTCTGCATGATCCCAAATAATGCACTAAGTGTACTTGAAAATTTTCTGGACCTTAGTTAGATAAGTAAATGTATCCAATTCTTACATGCTTAGACGGCCAACGAGCACAAGATTGCTTAATGTCGACAATATTATGATACTTAAATGCTAAATGACTATGATCAATATAATCAATATTATGGTACTTAAATGCTAAATGACTATGGTCATCTCGTGATCCAGATTTTTTTCCATTTACACGGGACATGCCACTCTTTATTATGTGGAAACATTGTTGGCAATGTGAAGGAATATGTGAATGGTGAGGCATATTTTTACAATTAATGGCTGATCATTGTATTCAAAACTTAAAAATATCTTGCTTGTTGTACTTTTATTTCCTCATTTGAATATTTCTCTTGGAAGAATTGTGCTGGTCATTGTCACCAACGAGTGACTGATCTTCTTCAACCCAGGATTCTTATTCTCATTTTGCAAAGGCGAACATCAATGATGGCCTGAAATTCTCTGGTAACCGATATTATGATTTTCCTTATATATGCATGTGTGTGGACTTCTAGAAAGCTGCTTTTTTTACTGTGTGTGAATGAAGGTAATATTGTCCTCTCACTCTTTCTCTCCTAAAGCACTGTGCAGTAACGATGGTAGTTTGAGATGAGGCTACTGGTAACCAAAGTGGCGCTTTTTATTATTAATTTCCTTAGAAATTCAACCCTGATGGGGCATATTATTTTTCATTTACAGATGGAGGGGCTATTAGTAGCCTCAGCTCCACAATGAAATACTATTAAAAAGTCCTAATCATATGGTAATTTTCAAGATTAGTGGCAGTACACATAACATGTCTTGTGTGTATCTATTTTATCATTAAAAAGTTATAAGGGAAATGTTAATGATGATTTAGAATTTAGCTATCAACTGCACATGACTCCTATGCGATGTTCATATATATATATTGTTATATGGCATGTCTGTATGGCCTGGAGGTTCTCAGGCAACTACCACTCCCATTAGCATGGCCATTTACCATTAGCATGACAATTGAAGTATAAATCTCCACTTGTCATATGTAAGGATTTATTGGTATGCAAGCCTTGTTATTTTTGCTCTTTTCTTCTTTTTCTTCTAATTCTTGCTCAGTACTCTTGAAGCATAGCTCTTTCAGTTATTGAGCTGAGCTCCCTAATTATCTCTTCACTAATAAAACCCCCTGCAACTTCTGTTGCTGTGACTGTTACAAATTATCTATTATCGGATCTTGCTGCTTAGTTTTGCTACTTTTTCTTGCCACTAGATGATGAAATACTTCTGGAAAGGCAGTGACTGTTACTGCTAACAATTGACAATTTTGGCCATAGATAATTCTTCCTCTACTCTAGCTTAGAGGCATGAAGGATGGCCTTGATATATCATCAAAAATTTATCTTGATCGGGCACGAATCTCAAGGAAAAATTGAGTGGGAAACTTTCAAAATTAAATTCAGGACCATATGAACTCTGATTTTAGCAAACTTATAGTTGAACTGAACATCTCGAAAAGATAAACTCAATGACACCAAATTTGACGCAATCCGAGCCCAAATGGGTCTAAAATCGAAGAACCGAAGCACATTTGGAAGGTTCAAATCATAAATCTGATTATCAAACGGTTTTCAAATGTGACATTCTTATAGTAGAATGGATCGTCTCGATGAAACAAATCCAATGAGCCTAAGATGATCGAATTCTTATATCATTAAGAGTCAAATGCCCAATAAATAGTCCACGATCAAGGGGATCAATATCGGTCGTCCATTCAAACTACTCCCAACATACACTTGATCTATCTCCTATTTATTTGCCATGCCACTTACAGAAAATTATAAAGGGAAGCAAGGAATAGGAAGAGAGAAACTAGAATTCTCTTGCTACTAGACTCCTTGACCACTGTCGGACCACTTACTGTCATCCAACTAACGCCGGATTTTTGCCCGGCCCACCGGCTGACGTCTGATTTCTGTCTAGCCACCAACTGACGATATACTTCCACCCGGCTTCTAATTACTGTTGGACTTACATCTGTCCATCAGTTGATGCCGGACTTCTACCCGACGTCTGATTGACCCTGGAGTTTTAAAAAGATGTAAAGGGCATAAGAATCTGTGGTATCAACAGAGACCTTTGGCAGCGCAATAATTTCTCTAACATTTTACTCCGGCTCTTTTATTGGTTGGATTACCTTAGAGGCGGCGCTGATGATTTCAGAGTATGCTTTTTTCCGCTCTATTTCCCTTAATGGCCTATAATGTCCGAAGCCCTTGTCTTTCTTCCCCAGATCAACGCCCCAAAATCCAAGAAACCCTTGACTATATAGAACCGAGGAAGTCTCGAAGGGATTTCCCTGGAGAATACATTGGGCTGTTTGTGTTCAACTAGGATATAGCGTATTCTGTAAGTCCGATTTACTAAATTTATATGGTCTTAAATTCTGAAAAACTGTTCTATAAGAAAGATGTTAAATCTTAATAATTCATATGAAATTATTTGGCAAGACGAGGAGTTTGGGAGGCTTGAATCCTTCCAACGTCTGGATTTAGAAATACGGGATTTAAGTAAAAGTAGAGGAGGGGGGCATGAGGGTCTAGTATTTTTGAAATTGTCATTTTTGCTGTTCAGCTTAAGTCATGTTCAGCTCCGGCTTCCAAACTGCGTTCCGAGGTAACTATTTTAGCATTTTAATGGTTGTTTAATGTGACAGATTTGCATGGAAGCTTGCTTTCTAGTATCCATGTTAACTTTTGTCTGCCTTAATCTGCATTGCATATCAAAGGAGGGCTTTTAAATACTAATGGTGACTTTATCCTCTCACAATGCTCTTTATTTTTGGGGGAATGAAGCATTATTCTCAATGCTATTATCTGATATTTCCTATTTTGTGAGCTGAAATCTTTTGATGTTCTGCAGCTTATGAGGCAATTACAGCTGCCATTAATATGTTGATTCATGCATGGCTATCAGTAGAAAGCTTCTCTACTTGCCTTGATGGGTTTTGCTATTATCTGGTCCCTATGCCTATTATTGGTCTCTCCTTCTTCTTCTTTACTTTTGAAAAATTTTCAGTCCTTTTGGGTTCTGAATGTTTCATAATGCGCAGGGTTGGATACCTTCTTCTCTCTAAAGTTCCTTTAACATTCTGTTATGCCGGTCCAGCTTGGACCGGCTCTACCTGGACCGGCCCAGCCGGTCCAGTGCTACTCGCGACGGACGCAGAGGAGCCGCGCGGAAGAGAGAGGGAGCCAGGGAGTGGGGTCCACTTGCAATTCAAACATGGGTTAAGTGTTTTTGGAGGGAGAAGGAAGGGTAGAGTAGTCCTTTTGCTTTTAATTTGAATTAGATTGTATTAATAGGGAGTTATGAGGGGATTAGGGTTTCATCTTGATTTTGGAATGAGTTTTGTCTTCTAGGTTTTCTTGCTTGGGCTCTTGGCGTTGCCGGAGATCGTTGGAGAGTTTTTCCTTCCTCTCGAATTGAAGGAAAGTTGTATCTTGCAAGTGCTTTTCATCCTTTATTGAAATAAAAGCGTTTGCATCGTTTTTTCTACGTTTCTCCCTACGTTTTCTCTCAGTTTTTTCACTGTTGAGCTGTGTTCTTGCTGCGGACAGCAGTTTACTTGGCTTAGGTATTTGATTTGGGTTAGATTTACTTGTGCAAACGAGTATTTCCTATCAAATTGGTATCAGAGCCAAGATCCGGACGGTGGGGGGCTGTTTTCCACTGTTTCGCTGCAGATTTTTGCTTTTCGGAAGTGATCCGGAGACCATTTCGTGGTTCCCATGGCATCTAAACGTGTAGAAGTCTTGGAGACCGAAGTGGGTCAATTTAAGGCGGATCTTGAGGAGAAGATGGCGACGTTGAGTGAGAATATGGAAGGGAAATTCATGGCATTGGAGGAGATGATGAAAAAGTTGTTGGAAGGGCAAGCAAGAGCTGTGCCAGCGGAGGAAAGAGGAGAAGGTAGTGGGAGCAAGGGTAAGGAGAAGGCAAGGCTGGAAGGGGAAGAGGAGGTGGAACTGCTTGGTAGCAACGGAAGAATGCTGCATCGGGAGTCCATCAGGCGGGAAGAAGGAGAGGATGATTGGCGTCGTCGGAGGCCCAACCCAGTGGACCGGCCATGGGGGATCCATAACCACCATGGCGGGGCGCGAGGGGAAGATGGCTATCGACGACCGAGGAGGGATGATGAGCCCCGATATGGAGAGAGAGGAACTTGGGAAGATCCCATTGCTTGGGACAGAGGAGGTCATGGGGGAAACAGGGCGTACGGGATGGACACGAGGGCCAGGAAGCTGAAAATGCCAGTTTTCGAAGAGGGGAATGTGGATGAGTGGATCCACAAGGTGGAGAGGTATTTTGCAGTGAATGGCCTGATGGAGGAGGAGAGATTGATGGCAGCCAGTATGTGCTTGGAAGGGGCGGCTTTTGCCTGGTTCAAGTACATGGATAAGTGGGATCCGGTGAGGACTTGGAGGGATTTCAAGGAAGCTATCAGGGAGAGATTCAGGGGGAGCAGCCCATGGGAGATCTCCGAGCAGTTCTATGCCCTCACTCAGGAGGGAACAGTGGAGGAATACAGAAAGAAATTTGAGAGTCTGGTGGGAGACATGGAGGGCTTATCGAACAGCACGTTGGGGGGAAACTTCATGAAGGGGCTCAAGCCAGAAATTAGAGATGCTGTGAAGGTCATGAGACCGAGAGACCTGAGGGAGGCAATGGAGTTGGCTCAGCTGGTGGAGAACCAGAAGACCAACGCTCGAAGTTGGAGGAACAACCACTCAGGAGGTCCCACCAGGACCACTACCACCTACTTGGCTCCAAAAGGGCCAAGCCCTAGTGTCCCTAGAGAGAGTGGAAAGGAGAAGAGCGGAGTGACTAGAACTGCAGGAAGCTTCAAGAAATTGACTGAGGAGGAGATGCAGGAGAAGAGGGCCAAGGGCCTTTGTTTCAGATGTGAGGAGAAGTTTGTTCCAGGGCATAGATGCAAGGATCGCGCTCTTCGGGCTCTCACCGTCTATATAGACGAGGCGCCTGAGGAGGGTGATGATTCTGAGGAGGAGCAGAGTGACCCCCAGTTGGAGGTGGCCGAGGTATCCCTCAATTCAGTGATGGGATTTACTCCTAGTCATACTATGAAGGTGAAGGGGAAGATCCATGGGAGGGAGGTAGTAGTACTGATCGATAGTGGGGCAACCCACAATTTCATATCCACCCAGGTGGCGGAGGAGCTGGGGATAGAGCCTACTGAGACAGGCAGTTATGGGGTGATGATGGGGACAGGAAAGATTGAGTCTAGCACGGGGATCTGCAAGGGAGTGGAGATGAGCCTACAGGAGATCAGGGTGGTAGAGGATTTCCTACCCCTGAGGTTGGGTAGCACCGATGTCATTTTGGGCATGAAATGGCTACAGACCTTGGGTGAAACCAAGGTGAACTGGGGAACCATGGTGATGGAACTGATGGTAGAAGGCAAGAGGGTGAAGCTGAGGGGGGAACCAGGTTTGTCCAGGGCTGGAGTGTCACTCAGGTCGATGGTAAAAATTATCCATGAGGAAGGAGGAGGTTTCCTGGTGGAGTTGCAGAGCTTGGAGGATCAACAAGAGGGGGAAGAAAAACACATTCCTGCGTTGGTTCAGCCCTTTCTACAGGAGTTCGAGGATGTGTTCCAACCTCCGGTGGGACTCCCACCTGACAGAGAACGGGAGCATCAGATCATCCTGAAAGAGGGAGTCTCCCCTATCAGTGTGAGACCTTACAGATACCCTCAGGTGCAAAAAGATGAGATTGAGAAATTGGTGGGGGAAATGCTAGAAGGGGGGATCATTCAGCCCAGTGTGAGCCCTTTCTCTAGCCCAGTTCTGCTGGTGAAAAAGAAAGATGGGAGTTGGAGGTTCTGTGTTGACTACAGAGCTCTCAACAAAGAGACAGTGCCTGATAAGTTTCCCATCCCTGTTATTGACGAGTTGATGGATGAGCTGCATGGAGCTGCTTTGTTCACCAAAATTGATCTGAAGTCAGGCTATCATCAGATCAGGATGAGGAAGGAAGATGTGCAGAAGACAGCCTTCAGGACTCATGAGGGCCATTACGAGTTTCTGGTGATGCCTTTTGGCCTCACCAATGCACCAGCCACATTCCAGGCATTGATGAACCGAATTTTCAAGCCACACCTTCGCAGGTTTGTGTTGGTATTTTTTGATGACATTCTCATCTATAGCAGAACTGAGGAGGAACACCTGGAGCACCTGAGAGTGGTGTTGGGGGTGCTGAGGGAGCATCAGCTGAAGGCTAATTTCAAGAAGTGCGACTTTGCTCAGGCACAAGTGGAGTATCTGGGACACGTGATATCCCAGGAGGGAGTGGCTGCGGATCAGTCCAAGATAGAGGCAATGCTGGCCTGGCCTCAACCCAAGACCTTGAAGGGGCTCAGAGGATTTTTGGGACTGACCGGCTACTACAAGAGGTTCGTGAGAGGATACAGCACCATAGCTGGACCACTGACAGAGCTGCTGAAGAAGGATAATTTTGTATGGGGGGAAGCAGCTTCTGAGGCTTTTGAGAAGCTGAAGAAGGCCATGACGACGGTGCCAGTGCTTGCTCTGCCAGACTTCAATCAGGTGTTTGTGTTGGAGACAGATGCTTCAGGCTATGGGTTGGGAGCAGTGTTGATGCAGAACCATAGAGCCATAGCTTACTTCAGTCAGATACTGTCATCCCGGGCTAGGCTGAAGTCAGTATATGAGAGAGAGCTGATGGCTATTGTATTGGCCATCCAAAAGTGGAGACCTTATTTATTGGGCAGACATTTTATTGTCAGAACTGATCAGAGAAGCCTGAAGTACTTGTTGGAACAGAGGATGGTCACAGAAGAGCATCAGAGGTGGTTATCCAAGCTGTTGGGATATGATTTTGAGATCCACTATCGGCCAGGGCTAGAAAATAAGGCAGCGGATGCCTTATCACGCTGTATGGAGGAGTTCCAGGGGATGGCGGTATCAGTACCTGTTCTGATAGATTGGGGAGCCATCAAAGAGGAGAGCATCCAGAATGAGGAGCTAAGGAGAATTAAAGAGGAGGTGCTATCAGATGAGAACAGCCACCCAGGCTACTCAGTGGTGGGAGAAAGACTGTACTATCAGGGAAGGAGTGTGATCCCTAGGTCTTCCATTCATATTCCCCAACTGCTACAGGAGTTTCATGGGAGTGCCATAGGTGGGCATTCAGGAGTGCAGAAAACTTATAGTCGAATTGCTGCTGAATTGTACTGGAAAGGGATGAGGAAAGACATAGAGGAGATGGTGGCTAAGTGTGACACCTGCCAGCGGAACAAGTACATGACGATGGCACCAGGAGGATTACTACAGCCTCTAGCCCTACCAGAGAAGGTTTGGGAAGAGATTACTATGGATTTTATTGATGGGCTTCCAAAATCAGAAGGGTACACGGTCATATTTGTAGTGGTTGACAGATTGAGCAAATATGCTCATTTCATTCCCTTGAGACACCCATACACTGCAGTATCAGTAGCAACAGCTTTTGTGAGAGAGATAGTCCGCCTGCATGGGGTACCTGAGTCTATTGTTTCTGATAGGGACAAGGTGTTCCTGAGCCATTTTTGGAGGGAGTTATTTAGGATGCAGGGCACAGTATTGAAGAGAAGCACAGCATATCATCCACAGACTGATGGGCAGACGGAGGTGGTGAATAGAAGCTTGGAGACATACTTGAGATGCTTTGTGTCTGAGACACCGAAGCAGTGGGCCAAATGGCTGGCCTGGGCAGAATACTGGTACAACACCTCCTATCACTCGGCTACCAAGATGACACCTTTTAAGGTGTTATATGGAAGAGACCCCCCACACCTGGTACACTACAGCCATAGGAGTACCCCTGTATCTGCAGTGGATCAGCACTTGAAGGAAAGAGATCAAGTGTTGGACGAGCTCAAGAGGCATCTTCTCAGAGCCCAACAGATTATGAAGAAACAGGCGGACAGTAAAAGGAGGGATATACAGTTTGGAGTGGGAGACAAGGTCTACTTGAAGCTCCGACCTTACAGACAGAGGACTATAGCCCAAAGGAGAAATGAGAAGCTAGCAGCGAGATATTTTGGCCCTTTCGAAGTGGAGGAGAAAATCGGGGAGGTGGCATACAGATTGAGGCTTCCTCCAACAGCCAGAATACATCCCGTTTTTCATGTATCACAGTTGAGGAAAGTGGTGGGGGAGCATGCAGTAAGCCCAGAGCTGCCCAGCACATTGAGGGAAGACATGGAAGTGACACTGGAGCCTCTAGCGGTAGAAGGGGTGCGCATCAATGAAAAGGGGGAAAAGGAAGTGAAAATTAGGTGGAGCGGCCTCCCAGATTATGAGGCCACATGGGAGCCATTGGAGAGGATTGCAGTGCAGTTTCCTGCCTTCCACCTTGAGGACAAGGTGGTACTTTGGGAGGGGGGTAATGTTATGCCGGTCCAGCTTGGACCGGCTCTACCTGGACCGGCCCAGCCGGTCCAGTGCTACTCGCGACGGACGCAGAGGAGCCGCGCGGAAGAGAGAGGGAGCCAGGGAGTGGGGTCCACTTGCAATTCAAACATGGGTTAAGTGTTTTTGGAGGGAGAAGGAAGGGTAGAGTAGTCCTTTTGCTTTTAATTTGAATTAGATTGTATTAATAGGGAGTTATGAGGGGATTAGGGTTTCATCTTGATTTTGGAATGAGTTTTGTCTTCTAGGTTTTCTTGCTTGGGCTCTTGGCGTTGCCGGAGATCGTTGGAGAGTTTTTCCTTCCTCTCGAATTGAAGGAAAGTTGTATCTTGCAAGTGTTTTTCATCCTTTATTGAAATAAAAGCGTTTGCATCGTTTTTTCTACGTTTCTCCCTACGTTTTCTCTCAGTTTTTTCACTGTTGAGCTGTGTTCTTGCTGCGGACAGCAGTTTACTTGGCTTAGGTATTTGATTTGGGTTAGATTTACTTGTGCAAACGAGTATTTCCTATCACATTCACGTTTTGTTTAGTTGCTGATGTATATTTACATCGGATCAGCACATGAAATTGTTGTGGAAGAAGCATGACTCATTGGGTTGTTGCAGTAAGTTCTTTTGTTGTTATGGTTGCTATTAAATTCTAATCGAGTGCTTATCTATTTTATTAAGTGTCGATGTCCTGGTGCTTTTCCTACTCGAATCTTTTGTTGTTGTGTTTTCCAATCAATAATTTAGAATGATGAGGCATCAAAGATTACCTGATATCCACAAGCAATAGATGCTATCATTTGATTAGAATCAGAACAAAAAGAAATGATGCCAAATGAGTAGAAAAGAAGTGTGTTGGTTCCTTTTTTTAAGAATCAAGATGATGGACAAGATTGAGCGAATTATAGAGGAATTAAGTTAATTTCTCGTGCATTAAAATTATGGGAGAGAATAATTGAGCATAGTTTATGATTTTGATATTAATGCTTCTCAAAATTAGTTTGAATACATGTTGGCTACATTTTCTATTGAAGTTAAATATTTGTTGATAGGTTTGATGGAGAAGTATAGAGAGAGTAAAGAGGATCTACATATGATATTTATTTATTTAGAGTAAACATATGATAAACTTTTAATTGCTCTTGAGAGTTCTCGAAAAGAAAGTAGTTAGTGATGTTTATATTTAACTCATAAGGATATGTATACAGGAGTTTTAATATGTGCTCAAACCCAAGATTGCTTGATCAAGTATTTTTCTATTTCAATTTGATTACATCAAGGAACAGAAAGTTAGTAGACTAGCTTCAATTTTAATAATCGGGAAATATTAACTTGCAAAATTTTAACTGTCAAAAAATCCTCACACCTTCAATCACATTGAATTCTCACCATTATGATAAGCTCTATTTGATGAATTTAGGTTGATATTGTCATAGAATATTTATTAATTTGAACTTCTACTCTTTCAATATGTGGAAGAACATTTTCCTCAAGGATTCTCATAAATTTCTTCTTTCAATATTCTTATATAGCTTACTGTTCTGCGGTGTACAAATGTCATTGTTATGTTATTCAGAAGTATATTTTATACAAGTTGTGTATTGTTTCTTGATTTTGTTTGTCTTGATTGAATTTGTTTTGATTTTTTTTTCAATTGTATCATTTATATTGAACTTTGGATTAGTATTAGTATAAGTAGAGATTTAAGAAGAACATACAATAGATCTAAGAAGTGTAATTTTAGTCTAAATGTTTTTATTTGAGTAGATCTAAAAAGAATATATGGAGTTTAATTTTTATAGTAATTAGATTCAGTGGAGATTTTGTGACTTTGGGTGATCAAGTTTTTAATAAGAGTTATCTTGGGTCTATTTTTCAGAGTTATGGTGAAATAGATGAGGATATTATTAGCAGAATTCAAGTTGGTTGGTTGAAGTGGAGGAATGCATTAGGCCTTTTGTGTTTTAGAAAAGTCCCCCTCAAACTTTAGGGAAAATTCTATAAGATGGTGGTTAGACTTACAATGTTTTATGGTGCAGAATGTTGGCCTTTTAAAGAAAAGCATAATATTAAGTTAAGTGTTGCAGAGATGTGGATGCTCAGGTGGATGAGTTGGCTTTACTCTTAGAGACTGAGTATGAAATAAGCATATACTTGAAAAGTTTGGAGTAGCTCCAGTGGAAGATAATATTAAGGAGAGTCTCCTTAGATGGTTTGGTCACATAAAACTGCTGCCTTCCGATGACCCGATTAGGAAAATAGATGTATTATGAGATTTGACTTATGTTAAGAAAGGTATAGGTAGACCTAAAAATATTTGGTTAGAAAATATTAGAGATGACCTTTCTTTTTTAGATTTAAATAAGAATTTGACTCTTAACATGACACAATTGAGAAAATTGATTCATGTTTCCAACCCCACATAGTGGGATAATGACTTGATGTTGTTGTTGTTGCACACAATAGATCTAAGGGCTCATTTGTTTGGCAATATAGATTTTAATTACATTAAGCAAAATGATGGTTTTTACAAATTTTATGTTTTTTTTTTCAAAACAAATTTGTATTTGAATTACACATCAATTTATTGAGATGTTGTAATTCTAAAATGAGTTGAATTTTATACTTGATTTAAGGTAATTTGACAAATTTATTTATGATATATTTTTGCTCATTTTGCATGTCATTTTACAATCTTATCTTTCAAAACTTTTAAGAGTTTCTTATAAAATCTTTGATTTCATATTACATTCACCTATAGTTAATTTTGTATGCATATATTCAGTACACATAAAATTCAAATAAATTATTAGATATGCAACCTTCTCCCTCATGTATGCATGCAAGCCCCCTTGCAATTTTGATCCTCGGTGGGGGTGGGGGTGGTGTTGGTGCTCGTCGGTGTTGCGACAATGTGCCGGTCACCGCAATTTGTTGATTTTTTCTACTTTTATGATAATTTTCCCTTTGGCGAATTAATGTGTACTACAATTGTATTTTTTTGGGTTAATGTGAAATAATTTTATGTATTAGAGGTGTTATCTTGCTTTGTTTTCTCCTTTATTAGTTGTTAATTCTCTATTGTGCTTAGAGTCTTCATTTATTATAAAACAAATCATATATTCTTTCTTTCTTTTTTCATTTTAATTTATGCTTAAGAGTCTTCAATTACTACTAAATGTTGATGTTAGCTCTCTCAATGCAATTTTTTTGCCTTATTATCTTTAATCTTTTCTATTTTCTAACCCTATTATCTTATGCCCAAACCACCTGAGTGTGTTTAAAAGTTTATTTTCTAAAGTTTCTTCTACCATGCTGTCTTTAAAACGCTAATTCTACTTTCTATCCTTCTTGATTTTGCCCAAAAAACCTTATGTTTGTTAAACTCCACTTGTTTGGTGTCACGACCCGACCCGGCTAGCCCGAGTTAACGGGGCGGGAGCAAAAAGGTCGTACAGAAAAACATAAATAAACATAAACCATTTATATTAATGCTTTAAACATCATCCAAATATTAATTGAAAGAGCCACTAAAAATACATCCGAAATGAAATAAAAGTTCCAAACCACTATTAAACTTTAAACATTCATTACATAAACTTCAAACTTTAAATTCAAACCCATAAACTGCATATAAAAAAATTATAAACTTAGACTCAAACTAAACCATAACAAGGAACCTTTCATCCTCCTGAGGTCCCCTACGACGATAAGTGTAAGGTCGTCGTGCAGCCATTACTTTTCTCCTGAAAAAGATTTCCAAAACGAAGAATGAGCTAAAGCCCAGCAGGTAAATCATATCACAATTAATTTCATAAGTTGCATATATTAAAAACATTTACAATTGAAAACTAATTCATTTCACTGAGCAAGTCATAACATGTACTATTCATTTTTTCCTTTCATTCTTTCCTTTAACAATTGATTTCTTTCATTCATTTCTTTTCTCTTTCATGTGCAATGCAAAATGAAAAAAATGAATATGCTAATATATCATCCGTCCCGGAAGTACCAGTTTTCGTACTGATCAGGTACGCAGTCAAAAGTTTTGGCCATTTCCTTTACCATTTGGCTCCGCAGAACCCCTTTACCATTTGGCTTATACAAGCCCCATTACCATTTGGCTTTAGAAAGCCCCATTACCATTAGTTTGGTACTTCCGGATCAACATGCATATGAAATTTTATTTCATTAAATTCTTTTCATTTTCTTTCATAATCATTTCATTTATTCATATACCTTAATTGTCTTTCACATTAATGCATGAAATGAAAGCATGAACTGGGTATTCTTAAAATTAGGAACATCAAATCATTGACAGTATATAAAATATTGACAGTAAAATAAACATATGAGATTGCATTCTAAATAATGAATAAAATCTAACACTTATAAAATTAAAAGGGTATGAATACCTACCTCAAATCAAATGTGGCACGCCTTGATACAATTCTTCCACCTTACCCTTTAATGGTCACTACCTAAGAAAGATTTATAAAGTAAACGTGTCACAATCATAAGTCAATTTCCTAAGTCAAATTGCTAAACTCGGCATTTTCCCTTTAACCATTCCTAACGAAAATTAAAGGATAATTAATTAAATAAACGTTGATTTTCGGATTTAATAAATAACTAAATTTTGAAAATTCATAAATCCTCAATTTAATCCAATTATTTATTTTAAATTGATCCTTAACATATTATAATATTATAATAATAATTTTCGGATTAAAATAATCCTAAAAATTAAGAAAATTAAATTTTTTCTAAAATATAAAAAATTTTATCATTAAAACATTTCTTATACCTTAAGGAACAAGAATTGTAAAAAGATTTTTCTTAAAATCATGGATTAGGAAAAACCCTAATTTACAAATCTCTAAATATTCTTCCAAAACTATCGTTTCTACGGCTAACATGCTTCCCTAATCATTTCCTAAAGGTTTCTTAAAGAAATTTTGGAAGAAAACTATTTTTAGGAAAAACCCTAGAAATTTCCTTCTCAAAAATCTAAAGATCTAAAAGGTTTCGTTTGAAAAGAATCATACCGGAGTAATCCTCTCGTAGTCCTCTTCGATTTGACATAAAGTTCTCGCCGGAAGATCGCCGCCGGAACGCCCTCGCGGAAGCCACGCCGTCCGCCCGTCCGCCCTTTCTTCCGCTCGGTTTGTCTCTCAAGCGTGAAATGAGAGGGGAGGAGGGATCAGTTATGCCTAATAAGAGAATTTGGGTTTGCTAATTACCATACTACCCTCACTTAAATGGATTTGGCCTTAATACAAATGAGGGGTAAAGTTGGCATTTAGGAACTTCTAAAATTAATAACTCCAAAATTAGGCAAAATTGAGCATAACTTCTATATACTAAAACGATCAGAATTTCGCGTAGGATTTTCTAAAATTAATTTCGTTGCAATCCGATAACCTTGAAAATTTCACTTAAAATTTCGTCGCGGCGCTTTAAAAAGCGTGCGATGCCTAAAATAGGATTTTCGGGTTTTACAATTCTCCCTCCCTTATAAAAATTTCGTCCTCGAAATTAAAAGGAAACTAAAAGTAGTAAATCCATACCTTAGTCAAACAAATGAGGGTAAGTCTCCCTCATTTCTGACTCTTTCTCCCAAGTGGCATCTTTCTCAGAACTGTGCTTCCAAAGCACCTTAACAAAAGGAATCGCTCTGCTCCTCAACTGCTTGACCTCAAAGTCAAGAATCTTCTCTGGTTCGTTAACAAAAGTCAAGTCAGGTTGAATGTCTACCACATCTGTACTAATCCTCTGAGTCTCATCTGAAATATATTTCCTTAAGGAGGAAATATGAAACACATTATGTACTCCACTCATGTGTGCTGGTAGAATCAACCTGCAGGCCACCTTTCCAATCCTTTCTGAAATCTCAAAAGGACCTACAAATCTGGGACTCAGTTTTCCTGCCTTGCCAAATCTTTTCACTCCCTTCATTGGACTGACTTTAAGAAACACAAAATCTCCAATATCAAATTCAACTGATCGGTGCTTGGCATCATAATATTTCTTCTGTCTGTCCTATACTGCCTTCAATCTATCTCTGATCAATCTAATCTTTTCTGTAGCATCATCAACCAGATCAGCACCAATTACCTTTCTTTCTCCTGTCTCAGCCCAATTTAAAGGTGTCCTACACCTTCTCCCATATAAAGCCTCGTATGGAGCCATACCAATACTTGCTTGGAAGCTATTATTATAGGCAAATTCAATTAAAGGCACATATACCTCCCACTTACCACCATAATCCAGAACACATAATCTCAGCAAATCTTCTAAGGTCTGGATTGTTCTTTCTGACTGCCCATCTGTCTAAGGGTGGAAAGCTGTACTAAAAGTAAGCCTGGTGCCCAAAGCTTCCTGAACTTTCTTCCAAAATCTGGAAGTAAATCTCCCATCTCTGTCTGACACAATAGTCTTCGGTACTCCATGTAATCTAACAATCTGATCAACATACAGGCTTGCCAATTTCTCAACAGGATCAGACTGTTTGATAGGTATAAAATGTGCAGACTTAGTCAACCTATCAATAATCACCCACAAAGTATCATTTCCTCTTCTGGATCTGGGTAAACCAACCACGAAATCCATAGCAATGTCTTCACATTTCCACTCTGGTATGGGTAAGGGCTGTAGATATCCTCCTGGTTTCTGGTGCTCAGCTTTAACCATCTGACATGAAATACATTTGGATACTGTATCTGCTACACTTCTTTTCAATCCTGGCCACCAAAACACTTCTTTCAAATCCTGGTACATCTTATTACTGCCTGGGTGAATGGTGTAACTGGAGTAGTGAGCTTCTTGAAGAACTTCTTTCCTCAAATCATTTACATCTGGAATGCACAATCTGCCCTTATATCTAAGCAATCCCTCACCATCAAGCTCAAAATCTTCAATATGTCCCACACTAACCATATCCAGAATCTTCTTAAAATCTGCATCAAGTGGCAAAGCTTCTCTTACCCTTTCTGGAAATGTTGACATAATTATAGTCTGATTCAACCTTATAATTTCTGCATCATTGGGCTGAACCACTAAAATCTCCAACTTCTCCAAATCTCTTATCAACTCCTGCTGCTGTGTAATCATCCAGTTTGCACTACCTGAATTCTTTCTGCTCAAAGCATCAGCAACCACATTTGCTTTGCCCGGATGATACTGAATATCCAACTCATAATCCTTTATGAGTTCTAGCCATCTCCTCTGCCTAAGGTTCAATTCCTTCTGAGTGAAGATATACTTCAAACTCTGGTGGTCAGTAAAAACTTCACATCTAACTCCATACAAGTAATGCCTCCAGATCTTCAAGGCAAAAACTACCGCTGCTAACTCCAGATCGTGGGTTGGGTAATTCCTCTCATGATTCTTCAATTGCCTAGAAGCATAGGCAATGACTCTCCCATTCTGCATCAGTACACAACCTAACCCTTTATGTGAGGCATCACTGTAAAGCTGAAACCCATCTGTCCCTGAGGGAATAGTCAGCACTGGAGCAGTTATCAAACACTGCTTCAACCTCTGAAAAGCTTCCTCACACTGAGCTGTCCAATCAAACTTCACTGCTTTCTGAGTCAATCTGGATAGTGGCATTGCTATCTGTGAAAACCCCTCAACAAACCTCCTGTAGTAGCCTGCTAATCCCAAAAAGCTCCTAACCTCAGTCACTGTAGCAGGTCTTGGCCAGTCTATTATTGCTTGCACCTTATGCTGATCCACAGATATCTTTCCCTCAGAAATCACATGCCCTAAAAATTTAACACTTTTCAACCAAAACTCGCATTTGGAGAACTTAGCATACAAGTCATTATCTTTTAAGGTATACAATACTGACCTTAAATGATTTGCATGCATCCTTTCATCTGGGGAGTACACAAGTATATCATCTATGAATACAATCACGAATAGATCTAAAGAAGGCTTGAAGATTCTATTCATGAGATCCATAAACACTGCAGGGGCATTTGTTAAGCCAAAAGGCATCACTGTAAACTCATAATGCCCATATCTGGTACTGAAAGCAGTCTTTGCAATGTCCTCCTCTCTAATCCTGAGCTGGTGATACCCTGACCTCAAGTCAATCTTAGAAAACACTGAAGCACCCTCCAACTGATCAAACAAATCATCTATTCTGGGGAGAGGATACTTGTTCTTCACTGTCAACTTGTTCAGCTCTCTGTAATCTATACAAAGTCTCAGGCTTCCATCCTTCTTCTTCACAAATAATACAGGAGCACCCCAAGGAGAGGTACTAGGTCGGATGAAACCCTTCTCAAGCAACTCTTCCAGTTGCTCCTTCAACTCTTTAAGCTCCTTAATTGCCATTCTGTAAGGAGCTCTAGCTACAGGTTCAGCTCCTGGCACTAACTCAATAGAGAAATCTATTTCTCTACTTGGAGGTAAACCAGGTAGATCATCTGAAAACACCTCTGGAAATTCCTGAACAATTGGAATATCTTTCAACTCTCTTTCTTCCTTCTTCTCCTCCTTAACATAAGCCAAGAAGCCTTCACAACCTTTCTTTAACATCTGAAAGGCCTTCAAAGACGACACAATTACTGCAGATACTCCTCTATCCCCTTGAAATTTGAATTTCTCCTCTCCTGGCATACAGAACTTAACCTCCTTCTTATTACAATCTATAGACACGAAATGGCAAGATAACCAATCCATGCCTAAGATTGCATCAAACTCAAACAGAGGCAATACAATCAGATCTGCTTCCAAACTCTTATCACAAATCTTCAAATTTACTTGACATTTCTGATTAGCTTTCATATGATTCCCATTAGGCATCAAAACTGATAGAGACTTCAACATAACTGTTGGAAGCAAATTAGCAGATCTAACAAATCCTTCTGAAACAAAGGAGTGTGACGCTCCAGTATCAAAAAGGATCCTAACAGGTCTATCGCACATAAGGAGTGTCCCTAAACATGAACAGGTGCAACATTCATTACAAAACATAATACTATTGATTGGTTCATTTCACTTTCAATTTCAGTTTCAATTTCAATTTCAATTTCATATAAAAGAAATAATTCATTGCAATAAATTAAACTACGCACCTGTAACCACATCAGGAGATCCCTTAGCTTCTTGCTGGGACAGTCCATAGACTCGAGGTTGAACATTCTGGCGAGTCTGACCTTGAGAAGGAACAGAAGCAGTAGACTCCACAGCTCTTGGTCTACCAGCTGTCCTCTGAGTGTTGTTGCCTGACCTAACCTCTGAAGCAGATCTCTGTCCCAAAAGAGGACAGGACTTCGCCATGTGCCCAGGCTGATGGCACCAGTAACAAGTATTAGTGCCTGAGAGGCACTCTCCCTTATGCACTCGCCCACACTTGCTGCACAAAGAGGCAGTTGAAGCACTGCTGTCAGAACCACTAGATCTGGGCTTCTTCCAAGTAGAAGCTCCTGACTGAGAAGACTGAGTCATCTGGGAAGGCTTTGACCTGCCTTCCATCTTTCTCTTCTGAAAATCCCTCCTCTTCTGAGTTGCCAGCATGTCCATCTCAATCCTTCTGGCTCTTTCCACTAAAGTAGGGTAATCCTCAATTCCAAAAGGCACAAGAGGCTGCCTTATCATGTCCTTCAACCCATTTAGAAAGCGGTTGCACTTCTCTTCAGCATTGGGTATCAGGTGAGGTGCATACCTGGATAACATCGTGAACTCTGCCTCATACTGAGAAACAGATCGATCTCCCTGAATCAATCTGTTAAACTTATCCTGCATCTGTCTCCTGGCGGTCGCAGGTACATACCAATCTCTGAATGCCTTTACAAACTCCTCCCAGGAAACTTGGCTGCTTGGTCTTCCTCCAAAGGTTTCTTCTAATTGACTCCTCCACCACCTCTCAGCCTCTCCATCAAAAGCATAAGCAGCCAATGTCACCCTCTTTTCCTCAGGGCAAAACATGCCCTCCAGGATCTTCTCAATCCGCATTAGCTAGTCTTCAGCTTCTATAGGTCCACCACTAGAGAACAGTGGAGGTTTCATATCCTGAAACAACTTCAGGCTCTTATCCATAGGCCGACCTCCACCTCCACTGCCACTTCCCTGATTTTTGGGAAGTCCTAATCATCTGAGTCATTGCTTCCATCATCTGATTGAATGACTCCATACTATTGTTTCTCTGAGGCTCTGCTACATTTGGTAGCTCCCTCCCTTCCTCCATATTAATGCCATCAGTGGCATTCTGCTCAGGATCCATACTCCTGAGACAAAACACATCAATCATAAGGCGCATAATTCATAAAATTACACTTCCTATATATTCTAAGACTCAATCAATTATCCTATAGGCTCTTTCATTGATCAGTATTAAACCTTTGCTCTGATACCACTCTTGTCACGACCCGACCCGGCTAGCCCGAGTTAACGGGGCGGGAGCAAAAAGGTCGTACAGAAAAACATAAATAAACATAAACCATTTATATTAATGCTTTAAACATCATCCAAATATTAATTGAAAGAGCCACTAAAAATACATCCGAAATGAAATAAAAGTTCCAAACCACTACTAAACTTTAAACATTCATTACATAAACTTCAAACTTTAAATTCAAACCCATAAACTGCATATAAAAAAATTATAAACTTAGACTCAAACTAAACCATAACATGGAACCTTTCATCTTCCTGAGGTCCCCTACGACGATAAGTGTAAGGTCGTCGTGCAGCCATTACTTTTCTCCTGAAAAAGATTTCCAAAACGAGGAATGAGCTAAAGCCCAGCAGGTAAATCATATCACAATTAATTTCATAAGTTGCATATATTAAAAACATTTACAATTGAAAACTAATTCATTTCATTGAGCAAGTCATAACATGTACTATTCATTTTTTCCTTTCATTCTTTCCTTTAACAATTGATTTCTTTCATTCATTTCTTTTCTCTTTCATGTGCAATGCAAAATGAAAAAAATGAATATGCTAATATATCATCCGTCCCGAAAGTACCAGTTTTCGTACTGATCAGGTACGCAGTCAAAAGTTTTGGCCATTTCCTTTACCATTTGGCTCCGCAGAACCCCTTTACCATTTGGCTTATACAAGCCCCATTACCATTTGGCTTTAGAAAGCCCCATTACCATTAGTTTGGTACTTCCGGATCAACATGCATATGAAATTTTATTTCATTAAATTCTTTTCATTTTCTTTCATAATCATTTCATTTATTCATATACCTTAATTGTCTTTCACATTAATGCATGAAATGAAAGCATGAACTGGGTATTCTTAAAATTAGGAACATCAAATCATTGACAGTATATAAAATATTGACAGTAAAATAAACATATGAGATTGCATTCTAAATAATGAATAAAATCTAACACTTATAAAATTAAAAGGGTATGAATACCTACCTCAAATCAAATGTGGCACGCCTTGATACAATTCTTCCACCTTACCCTTTAATGGTCACTACCTAAGAAAGATTTATAAAGTAAACGTGTCACAATCATAAGTCAATTTCCTAAGTCAAATTGCTAAACTCGGCATTTTCCCTTTAACCATTCCTAACGAAAATTAAAGGATAATTAATTAAATAAACGTTGATTTTTGGATTTAATAAATAACTAAATTTTGAAAATTCATAAATCCTCAATTTAATCCAATTATTTATTTTAAATTGATCCTTAACATATTATAATAATATAATAATAATTTTCGGATTAAAATAATCCTAAAAATTAAGAAAATTAAATTTTTTCTAAAATATCAAAAATTTTATCATTAAAACATTTCTTATACCTTAAGGAACAAGAATTGTAAAAAGATTTTTCTTAAAATCATAGATTAGGAAAAACCCTAATTTACAAATCTCTAAATATTCTTCCAAAACTATCGTTTCTACGGCTAACATGCTTCCCTAATCATTTCCTAAAGGTTTCTTAAAGAAATTTTGGAAGAAAACTATTTTTAGGAAAAACCCTAGAAATTTCCTTCTCAAAAATCTAAAGATCTAAAAGGTTTCGTTTGAAAAGAATCATACCGGAGTAATCCTCTCGTCGTCCTCTTCGATTTGACGTAAAGTTCTCGCCGGAAGATCGCCGCCGGAACGCCCTCGCGGAAGCCACGCCGTCCGCCCGTCCGCCCTTTCTTCCGCTCGGTTTGTCTCTCACGCGTGAAATGAGAGGGGAGGAGGGATCGGTTATGCCTAATAAGAGAATTTGGGTTTGCTAATTACCATACTACCCTCACTTAAATGGATTTGGCCTTAATACAAATGAGGGGTAAAGTTGGCATTTAGGAACTTCTAAAATTAATAACTCCAAAATTAGGCAAAATTGGGCATAACTTCTATATACTAAAACGATCAGAATTTCGCGTAGGATTTTCTAAAATTAATTTCGTTGCAATCCGATAACCTTGAAAATTTCACTTAAAATTTCGTCGCGGCGCTTTAAAAAGCGTGCGATGCCTAAAATAGGATTTTCGGGTTTTACATTTGGTAATGAGTCTTTTGTTCCCCAATCTTGAGTTTAATAATAAAAATAGACTTTTATATTATTGTTTTGTTAAATTTATCCATGAGTTTTCATGACATTTTATATGAAGCGTCTATGGCGTTCTCTATCATACATATATAGTGTTTGCTTACAGTAAGTTATGTATCTTTTTGACCGAAGCACAGTTTTGTGACAATTCACTTTTTTATTATATAGATGCATATTGCTTGTATATTTATATGCTATTATTATATAAGCCGTTTGAGTTTCCTTCCTTAACAATCCTGATCTTTCATTTTATTTTTTAAGATAATATCTTATCCCATAATTATATTATAAATAATTAAGAATTTTGAAAAGATTTAATTATTATCCAAATTAATGTCTGTTACATACACCTCATATTAAATAATTTTTAATCCTCCTGAGGAGCCACTTGGGTTCTCTGTCGAATTTCATTTCAGTTGTTTGTGGTTTGCATTTAGTTTCTAGATCTCCTCTTTTAGCTTTAAAGGATTCCTACTCTTTTGAGTTCAAAGATTATGTAACGAATTTTGAATACTAATTTATTTGTGAGAAATGAAATTTGCTTTTGAGGTATGCCAACTGAAATTTTCAATACTAATTTAGCTTTTGAAATTTAGTTTATTCTGAAACTCGATAAATTAGTTTTGACATTTGAAATTTAATTTGATTTTGATTATATATTGCCTGTTCCCTTTTAGATGGATAATATTAAACTAATATGCTTGCAGATGAAAAAAAAAATATATATAATATGCTTGCAGATGACATCTTGCAGATGACATCTGGATAATAATCAAGGTATTTTTATCTTTGCCACAGTTTATTTATTGGCCAAATCATCATTTACATTATACAAAGATATTCCTCCTACAATTTGTCTTCAGTCAACAAAATTTTTCGCATGCACCTCATTAGCTAAACCAAACTAAGAAAAAAATGATGATTAATTATACAACTTAAATATTCTTGTCCATTTGTTTCTTTCATAGATTCATCGCTCTTAAATTCCACATTTTTTATTGAATCATTTTAATTAAATTCATTCATCATGATTTCAACCATTATAGTCAAACCAATAAACTTGACTGAGTTGCATGAATCTAACATTATTATGTTGTCTTTCATGTACTGATTGAATCATTACCATTATTGAGGATTTTCATTGCTTTCACTAATCAAATGATAAAGAGGGAACCAAGAGAAACACTGATTTTGTTGAGATTTTTTTAATAAGAATTTAGTAATATTTTTTCATGATATTGCTCCTTATTCATTTAGTAAATATCGACACAAAATTCTAATTATTTGCTTATGGATTATGATGATTACCCCAGTAATATAAGATTAGAGACAAACAACTCATTATATGCAGAAATGCTTGTTATTTTTTGTGAGTTGTTAATTCTAGAAAGAAATTTTTTCTTTTGGTAAGGTGATAGAATCAAGTATTTAGTATCATTTTCAAATCTTACAATATAGCTTCTATTAATATTTTGTAATCATGATTTAACAAGGTCTTTCAGTATAGCCTTATGATACTCTAATTTTATGAAAAATTGATATGGTAATTATTAACCAAAGGTTATTGGTTGGATAGTAACTATGAGAATTTCTGAAGGATCATGTTCCATGATGTTAATCATTGTCATAATATCTATCGTTCATATATGTGATAGTAATTTGAATTAATCATACTTAGGCTTCATTTGGGATGGTTTTATTACTGCTTCATAAAGCAGCTTTCTAGTAAAAAATTATAATTTTTTACTAGAAAGCTGCTTTAAGAAGCATAAAGAAAGTCGTCTAAAGCTTTAGGATTCGTTTGGGACGGCTTTCTTATTGCTTCTTAAAGCTGCTTTCTAGTACAAAAATTAAAAATTTTGTACTAGAAAGCTGTTTTAAGAAGCAGTAAGAAAGCCGTCCCAAACGAAGCCTTAGTCATAGAGCTTAATCGAAGCACTTTGTTGTTATATGAGATAGGTGATAGATATGAATTATATAGTCTACAGAGACAGTTGAAGTTGAAAATCATTGGAATAAGTTGAGAATGATGAAGTACACGAATGAAATATCAATTTTTATTTGATTTGCTTAGCTAGGAATTAGTAGGAGAAGTACTTCAAATTCATAAAAGATTGTAATATTATAGATAAATATTGGAATGAAATGGTTGCATGTTATACAAATAAGCATATTGGGTTAGATTTTAAAGATTTACTCTCTAAAATCATAACCTTAATCATATACTTTGATGAAATTATGGAATATATTATTAACGTCCTTTAATATTTTCAACTGATTTTCACATACCCAAACTGTCATAGGCACAGTTAAGCAATTTGTGATTCTTTCTTTTGGCTTTAGGCATGCATCACTATGGAAAACTTATTCTGCAAGGTGAGTTTGGGGTTAAGAGAGGAGCAAAAGTTATTTAAATGTGTTTTATTGGAGATTTTTTAAAATATTTTTGTTTCAGTTAGTTTAAGTGAGTTTCAATTTCAGCTAAAATTTATTCGAAATTTTTTGAAATAAAGGTTCAAGTAAAAATCAAAGATTTTAACTAATATATATATATATATATATATATATATATATATATATATATATATATATATATATATATATATATATATATATATATATATATATATATATATATATATATATATAGTGAGAATTTAATAAAATATAGAAAAAATGGAAATGCATTGATTGTAGAGAACAACATATTTTAAAAAGGATTAAATTATTTTATCATCAATTATTCCATAGAAAGCTGAATAAAAATATAGCTTAAGAAAATGAGTTAGATCAGATCTCATCAAGAAATATTTCTGCAAGTAAAGCTCCATTTAATGTTGCATTAATATTCTTAGTTGTTATTGTATTGCTATAGTTATGCTGCTGATTTTATATTCAAGTGTTGTTATTCTCACTCTCAGTTCTCTGTAGCTTTGCGCTGAAATCGATTCCAACCAAGCAGGCCATGCCTGCAACAAAAGCAGCAAAGACAACAACAATCCTTAAGAAAAAAAGAAATATTGTTAGATTACGGTAATATAATTCAAATGCAAACCCTTCGCTTCCATCATCCACGTTTGATAGAAAGATAAAACAGGAAAGAAACAATACAAAAAAAAAAGTGAAAATCTGTTGTTTTCAAGATTGAAGAATAAAGTTAGGGGGTTTTTACATACATAACACCTAAAATTATTAAAAATACATATTTAACACCTAAACTTCTATATTTACTAATATACCATCTAAAATCCCCTTTTTCTTCTATTCTAACACTCCATTGAAGCGATGAGATACTTGTATTCACTGTGAAAGGATGCCATTGACGGGGAAGACAGTCGTTGATAGTTATTTTTGACGGAAGGGTTAAACGGAATGTTAGAATTGATTAAAAGATGGGTTTTATGTAGTATATTAGTAAATATAAAAGTTTAGGTGTTAAATATGTATTTTCAATAGTTTTAGATGTTATGTATGTAAAAATTCCATAAAGTTAATAAGCCCCACGTGATAAACAGGAAGCGCAATATTGCAAGTTATTTCCTAACTTTTTATTCAACATTCTATACAACTCTATTTCAGGTTACACAGCTCATCATGGCCTATTGGTTGAGAGCTTATGCTTCAATTAAGAGGTCCTGGGTTTGAGTCTTTGTGTATGCGTGGTGTGCGCGAGTTTGCCTTAATAGGCCTAAATGTCCAAAAAAAAAAAATAACTCTATTTCAGGTTTACTATCTTATCATTGAGAGAGAACCAATAAGAAGATGGTATGATGGCAAGACTATATAGGCAGATTGGATTTTGTAGGATAATATCTAACTTCGTTTTTATTCCTTTCGCACAAAATTAAAAGTGGCCAAAAGATTTCATTTGTCAAAAAATTAAGAGGCGGGATAAATGTAATAGCATGTATTTTGACTTTGTCAATTTTTTTTACAGTCATTATAATTCCAAATCGAAAATCGTCTTCGCCATAGTGTAGTTATTATAGTATTTTGCTTGCATGAATTTTTCGTAGGGCTTTGGTGAAAATACTTAAGAAATTGGTACACGTCGGTACAAATGAGAATTTTGTGATTGTAAGGTGTCTGTTTTGTAAACTGATTTTAACATTATTTTTTAAATAAATAATTTATTTTATGGACATTTTTCTATAATTTTTAAGTCTTAAAATAATTTATTTAAATTGATACTAAAAAAATTGATTAAATTAATAATATAATATTAAATTTTATTTTAATAAAAATATCCTAAGTCACTAATAAAAACTTTAAAAAATCCCTTTTCTCCTCTTTATTTCGGCGACAGAGACATTTAAGGAATTTTAGAGAGAAAAGAGAAGAGTGAGAGGTTGAAAATTGAGATTTGGATGTCGCGGAATGATTTTCGTTAGTTGAGCCTATTGGAAGATTTACTCGTCTCGCTTTAATGAACATTTACCATATTTCTGATTTCAAAGATTTTATATATTTGATATTTTTCCGATCAAATTTGTGTTTCTGTTATCCAAAAACATGAATAATTTTGTATTGGTAAAACTTTTACTGTGAAATTTTTTACATGTTATAAAGATTGAGATTATAAATATTTTGTTTATTTATTTGTGATTTTTCACCGGATGATTTTGAGAATACAACAATTGTTGACTACTCAGAAATTTATTTTGACATCTAAAAATTATGCTTCAGTTCAACTAAAGTTTCAGAACATTGTTTTATGTAATATTTAGTAATTTGGTTAAATTATGAAAATATGATTTTCTGCTCAATATTATTTTTGTTGTCTACCGTTATGACATTTTCTAAATTAAGCTCAATTATATTTTATTTACTGCAATATATTGGAAATAAATGTAGATATGTAGTTGAGATTACAATTATAGTACTGTGATAATATTATATGTATAAAAAAATAAGTAAAGACTGATTGACCAGTTGGTTGGAGACTGATTAACTTATACAGGATGGTGGGCCAACGGGCTTTTCTTTAAATATTATGGTTTGATGTTATCTACTATTGATTCACGTGATACTGATTGGAAGTTATGAGAAAATAATTACTATATCGACGAACAAAGAGTGGGGACTATATTTACTGAGCTAACTGTTTACTGATACTAATATAATACTAAAAAATACAGTGATAGCAAGAACTTCTTACTTATTTAATTTAACTTCTGAAATCAATATTCTTGAGTCATTATTCTTATTATTACACGAATTTATTATTAGTGTACGGATTTGTTGTTATTGCATTATTTTACTATTACTTTTTAAATGTTACTAACATAGATATTGATACTATTGATTTATTGTATTAATTGCAAGCATGTGATATACTAAGCACATAATATATATAAAATTTATTGAGTATGTGATTAAGATATTGAACTTGTGATTTAGATATTGATTTAATATTGATATAGAATAACTGGATAACATCTGTACACTCTTATATAATTTTACTATATTGACATATATAATTTTGTCAATTTTTATTGATGTTTGGATATTAAACTTTATATGATTTCTTTACTGATTGATATTATGGATATAATGATTATTTTATAGATTTGGCATTAGTATTGATTTATTACTTAACTGGCTTCCGTACTATAGTATTTTATTATTTATATATTATAATACTATTATATGTGAATTTATTATTTTTGCACTAGTTCAATGATCATATGAATGTAACTACTATGATTTGATTATTTATATGCATGTGCTCCTTTGTAGTGCTTTGAATTCAGTTGTAGATTTTGGTGTCCTGTTTGGGTTTTTAGCTTATTATATGTGTTTAAATGATTTAAGGTCAGGGCAGAGGAGCAGGAGTGTGAGGCTGGTTAGGATTCTTCATGTTTTTTTTTTTTTGCTCTAGTTATTGATCAGAAAATCTATCCCCTAGTTCAGCTATCAAACTACTCTTGATCCGAACACAATACAACCATCAAGCTGTCAAAATTATATATATATATATATATATATATATATATATATATATATATATATATATATATATATATATATATATATATATATATATATATATATATATATGAATTTAGTATTAAATTCATATAGTTCTCAAGAATAAAACACTTAAGATGTGCAAGCATTTTGCAATGACAAACACTGTAAGAGAATGATTGCATTATTATTGACAAATATAATCTAAATTTATTTGATCAGCATCTAATGTTTTATCATCTAGTATTACATATTGATATTGCATTACAAGCTACTTTTGGAGTTAAAGAATTGATAGATTCAAAGGGGTGCAAAGCAGATGATTATACTTATGCAATCATTATCAGTTGTATGTGCAAGGATAACAGGCTAGGGGATGCTGAATCCATGCTCTAGCATGCATTAAGAATGGTTTTAAGTTTAATGCCTTTCCATATGCATGCTTGATTGATGGGCATTCCAAAAGGAAAAAAAAATTATTAATGCATTTCATGTTCTAAAGCTAGATGTTTATGTTTATTCTTTGCTAATCAATTTTTTGTGTAAAGAGAATGGGCTTTATGATGCTAGGATGTTATAGTTAAAGTATAGCTAAGTAAGTTTTGAAGTAGAAAGAGTAGATATCTTTGAAGCCGAAAGAGTATATATTCAGAAATGAAATGCAAATGAGGAAAGATCTAAAGGAAAACATGTGAGAATGATTTTAGCAATCATATATATAATGAAGAAAGATAGCATATTTGATGTAGAAATAAACTCAACCCTTTTTTATAATAGTAGTATAGATTTAAAAGAGCAACATAATTTTTTTATTGTAACAAAAATAAAAAAACCCCTAACCTTTTTCATCTAGGCTTGTGATCGGCATAAACGATTTTAAAATTTTTTTGTATAATGTTATCTTAAGCATGACACCAAAAAACAAATATATCAACTCAAATTTTAGTAGACATAAGGCAAACACAAAATACAAAATAAATATATAAATATATAAAATTAAAATTCAATAAACAAATTTAAAACTTCTTGTAAATATTTTTAAGAAAAAAATAAGCAATGCTTATAAAGTATGAGCGCAAAGATAAAAGATTTTACAAAGTAATTTGATATTATAAAGAGGTTAAAAGTGAATCTCCAACAACTCTTAATGAAGCTTAGAGAAATGTGACAAGAATTGAAAGAAAAAATTAATACTCCTATTAAGCACAATGTATTTTTCAATTGTTTCAGGCACAACCTTCTACATATAGACATTTTTTTTTAAAAAACCAAAGGATCAATATATTGAAAGAAAGAAAGGGTTACAAAATATATAGAGTAAAAGCTCAAAAAGACCAAAAAGAAAAAGCAAAAAGTACAAAGAGAACTCCAAACGAGGGCTCAGTAAAGGCCGAGGCTCCCAGCCCCCCCGAAGCCACGCAAGGATCATCCAATAAGGCGAAGACATCACCGCAGGTTGCCACCAGCTATGACGCGGAGGAAGCGATCCCCAGCCATATCATAGCCCAGAAATCCGTCGACCCACATCACAGGCCAGAAGTCTAAAAAAGTAGCAAATAAAGAAATATATCAAAGTCACGGGAAAAAAAGGGCTATCTTCCTCTCCTGCCTCGCCCACGAAACCTTCCACGAGAGGCGACAGAGAGAACAGGTCGATCACGAACCAGTTTAAAATCCTGACCAGGATTAGATCCACCACAATAATCCGATGAGGAGTCAGAATCAGATTCCAAATCAGACGAACAATGCAACCAATCAAGATGTATCCTAACATTCATCCCTGAATTATCACCCACATGATACACAAAAGCTTGGGTGTCAATCAAATTCACATGCACATTAATAAATGAGTTAGCACTGACCAGCAAATCGTTCCCAACAATACCACCACCTCCAACAGTAGAAACAACGTTATTCACACCTCCACATTCCTCGGAAAGGTTCACATTCAAACCAGAAATACCCAAAGCATCAACACCCAAGACAGGAGGAATGGAAAACTCAGATTGAGCCTCATCCACCTGGACAACCGACACCACCGAACTAATATTAGGCTTCAACAAAGCATCACCAGCATCAAAACCGACATCAATACTAGACGAACCATCACTTACCGCACCAGCCTCAGCATTACCACAATCCCCTGTTAAATCAAACATGTCAACCGACTCCACCATCGAACCACCCTCCTTAAGAAAAACAGCCTCCCCATGCCAAAAAACCTGACCACCCAAAGCATCAGCCGAAGGAGAAAAAACAACTGACTCTACATTAACAGGCACAACACAAGAATCAATAGCATTCAAATTCACCCCCTCATCAACCAAAGGTTCCTCCACAGAAGCAGTAACAGGTATAACAGGATCCACATCCAACCTATTAGGAGGTGAAACAACAGTATTAGGAAATAAAATTGGACAACAATCCCTCGCATGCCCCAAAGATTTACAATGAAAACAATAAGAGGGAAATTCATCTATTTCAATCGCTTGAGTATAACCGACAGCTTCTGAACCAAGCTAGACTTGTTTAGCATATCGTTTGGTAACATCCAACTCACCCAAAATACGAGCAACAGAGGGACGGGTGCCTTTCATCGTGGCATTATCGGTTCGCAAAGGCCTACCAAACATGGATCCCAACCCGTGAAGGATACAAGGAGAAAATAAGTGCGGACGGAGATTTGGAAAGGAAACCCAAATAGGAATGATGGTCGATTCCACACAGACATTAAATTGAGGAGTCCATTTGAAAAGCTTCTTGAAACAGTTGGATATGAAGTAAGATCGATGAGAGAAAACCCTACAGTAATCCAGATCATTCACAAGCTTAATCAAAATATTTTTTTGATTCAAAACCGTGACAGAAAAAGCACCGGCAAGCTTAAGATTGAAAAAAAAAATTCCGAATAGCATCAAGTGGCGGACAACGGCCCGAAAATTTTCGTGCCAAAGCAAACTCGAAAGGTACGTATAGCAAGAGTATGGAGTTCCTCATCCGAAATAAGTAAAGTAGGCATACCCTGATGAGACGCAACCCGCAAAGGTGGAAACTCCGAAGGTGGAGCATCACCGGCCAAAGCATCCCGAAAAGATCTAGATTTAGGCTTACCATCTAGGAAACTAGGATCCCGCAAGCGATTAGCATCCATACCAGCCAAAAATTGCGAGAAAACGGAGTTAGGGAAGAAGATAGAGCGAGAGGCGAAGTCGGAACCCTATACCGAAACATCGCTCGAGTTTGGCGAGTATTCTACTTGAAATGGACATGAATAAATGTTAAATTTAAAAGTATTTCTCCAACCATAACTGAGTCAATAAAGAAAAATATATTAGGTAACCCCACAATTGAAATTAGTATAGTAAAAATTCTAAAGATAATGAATATATTACTAATGATGAGGATGTAGGTGTGAAAGAAGATCAATCTACACAACAACAACAACAACAACATCAAGCCTTTAAACTGAAGATATTACTAATGATGAGATGTAGGTGTGAAAGAAAATCAATCTACACAAGATTTTAATTTTTTTTTATTGAATACATAGCATGGTATGTGCAATAAAAGATGGAAATGTACTCAACTAAATTGAGATTAGACCAAAAATAACAAAAGATACTTAAAGTTGAAATCAAATCAAGGGCATGTAGGTATTTTTCAGTGCATTTATAAGTCTTAATGATGTATTATTATGTTAAGTCAATTATTAAACTTCAAGGAAAAAATCAAACAAAAGTGTGAGAAAAAAACACAACATATAAATTAATTTGATTTGGTTAAATCCACTTAAATCCATGCCCGCATAAAAATCAAAGATTTCATACAATTTTAAAAGAGGAAGCATCAAAGATTTTTCTTCTTACAAAGTTAAGAGATAAAAATAGAGAAATCACTTCACCTATAATGATGACTACTATGAAACACAGTCATTTGCTATAATGACTGAGATTATATGACAAATAGTTGCTACTGATATCTTCCATTCTCTATTGCAATAGTAAAAGTAAGAGCTTCTGCTTTTCAAGTAATTAAAACTAACAATTGAAGAAACAGAAAATCACTTGCTTGTAAACACCCAAAAAAACTCCTTTGTATTTTCAATTGCTAACCCCTCTCTCCAGCTTTTATTTAAAAATATTTAAATATAAATTTAAAAATCAAAAGTTTTAAATTTTCTTAAAAAAATAATAAAATGTATAAATTACATACCCGAAGCATAATATCACGAAATGAATGCATCAACATAAATTTTACATAACATAAGGTAAACACAAAATACAAAATAAATACATAAAATTAAACATCTTCGAAAAACAAATTTTAAACTTCTCAAAAGTATATATAAGAAAAAATAAAAAAAATTGATATAAAGTATGAGTAGAAAGATAAAAGATTTTACAAAAAAATGTTCATAAGTAATTATATTTAATTTTCTTCTAATTTGGTTTTTTTTATAGTATGGTTGATTTCATAAGTCTTTTTTATTTATTGAACTGTTAGCGAATAGAAAGTGCAGTTGTCAAATATTTTGTCCCGAGCCTTAATTATGAAGGTCATCTCCTTGTCACAAATTTTTTAACTATTTATTATATTCTTCTATATTTGTCACACTACGGGAAAACCCGTTAATACTGGCGGATAAAATCCGCCGCTACTATAATATATCCGTCGGAATGATAAAATCCGCCGCTACTATATACCGCCTCGCCTCACTGGCATGAGGCTTAAGCCTCGCCTCACGAATGAAAAACGCCTCAATACCCGAATACGCAATTTTAAACATTGCCTCCACTTTAACCAAACAACTTGAATATGCTTTGTAATCACCTCCAAAACTAATACATAAAAAAATGTTCTTATTGTGAACCTTTGATACAAAGCATATTTTTTCTCTAATACTACTAATCTTTTTTCCCATCTCTATTTTTTTGTTTCTTTTTTGCATCATCAATGGTATCAAAGTGAAACCAAGACCCATCCTTCCTACCACAATCTCCTTTTCGCACATGATCTCATCAGCCTCTACTCCTAAACCCTAAACCCTAAACTAATTGATTTTTTGGTATTATCATAATATCTCTTTCAAAATCTATGCTCCATTACTATACCATAAATTCAATGTAAGTCTAAAGCAAAAAAGATAAGCTAATCATTTATGTAATCCAACTGAAATAGGAAAAAAATTCGTCAAAAGAAACAAAAAAAAAAACCTTCCGTTCCGTCGAGATCTCGAGCGTCGGCGAAGATGAACGCGACCACGAAGCTAGGATGCCTCGGCGAAATCCGGTGACCGTCGGCAAAGTCTGGTGACTGTCGGCGACGGCGATCTACGGTGAGCGACGAAGGGCAACGAGCGAAACATGCGAGGTGAGAGAACGGAAGGAAAGAAGTGACAGGCTGGAGGGGCTCGGTCTCAAAAAATAGGGCTTTCGCCGGCGGATTTTCCGGCGTCCTGTCCGCCGGAGATATTTCCGGCGCACCATGCGCCGGCTTTATTTCGTTGAGTTTAAATACCCCGGCGCCATATCCACCGGAACATGCGCCGGTGATTTTTCACCGTAACATGCGACGAAAATGGTGAAATGTTGGTTTTCGCCGACGCCGATACCGACGTAACTGACGCCGAAAATGTTCCGGCGTAGTTTGCGCCGAAAAATCCGTCGTAGATTTTCCGACACAACAATGCGCCGTTACCTGCGCCGTGCTAACCGGCGCAAAATTTTCCGCCGGAAAATCCGACGGTAATCGCGTGTTTTCCCGTAGTGTCACCTACAAAAATAGATCAATAAATAAGTTATATATGATTAAATTTTAATTTAAATAAAAATGCTACAATATATATAATCACATTTATATTTTCTAATTTTGAAACCAGCACACCAAGAATACTTTCAGCTTTATTATAAAATATAGTGAAAACTGTATTGAAAGTATCATCTTCAACATTTAATTTGATAAGATATCTATACATATTATGAACAAATATATTTATAAAATTTTAATATTTAATTAAATTTAAATCAAAATATAAAAATACATTATCTCAAAGTATAATCAACATTTTTTTAAGCATTTAACACATTGTATAATATCTTTAATGATAATATATAGCTTTTAATTTACATGTATTATAAGATGGATATCATATGCTTTCTTATTGCTGCAAACCTTTTATTATAACTTTGGTAGCATAGAATTTTATCTAAAAAAATTAATTTAAAAAAAAAAATTTATTGTAAGTATTACATCTGATTATGACATGTTTTAATATAACATGCATGCATCAGACAGACGTACCATTATTATTTTTTTTTGCAACAACTTCCTTTACAAAAATGATGGGGTTTCCATTTATCATACCTTCTCATAGTTTTCCCTCTTTTGTTGCTAGTCGTTCTCATAAAATTAAAGTAATAATTTCAATCATATAATATAAAAATTAATTTAAAATAATATTAATAAATAAAATTTCTAATAAATTTATATACATCAATCCAATAACTTGTAAGTCTTGCTTAAGAATTTTCTTTTTATCCCTATGTTTTTATATCATTCTTGTTTCATAGACTTTTAAAACTAATAAAACTATATTTGTGTAAAAATAAACAATTATAAATCAATTATATCATTAAAATAAACATTAATTATTTTTTTTAATTATAAAAAATATTTGACATACCTGATAATTTGACATGATCCCCTCAATAATTGATATTTTTTTATTTAATGATTGTATATTATGATTTACAATAACATATATTTATGAAATATTACTTAATATAATCTCAAACTCTTCGTGAATATTATGAAAAATTTTATTTATATCTTTAATCTGTCCATTTGAAACCATATAAGTTTGTTTGATCTCTAATATATTATGGAATTTGTCTATTATTTCATTGAATAGAATGACATATAATTATCCATATGAAAAAACATGATATGAAAGATAAATTCCTAACATTAGCAATTGTCTAACCTTGTGACTTGTTGCTTGTAATTGCAAAACACAAATGTATAGGAAATTGATTCTTTTTAAATTTGAATGGTAGAGATTCATCGTCACTTGTACACAATAGAATTAGAGGTATCATAATAATTTCTCCAGAAAATTGCCCAATATAAATTTCAGTAATGATAAAATTATTTTAAAATGATTTGTTAATCATTCATATCCAATTATAGAAACCATTTGATAGATCCATTAATAACATGATTAGACAAATTTTTTTGAGAACAAGCTGATGTGAAGGAAGTCTATTCGACATTAATGAGTTGAGAAATTCAATTTGATAAAGATTTGAGGTATCATCAGTAACACTATCAAATGTAAAATAAATAAACACTTCTCCTCTAAAGCATTTAATAAGTTTTTGATTAAGTTTATCAATAAACTCATCTTTTATTGATAATATAACTATTTCCCTAATATATTCTGAAGATGTAACATTTTGTTGTAGAAATATTATGTTTACTAATAAATCTTCAAAATTATCATCATTTGAATATTCTATTATCATGTCATCATTAATATGCACTAATTCATCTTTAGTTTCTTCTTCATCTCCATTTTCAATTCAAAGTATCAATTCACACAATAAAGGATTTGTTCTTACTCTTATATTTTCCTTTAATCTGAAAACTTTCTTGTATGACCATATGTATTGTTATATCATCAAAAAATTATCTTGATCGGACACGAATCTCGAGGCAAAAATCAAATTGAAAACTTCAAAAATTAAATTTGAAATCATATGAACTTAGCTTTTAGCAAACTTATAGTCGAATTGATTGTCTCGAAAATACAAACCTACGACACCAAATTCAACTCAATCCGAGCTCAAATGGGTCCAAATCAAGGACCCGAAGTGCTATTGGAAAATTTGAACCACAATTTGGGTTACCAAATGGTTTCCAAACATGACATGATTCTAATCGAATCAAGCGGGTCGACGAGAAAAATCCAACGAGCCCAAGATTGTCGAATTTTGATATCGTTAAGACCTTCAAGTGTCTAACAAATGGTCCCACAATCAAGGGATTAAATATCGATCGTCCATCCGAACCACTCGACAATTGCCCTTGATCATCCTCCTATTTACAAGTTATGCCATCCTAAAAAAACTATAAATAGCTCATCATTTCTCTTGAGAAGGGGCTCCAAGACAGAAGAAAGAAGAAAGAAGATGAGAAGAGAAGAAGGGAAGAAACCCCTCGATCGCCGCCGAAATTTTGCCAAATTAACCTCCAATTGCCGTCGGAATTCTAAGTGATGCCGGAATTTTGCCTAAACTCTAAGTGACACTGGAGTTCTGCCTAAATACCATCTAACGCTGGAGTTCTCCTCGCCCGCCAACTGACGTCGGACTTCAACTCGAAGACGGGTAGGATATCCGCTCGTCGGTAAGTTTCTACCAAACGCCAGACTTTCTGTATGTTGTCGGACTTACGCCAAACATCTATTCGATGCTGGATTTATGTCAATTGCTGAATTTTTACCTGACGTCATCCTTCTAACCTTCGTCATCAGACAACGACCATTCTAACCTCCGTTACCCGCCGATTACGATCTTTCTGACTTACGTCGCCCGCCGACTACAATCCTTCTGACCTCCGTCACCTGCCGACTACGATCTTTCTGAATTATGTCGCCCACCAACTACAATCCTTTTGATCTCCATCGCCCACCGACTACGGTCCTTCTGACTTACGTCGCCTATCGACTACAGTCCTTCCGACCTCCGTCGCCCGTCGACTACGGTCCATTTGACTTACGTTGCTTATCGACTACAGTCCTTCAGACCTCCGTCGCCTGCCGACTATGATCATTCTGAATTACGTTGCCCACCGACTACAGTCCTTCATACCTCCGTTGCCAGCCGACTATGATCCTTTTGACTTACTTCGCCCACCCATTACAGTCTTTCCGACCTCCGTCGCCAGCCAATTACGGTCATTCTAACTTACGTCTTTACGTCGCTCACCGACTACAGTCCTTCAGACCTCTGTCGCCCACAGAGTACGATCCTTCTGACTTACATCGCCCTCTGACTACAGTCCTTCCGACATCCGTCGCCCGGCGACTACGGTCCTTCCGACTTACGTCGCCCACCGACTACAGTCCTTCAGACTTATGTTGCCCATTAACTACGGTCATTATGACTAAACGAACACATCAACAGTGATTCTTTGTATTCACATCATGTAATATACTTTATAAGCTGTACATCAAGCTAAGGCCTTCCCCCAAGGAAGGGCCTCATTTGTAATCAACTGCAAAATTAGTGGATTCATTCAAACTGGGCTAGACCTCGTGGGTTTTCTCCATTTTTTTAGAGATTTTCCACATAAAAATCTTGGTGTCTCTAATGAATCATGTACCCTCTCTTTTTATCTTTGTGTGTACTGGATCTTTGTACAACGCTAAGACATTAAACATTATATTTCTCTACCGTTGCGAATACTCCATGACGCAACAAGTATGATTTTACGAAGCTATAATTAATCATTTCAAATTTAGATGCAAGCCTTATCACATGTAATAGTTATAAAAAATTACCTCCAAATACAACAATTTTATCACCAAAGTAATTAGATTTATTCATAACTCAAAGTCCTATCTAAAGATTCTATTATGTTCCAAATTATAATACTAGATTTAACCAGTAACTGAGCAAATCCACTTTTCATGGTAATTGGACAAATGCTGCTTTCCGTCAAATTTATATGTATTTTAAATCTTGATTATGCAGCTCAACCTAGAGGGAAAATTGATGATACTACTCCTGATGTCGCTGTTGCTAATGTTATATAACAATTACTTCTTAATGTTAGAAGTATAACACGATATAAATATGTTTTTCCTGTACCTCTAGAACGATCAATAAAAAAATATACAATTTTATTTTTTTATTAACATGACTAATAACTTCATCATATGCATTCCTTTGTTTGAGACAATGAATATTATTTATATCTTCAATAGTTGTAACAACATTTAGCTCTTCAATCATTTCTTTATTATGGACATTATCATTATTTTCAATAAGCCTGATATTTTTGGCAAATCAAATCCATCAAGAAAATTCCCCATTCTTTCAAGATATAAAATGATATATGGCAATGTTTTCACCATGCATTCTTCATCAATAATCATACTATTATTTTGATAATCACGAGATAAATCATTATATTAATCAATCGACAACCGGCGAAAATTAGTTGACTCCCAGTAAATAAAAATACCGAGTAATATCTCGTAATACGCGAACATAGCATTCACAGGTTTCGGTCCGGGTCAAATCGTTGGGCCGCACGATAAAGAATAAGAATACATGACGATATATTATTGGCGGCCGTCCGGTGAGAGGACGTAGTAATTGTTCTCGTTTTTGAGGCACCTCATGCAGCACCATTACTGTAACGGTTTCCCCCGCCCCCCGCGTTAAAAAAAAAAAAAAAAAAAAAAAAAAAAGGAAAAATTGTGAATGATCCGGCATGTCGCATTAACCTAACAAACCCCGCCGGCGCATCCGCACGAAACTCAGGGGTTGTCCTTCGTTGTCTTCTCCCCGACTCATGCCGAGATTAGCTTGTCCAAACAAAACGCAAGGTTCCTCTCTTCCGCTTTCCCTTTTTTTCCAAGTCTTCCACATTTATCGTCGATTCAAACAGATTTTATAGCTAGTTGGAATTTGGAAAACCTTGAATCCTATAGAATTCTAAGAATGGCGGAAAACTCAGCTTCTTCCTCGCCCCCGAAGGCCCTCCAACCTCCAAATTGCGGTGGCGACCAAATTTCCCCTTCCAACCCCCAAAATTCCACTCTATCCTTTTCCGTAGTTGCTCCCTCCCCTTCAGCCATCGATCTCCCTCAGGTCTCTTCTGCCCAGCTCGTCCAATCCCAGCCCCAAATTACACCCTCTGGAGCCCTAGATTTCCCGCCGAAAGCGTCGGCGACGTCTCTGCAGCAAAGCAGTATTATGTCGCCATCTTCCAACTTCCAGATGCAATCGGCTCTCCAGCGATCGGGATCCATCTCACGAATGAACCAGATACAGCAGCAGTTTGGCACGGCTCTGGCAACCGGGGGCCCAATTAGGCCGGGGGTGTACGTTGGGCAGATGAGCTTTGGCGGGCAGCAGCAGCAGCAGCAGCAGTTGGGCGGTGCAGTGACTCGGCCAGGGATGATGAGTCAGGCGGGGCAACTCTCCATGCTTCCTAGTCAGGCTGCTGCACATTTTAATATACAGTCTCAGATGCTGACTCAGGTATATATTTTTTTTCTTTGAAAGTTATGTGGGTGACGGCTCAGGTACTTTAGCTTCTCCACTTCAGAGTTTTTCCGCTGTATCTCTCATTGCTCGGAAGTTTGATAACATATAACTAATATCTGTGTTCTTTAATATGATTTATTTAATCTTGATAATTTATTTCTTTTAAAATTTCAAAATTTTAAGTTGCGCTCTGAGCTAGCAGGAGTTGTTTCCAATATTTTTCTTATGAGTACGTCTGGATGAATGTTAGTATGATATAGAGAGCTAAGGGTTGCATTGCTTTCAGGGAATGGAAATTCTCTCCGTTTGGATTGAATGAAAATTTTAGAGCGCATGTAGTAATTATCTTTGCTAGAAGGCGTTTTTTTATGCTCATGGTTGATATTTTTCCCATCCACTTCTATAGCCTAGACAGAAGACGGCAATGCAAGGTGCTCAGTTCCATAATGCAAATTCATCAGGACAGGCAATGCAAGGTATGCAGGCCTTAGGTGTTATGGGTCCCCTTACTTTAAATTCACAGCTTAGAGCTAATGGGCCTCTCTCATATGGGCAACAACGTCTTACTCCTGCTCAACTCCGACAGCAGCTGTCCCAACAAGGAGCTCTCACTTCTCCTCAGGTAAGCTTCTAGTTTTAACTCAAATTGATGGTAAATATTTGATTATTTGCTTATTTATACATTTATGATTTGTCATCTTTTGCTTTTATTTTACTACAACCATTTTTTCCTTTAGACGTGGTGTTTAAAGCCTTTCATCAATGTAGTTGGTTGAATTTTTTAACATCTTCTATTAGCTTAAAATTGTAAAGCTCCACACATAAAACACATGCATATGGTACATTATTTCATGATCAGGAGATCAATAGATATGACAACATGGGGGCTAGTTGAGATGACTTGGAAGCTGAGAAGGGGACTCTAGAGAGAATCCAAGGTGTTGCTTAGAAGAACTTGAGCCAAGAGCATCGGTATTGAGAGAAGTCAAGGTTGAGAGGGAACTTAGAGGAGCTCTTGAAAAGAAGCGCATGGAACCGAGCAACTTTGTGACTGCACTTTTTGCCAAACAATAATAATGGTAGCCTGATACCAATAGTCCATGATTTTGGTGCCAAAATCTGCACTACCTCATAACTCCTCTAATTAGAGTCATGATTGCCATGCATTAAATGTCACTTTTTGTAACCGGCATTCTTTATCTATATAAGCTCTTCGTGATGCCGAGGGAGGAATATAAATTGACCTCTTTGGTGTAAGCTTTGAAGTTAGAATCTTAAAGCGGGTTGTCCTTATCCCCTAGGGAAATCTAGGAATTAGGGATTAGAGAGAGACTCTAGAAGTTTGAAAGCTAGAGAGAAAAGGGATTCAAGGAAGCATTCTATTCCTTCTTGTATCTTCCCTAGTTATCTTGTTATTGAAACATGATAATTTATTATTCCACAATTAATAATTTTGATTAACAATATCACTCTATTGATGCATGCTTGATGTGTTTATTAGATGTATTTTTTGTGTCTTGCTAGTGCTAACAAATCAAGTTATTAGTTTTGGAGTGTTAGGTTCAGAAAAGCTCTGGTGCATGGTGTTGACGAAAAACCATTCCAAGAAGAAGATATGAAAATTGTTCTTGATGCATGATACTTTAAAAAGAAGATAAGGAAAAGTCGAGATTTTGACTTTTTCAAAAGAAACCTCTGGCGACTTGGCCAACCAAGTTGCTCTTATTCAAGAATAAATGACTATGATGATGGGGCTGTTGGGCAAGAAAATCTCATTGACTACAAGGATGATCTATCCTAGATTAACTCATTGCCATGATAGTGAAAAACCAGTGGAAGTTCTAATAGGCAAAAAGGTGATTCAGAAGATGAGGATCTTGAGCCTTCTTTCATAGGATATCAAACCCTCAAGTAGAGTCTAAAATCAACATCCCTATCTTTGATGATTCTATTGATGTGGAGAAGCTCGATGTCTGGGTGGATCAACTAAAACGTTAGTTTTTATGAGCATTCTTCCCGATAGAAGTTTTTACTTGAAAGTCACAAAGCACGTGTTGACTTGGTGCAATGCCCATCTCCAGTGTGAGTGTCAAAACATCACCTGAAGGTAGTTCAAGAAGAAGCTTTGACAAGAATTCTACGCTATTAGGTATGAAGAAGAAAGATAGAGGAAGTAGCATGAGCTGTGCCAGTGAAAAAACCACATTGTGCAAGATTATTCAACAGAGTTCAAGAGGCAAGCCTTGATTATTGGTGTATTATTTGAATTGGTTTCTGTGTTTGCAAAATACATGACTGATTGTATTTTAACATCTCCAATGAGCTATTGTTTTTCTCGTGAAAGATTTAGTTAAACTAGCATGTTTGCGATGGCGTTGGAGAGAAAGAATAAGAACGAAGACATACATTCTACCAAGAAACACTTAGGAGAATCAATGGTTGTAGAGAAGAAGATTTGAACCAAATAGGTTCTTTTAAATGTAATTCTACGTGACCTCTAACGTGATTATTGCTAAATCTTATAAAGGGAAATGCTAGAGGCTTTATCTGGAGCTCTTCTAAGAGAAGTTAAAGAAGGATTTCAGGGGGTACAACATATGACATCCCAGGCGTCTATAGTGAAAGGATTCATCGACAATCTTGATCAACCATCACTTTCTGCTCTCTTGCCCTGACCTGAAAATATTAATCACATATAATGAGCTCAAATAGCCCGGCAGGTCACAAAATACCTACAACTAAAATCAAAGCACGGTACTGAAACAATATGCATGTCAATCAGTCAAATCAATAACAGTCACTTGCACATGATCATTGAATCTATGCATATACGAAAAATCAGTAATTAATACAGTAACAGAAATCAATTCTGGTCAACAGTATCAATCGGTATGAAATCATATAAAACAATCAAATTAATACATCGTTAAAGAGAGTTGAAATCAAATCAATAAATAAATCAATTCAGTAAAATCATATCAATACGATAAAAGCAATCACGAGCTCGGTAAATCACATGTATCAGGGTATCACATGTATCAATTAGCATTCGGTGTAACACGTGCCATAAGCTCAATGCAATGAATTAGTAGTATCGGTGAATCAGTAGTATCGGTATCGGTAGTATAAATGAATCAATGTAATATCAATATCCATATCAGTATCTGCATTCTGTGACATGTACAATATGAAATATCAAATAAAATTGTGCAGTATCAATGAAATCGTACAGTGACAGTAAACCCGTACATACGTCAGTAAATCCATCCAATATCAATTCGATATCAATAAATCCGTCAATAACAATAAATCAGTAAATCCATAATGAGATCATAAGAACAGTGCTGAACACATGCAATACAATACAGTAGTCTTACTTAACAAGTACAATCATTGGCTATTAAGACATTTTTTAGTCTTGGAATATCGATGAATCGTTGTATATCTGTTGGCTCAATGATAGAGTCGTCACTCTTTGCCCGTCGGTCGCCCGTCGGCATAAGAATCTCCTTATGACTCCCAATCGTTGTATCAATGATCAATAGAGGATAACGCCAAACCCTTTTTAAAGAAAAGCCCGTCGGCCCACCATCCTGATACAGGTCAAATCAACCTCCAACCAACGGTTCAACCAGTCTTTACTTGTCTTTCAGTAATAATAACATTAATTCAATCATATATCCACATTCATGTACATCTCATTAATGCATTGCAATCAATAAACACAATTTAGCTCAATTTAGAAAATCCCTTAAAATATCGTATAATAGACAGAAGTCATTATAAAATGTACAGTTTCAGAAAATTACCAAATTACCATAAATCGTGTAAAACAACGTTTCAAAACTTTACTTGTACTGAAGCACTATTTTTTCAATAGCCTGATAATTTTCTATTTGATAAAAACACATCAGACTATAAAATACCCGGTGAAAACTCTCCAGAAAATACTCAAGTCGTGCAAAATCATCATTTCTATAACATACCAAAAGTTACGCGGTAAAAGTTTCGTCAATACAAAGTTATGCAAGAATTTCGGTAACGGAAACACAAAACTGAGCATAGAAATACCAAAACTCGAAATCTTTGAAATCAGAAATAGGATTCGGAGTCCTTACTTCGAGACAAACAATTCTTTCAACAGCAACGACGGACGAAAAGCGCACCGTGAGCTCCAAAACCAAGCTTTTTTCCTTCCTTTTTCTTCTCTTTCTCTCTCCTGCCTTTTCTTTCTCTCTCTTCAAATGATTCAAAATATCTCAATCCAATATATATCCATTCAGATCGTCCCGGATGATCCGAATTCGTTCCAGGACGATTTGCCCTCTGGACAAAAATCGTTCTGGCTAAACAGTAATCGTACCTGGACGAGTTGCTCTCTGGACAAATTTCGTCCCGACGAACCAAAGTTCGTCCTGGGACGAACTTCTCTGTCCACAGATTCTGTACTGATCGTCCCGGACGACCCCACTTCGTCCGGACGATCCTGGAAGGAAAAAATGGCTTTCACACAACATGTTTACTACTATATACGAGGATCAAATGAATCAACCGTTGTTGAGCCTTTCCTTGATGACATTGCAATCGGAGAAAGAACTAAGTATTCCAATTTCTCGCTGATTTTGCTTTCAAGAATATTAACATGTCAGGTTAAGGTTAACCTGGTTTGGTTTAAACATTTGACCCATATAATAAGTGGGTCGGTTTTGAGAAGCAACTCTTGGTTAAAACCAATCTGCATCGCTAACCCAAATTGACACCTTTATAATCCCCATTCCACTAATTTGGTCTTTTAATTATAAGCCAATTTGGTTTCAATCTCTAGTCACTTCGGAATTAAAAGATTTGGAGTAGACTTAACTTATGTTGAAACTAATATTAAGTTCAATTTGAGCTATAATTGTAGTTATTGGTAACAGGTAGTTTTTTAAGGCATCCCCATGGTATTTTTTTGTACATTTTTTGAACAAAATTTTCTTGAGTGTTTGAAAGCTCATTCGAATTTAAGAAAATAATACTTTCAGGAGGTTCATTCAAGTGGTCAGACCTTACCTGTCACTGCAATGGTTTTTTTTAAAGCATAATAATATGACTAGAGAATGATAAGAGTAATACAAGGGCAATTGCAAATAGGTTGTAGAGAAAATAGAGAAATACAAAAATAAAATGATAACCAAGTATGCAACATCCAATGAATTATGGAAGCTACAAACGAAAAACTCATTTGGACCATTTTGCTTAAAGCCTTATGAATAAAGGGGAGCAGCAATAGTTTTCTTTTTTTTCAATTCTTGCCATATCAAGTAAATAAGATTCGAAACCTCCTATCAATTAGAGTACTGAAGCTCTGAATTTTTGCATCCAAATTATATAGCTGATGAGAACCATATTCATCACTAAATTCATAGATTAGTGGGAGCTTAGGTGTTCCAATAATAGGAGGACCAATCTCCATGCTAGCATAGCCGACGATGAAGTGCCCAACTCTATAGGGTAAGTAGGGGCATGCATAACTATTTCTAATTCCAAGGGAAAGATTAAAATTGATTCCAAGTTTTGAGTGCATATCTAATATGATAATGGAGAATCATCTGCCAAAGGGTAGGTGGTTTAATTTGAAAAATTGTTTTGTTAGATTGTACGTCTCTTAAGATGAGCTTTAAAACAATATGAGAATTTATATAAAAAAAATCATGAAGAATAGTAGGATGAGATGCTTTTAAATTCGACCTTCTACTAAAATCCAAAAGATGTTGTGAAAATCTGCACCACATTTTCAAAGTGAGAAGTAACTTTTAGTTATATCAAAACTTTAGTCACAAAAGGTCTAAAAGTATAGGTAATAGTAGCATCCACTTGTAGAGCTTTTTCAAATATAGAACCCAAGGAATATAGAGTGAATTGGACGAAATAATGTAATTGATGTTGGGGGAATGCATCTCATAAGACTAATAGGAGGTTCTACGAAGGAGTCAAAACGGGGGACCATTTTTGATGAGGACATCGACAGACACTACCGACATGTTTATCGCCGTCGAAATCGCAGATCGACGGCCACGATTCAGCGCCTCTATTTTTGATTCAGATGTCATGATGTAGTCGATGTATTTTATTATTTTATCTTTTATTTACAGTCTTTGCCGTTTTTACCCCTATGGGGAGTTACTTTGATGTTGTAGCCCAGAGGGCAATTATGTACTTTCTCTTTGCTTGATTGGAGACCTATATATAGTGGTCTCATGTGATGTAAAAGGGTTAATGAATTATTGAATGAAAATTTGATTTTGTTTCTTCTTACTCTTCTTGCATGAGAGCTAGAGAGAAGTGAGAGAGAAAGCCCAAGGTGAGGGCAAAAGCAATACCCACCAGTCATTGGAAGAGTCCGTGGCTCGTGGTTTATCCCCTTCATCCCGCTCTTCTTCCTTCTCCCCAAACTCGCCGGCCCTAGGCCCCTCTTAGCCGCCGGCCACCCCATCTTCCACCACCCGCCGGTAAGCCTCAACCGTCGGCCTCATCCCCATCCACCACGAATCCCAATTTTGAAAATTCAAAATTTGAATTTAAAAAACTTTCCAATTTTGGAAATTCCAAATTAGGAAAGTTTTAAATCCGTTTTCATGACGATATTCAAATTCAAACGGCTTTCATCCTAAACTTTCTTAAACCTCATGTGCCAATTTGGAAACTAATTACTCGCTCCCACACCAAATCCCTCCCCCTTGATGCCGCCGGCTACCATGGATGGGCCCTCATTCATGCCGCCAATTAAGGCATTGATTACCCCATTAATTTGAAATCAATTTCAAATTAGTCCTCCCCTAATTTCGTTCAAAATCTGAATTAAATTTCAGATTTTTGAAATCACCCTCTCCCTCTCTCTCTCTTGAGCCGACGACCTCCTCTTTAATGGCCCACATTAATGCCCATTAAGTGCCCCTTAATTTTATTGATAATTTGAAATCAATTTCAAATTGGCTTCCCTCCAATTTACTCAAATTTTGAAATTAATTTCAGATTTGTGTAACTCTCCTCTTCCCCTTTCCTAACCTAATTTTCCCCATCCCATCCACCCGCCCCCTTCCTCCTCTGTTTTGGCCGATCACCTCCTCACTCCCTCTCTTGGAAAATTACAGCAAGAAGAGGAGAAGACGACACCTCTCTCTCCGATTATCTTCAATGTTGAATGGCGGATCCCGAGTTTGAATGGGGTCTTGTATTCAACGCCGACGGAAGCATCAACATCCTAAGATCTCCGTGCTTCGACGTGGGATTTGAAGACGAGACCACCGTTGAAGAATATTTGGAGCGAGTCGTCCCAATTCTTGCGAGCATCTTCGACTGACGATTCTTAAGCCACGATTGGAGCCTCATAAGCCGCCCACTACCTCCTTCCCCGCCGGCTACCTCTCCACCAACGAAGTTCTTCAGCGCCTTTTCTCTAGTGGTGATATCCTTCATCATTTGGATCTTCTTTCTCCGCTAAAGCTTACTAATAATTGAGTGAGACGGCCCTCGAGGTGAAATTCTTATTGTTAAGCGTTGGGTTTCTGTCAATTGTACTTTGCATTTAAATTCCCTTGAATTTTGAATGAATTGTCGTGGTTAATCTCTCTTGTACTTTTTTGGACTTAAGCAAGTTAAAAGTTTCTAATTCCTAACTCTCTCTTATTGCTAGCGTAAATTTAAAAGAGCAAAACTTTAATCTTTTCATTTTAATTTTTGAAATAACTCCTAGTAGTTTCACATCATATTTGGTATCAGAGCATGGTAGACATGCATGACATGTTGGAAAAACATCATAGGGTTTAACCGTTCGTTATAGCTTTAATTTTGCATGCATATCATTGCGTAGCTTCAAAATATTCTCTGTTTTAGCCGTTGTTTTTACATTTCCTGCACATTGTCCTGAGCATTTAAGTCATCCTAACTAGTGTCATTTTGCTGCCTTTGAACTTGTAGCATTTCTTAGTGTGTAGGACAACTCCACCTTGATGTATCACTGCTATCCCCACTATTTCAGCTGCTGTTAAGTACCTGTTAGTGGACCTAGAATTACTGTTTAGGTGCTGTCCACACTTTAGAACCCTTCCCAAACCCCTGGACATCCTAGACCCTTGCTGAACTATGCTGTCCTTTTCATTCCAGCAACATTTGAGGACTTTTAGGACATAATTTCTGCGTGATTAGTTGCTGCCCTTGACTTAGGAAGCCTCCCAAGTGATCCTTAGCACCCAACCATGGACCCAACCCATATGCAAGCAACTTTAGACATGATTATGGGCCAATTAGGTACACTTACACAACAAATGAAGGATACCCAAACGAGTGTAGCTGAACTTAAACGTCATACGGGAGAAAGACTAGACAATATTGAAAGAATGGGACACCCGGCTATCTACACACCATCTAGACCTCAATCACCATATGGCGAAGATGGCCGAACTGAGTACGGACCTCCTAGGGATTACTACCGACCTAACCACCGACCCCATCCAGAACCGGTAGGACGTGACGCACCTTGGAGGGACAAAGATACCCAACTCCTTAATAGTATTAAGATAGACGCCCCGACGTTTGATGGTACGCTAGAACCCCAAGTTTTCCTTGACTGTATTAAAGGAATGGACAGTTACTTCAAATGGTATAACATTTCAGAAGAGAAGAAAGTTAGATTTGCTGAGATGAAGTTGACTGGGAGAGCCAACCAATACTGGACTAACGTTGAACACATGAGAGAGACTCGAGGAGAATACCCCATAGCTGATTGGGGAACAATGAAGCAAGAACTGAAAAGAAAATATCTCCCTCCCTCATACTACCCTAGACTCTTAGATCGTTGGAATAGGTTAACCCAAGGAAGTAAACCCGTTAAAGAATACATCTCCACTTTTGATGATTTCTTAATTCGTTGTAACGGGGAGGAGACCACCACTCCTACACAACTTCTGTCCATGTTCAGAGAAGGATTGAGAGAAGATCTTAGAAATGAACTCTTTGCTAGAGGAGTAAATACGTATGAAGCTGCTTGTAGTCTTGTACTAGACTTGGAAGAGTCTAGGAGCCACACCACTAGGAATCAAGACTCTAGACCCAACCCATTCAAGTCTTCCAATAGCCAACCTTACAACAAACCCACTGGACCCTCTGGTAGTCGCCTGCTCCTAGCTAAGCCCAACCTCGATTAGACTATAAAGGGAAAACACCTGAGCGAGAGACACCCAAAACCACTGTCGGCACTACGTGTTTTAAATGCCATGGGTACGGACACATTGCTTCTCAGTGCTCCAGCCCGTTTAAGGTCACAATAATTGAAGAAGTGATAGAAGAAGAGGATGAACCCGAAGCGTAATTAGTTCACTATATTGACGATGATGAGGATTTCTTTAACGAGGAGGATGCTGCTGCGATCCACTGCCTCCAAAAGATGAATCACTTGGATCTTCAAGTTGTTCGGTGTGCCTTCTTACAACCTAAACCCAGTGACGACTGGCGAAGAACCTCCATCTTTTACACTTTCACTAAGATTGGAGACAAGAATTGCAAAGTCATTATAGACAGTGGAAGCTGTATTAACGCTGTATCGTCTGCTATGATCTCGAAACTTCAGTTAAGGACCACACCACACCCAAATCACTACAAAGTCGCCTGGATCAACTCAACCACTTTAGAGGTGAAAGATAGGAGTCTCGTTCCTATTGAGTTCATTGGATACAAAGAGAAAATCTGGTGCGATGTTTTGACGATGGATGTGGGTCAAATTATCCTTGGCCGCCCTTGGTTGTTCGACAACGATGTACTCATTTATGGCCGATCAAACACCTGTGTATTTGAACACGAGGGCAAGAAGATTAAGCTGTTACCCACTCAACCTAAGTCTACCAAGGAAGAAGTTAAGCCCAACTCTCTGAAACCCAACACGGGCATGAACTTGATAACTGCTAAGGACCTAGGTATGGAACTGGAGTCAGGAGTCCCTCTTTACGCGTTATTAACCCGGGAAGTAAGTGTAGATCAAGAAGAACCAATCCCTGAAGAGGTAAAACCTCTTTTGGAAACTATTTACGATGTCTTCCCTGAGGATTTGCTCTACCAACTGCCACCCCTAAGAAACATCCAACATGCTATCGACTTAGTCCCTGGGGCCTCTTTACCTAACCTGCCTCATTACCGAATGAACCCTGCTGAGCATGCAGAGCTCAAGAAATAAGTGGACTAACTTTTACAACGCGGGTTCATTAAGGAAAGTCTTAGCCCGTGTGCTGTCCCAGCCCTTCTTACCCCTAAGAAGGATGGGTCGTGGAGAATGTGCGTTGATAGCTGTGCTATCAACAAGATAACGGTCAAGTATCGTTTCCCAATCCCTCGCCTTGATGACATGCTAGATATGATGACAGGGGCCACACTTTTCTCGAAGATTGACCTCAAAAGTGGCTACCACCAAATTAGGATCCGCCTGGGGGATGAATGGAAGACAGCGTTCAAAACTAAAGATGGGTTGTACGAATGGACAGTAATGCCTTTTGGATTGAGTAACGCGCCTAACACTTTCATGAGAGTAATGACTCAGATCCTTAAGCCTTTGCTTGAAAAGTTTGTTGTAGTTTACTTCGATGATATCCTGATCTACAGTCATTCGGTGGAACAACATCTGAATCATCTTCAACAAGTCTGTGAAATTTTGAAGAAGGAACAAATGTATGACAATCCTAAGAAGTGCACCTTCCTAACAAATCAAGTCACCTTTCTTGGATTTATTATTTCTTCCCACGGCATATCAGCTGACCCCGAAAAGGTGCGAGCGATTAACGAATGGCCTGAACCCAAGAATATTAGAGATGTCAGGAGCTTTCACGGATTGGCCACGTTTTATAGAAGATTTATCAGGAATTTTAGCACCATAGTGGGTCCCATAACTGATTGTTTGAAGAAAGGAGAATTTGTTTGGACAACATCGGCCACCAAGGCTTTTGAGGAAATAAAACGGAAAATGGTTGAAGCACCAGTCATGCGTCTACCCGACTTTTCGAAAGTCTTTGAAGTAACTTGCGACGCATCTGGCATAGGAATAGGAGTATTATCACAAGAAGGATACCCGGTTTCCTACTTCAGTGAGAAATTAAATGACATCAGGCAACGATACTCCACTTACGATAAGGAATTTTACGCCATAATTCATTCCCTCATATACTGGAGACATTACCTGCTTCCCCAAGAATTTGTTATCTTTTCTGACCATGAAGCCTTACGATATATCAATTCACAGAAGAAACTGAATGCCCGACATGGAAGATAGGTTGAGTTCCTACAAGAATACACTTACACCATTAGGCACAAAGCAGGTTCTGAAAACAAGGCTGCCGATGCACTCAGTCGTAGAATGATGGTTGCTCGTGAGATGAGAACGGAAGTGGTTGGTTTCGAGCAAATTAAAGAAAACTATTCTGACTGCCCCGATTTTGGAGAAACCTACTCTAAGCTAGCAACTGGAGATGATCGTATCGTAGGAGATTTTATGTTAGAAGATGGATACTTGTTTAAAGCTCAAAGACTCTGTATTCCCAAGACTTCACTTCGAGAGTTTCTTGTTTGGGAGTTACATGCTGGAGGTTTAGCGGGTCACTTTGGACAAGCCAAGACCATCGCGGCTGTCGAAAATCATTTTTATTGGCCAAGTCTAAAAAGGGACGTTAGCAGACTTGTAAGGCGATGTCACACTTGTCAGTTGGCCAAACAACATAAACAAAATACCGGCCTTTACACACCTCTTCCGGTGCCTAACCAACCTTGGCAGGATGTCAGTATGGACTTTGTTTTAGGGTTACCCAAGACCGTTAGGAAGCATGACTCAGTCTGTGTAGTTGTAGATAGGTTCTCTAAGATGGCTCATTTTCTCCCGTGCTCCAAAACTTTTGATGCTTCTAGAATAGCCAAACTTTAGTTTGATGAAGTTGTGAGACTTCACGGGCTGCCAAAAACCATTGTGTCGGACCGAGACGTGAAGTTTACAAGTTATTTTTGGAAGACCTTATGGCATAAAATGGGGACCAAGCTGCAGTTCTCTATCGCTTTTCACCCCCAAACTGACGGTCAAACCGAGGTGGTGAATAGAAGTCTAAGAAACCTTTTGAGAGCCTTGGTAGGGGAAAACATTCGGGACTGGGACTCTAAGTTACCAATAGCTTAATTTGCCTACAATAACTCTTTGAACCGAACCACTGGTCTTAGCCCCGCTGAAATAGTGTACGGATATCTTCCCAACCAACCTATTGATTTGATTCCCATGAACACTAGAGTTAGGACATCAGAGTCAGCATCATCATTTGCATCGCATCTACAGGAGTTACATAAAGAAATTAAAAAGAAAATTGAGCAAAGTAATGCAAATTATAAATTTATGGCTGATCATAAGAGAAGAGCTAAAGAATTCGAAATTGGAGACTTTGTGATGGTCTGGATCCGTCCGGAGCGTTTTCCTCCTAGATCCGCCAAGAAGTTGCATGCGAGAAGCGCCAGACCGTTCAAGATAATTTCAAAGGTGAATAACAATGCTTACGTACTCGACCTTCCCGAAGGTTTCAACATTAACCCCACATTTAACATAGAAGATTTAGTAACCTTCGAGGGACCAGAATTTAACCCATGCAATCCACTTACAAACGAGCCTTGTGCGACCATACCTGGTGAGATCCCAAGCCTTCATCCACTCCCAAATTTACCCCCCTTACCCAATGCGGAGATAGTTGAAGCCATATTAGATGATGAGATCATTACTGCGAAAGGAGGCGGACGTCGAAGGTACTTAGTTCACTGGAAAGGGACCCCGACGACTAAGGATACGTGGGTTGACCGAGAGGAGTTGCAGAGTCTAGACCCAGACCTTCTAGAGTGGTACGAGAGCTCTAGAGACACTTACTCGACAGGGTCGAGTTTTCTCCCACCTGGGGAGAATGATGAGGACATCGACAGACACTACCGACATGTTTATCGCCGTCGAAATCGCAGATCGACGGCCACGATTCAGCGCCTCTATTTTTGATTCAGATGTCATGATGTAGTCGATGTATTTTATTATTTTATCTTTTATTTACAGTCTTTGCCGTTTTTACCCCTGTGGGGAGTTACTTTGATGTTGTAGCCCAGAGGACAATTATGTACTTTCTCTTTGCTTGATTGGAGACCTATATATAGTGATCTCATGTGATGTAAAAGGGTTAATGAATTATTGAATGAAAGTTTGATTTTGTTTCTTTTTACTCTTCTTGCATGAGAGCTAGAGAGAAGTGAGAGAGAAAGCCCAAGGTGAGGGCAAAAGCAATACCCACCAGTCATTGGAAGAGTCCGTGGCTCGTGGTTTATCCCCTTCATCCCGCTCTTCTTCCTTCTCCCCAAACTCGCCGGCCCTAGGCCCCTCTTAGCCGCCGGCCACCCCACCTTCCACCACCCGCTGGTAAGCCTCAACCGTCGGCCTCATCCCCATCCACCACGAATCCCAATTTTGAAATTTCAAAAACTTTCCAATTTTGGAAATTCCAAATTAGGAAAGTTTTAAATCCGTTTTCATGACGATATTCAAATTCAAAGGGCTTTCATCCTGGAGTGTTTTCCTCCTGGATCCGCCAAGAAGTTGTATGCGAGAAGCGCCGGACCGTTCAAGATAATTTCAAAGGTGAATAACAATGCTTACGTACTCGACCTTCCCGAAGGTTTCAACATTAACCCCACATTTAACATAGAAGATTTAGTAACCTTCGAGGGACCAGAATTTAACCCATGCAATTCACTTACAAACGAGCCTTGTGCGACCATACCTGGTGAGATCCCAAGCCTTCATCCACTCCCAAATTTACCCCCTTACCCAATGCGGAGATAGTTGAAGCCATATTAGATGATGAGATCATTACTGCGAAAGGAGGCGGACGTCGAAGGTACTTAGTTCACTGGAAAGGGACCCCGGCGACGAAGGATACGTGGGTTGACCGAGAGGAGTTGCAGAGTCTAGGCCCAGACCTTCTAGAGTGGTACGAGAGCCTAGAGACACTCACTCGACAAGGTCGAGTTTTTTCCCACCTGGGGAGAATGATGAGGACATCGACAGACGCTACCGACATGTTTATCGCCGTCGAAATTGCAGATCGACGGCCACGATTCAGCGCCTCTATTTTTGATTCAGATGTCATGATGTAGTCGATGTATTTTATTATTTTATCTTTTATTTACAGTCTTTGCTGTTTTTACCCCTGTGGGGAGTTACTTTGATGTTGTAGCCCAGAGGACAATTATGTACTTTCTCTTTGCTTGATTGGAGATCTATATATAGTGGTCTCATGTGATGTAAAAGGGTTAATGAATTATTGAATGAAAATTTGATTTTGTTTCTTCTTACTCTTCTTGCATGAGAGCTAGAGAGAAGTGAGAGAGAAAGCCCAAGGTGAGGGCAAAAGCAATACCCACCAGTCATTGGAAGAGTCCGTGGCTCGTGGTTTATCCCCTTCATCCCGCTCTTCTTCCTTCTCCCCAAACTCGCCGGCCCTAGGCCCCACTTAGCCGCCGGCCACCCCACCTTCCACCACCCGCTGGTAAGCCTCAACCGTCGGCCTCATCCCCATACACCACGAATCCCAATTTTGAAAATTCAAAATTTGAATTTCAAAAACTTTCAAATTTTGGAAATTCCAAATTAGGAAAGTTTAAATCCGTTTTCATGACGATATTCAAATTCAAACGGCTTTCATCCTAATCTTTCTTAAACCTCATGTGCCAATTTGGAAACTAATTACTTGCTCCCACACCAAATCCCTCCCCCTTGAAGCCGCCGGCCCCCATGGATGGGCCCTCATTCATGCCGCCAATTAAGGCATTGATTACCCCATTAATTTGAAATCAATTTCAAATTAGTCCTCCCCTAATTTCGTTCAAAATCTGAATTAAATTTCAGATTTTTGCCTCTCCCTCTCTCTCTCTTGAGCCGCCGGCCTCCTCTTTAATGGGCCACATTAATGCCCATTAAGTGCCCCTTAATTCTATTGATAATTTGAAATCAATTTCAAATTGGCTTCCCTCCAATTTACTCAAATTCTGAAATTAATTTTAGATTTGTGTAACTCTCCTCTTCCCCTTTCCTAACCTAATTTTCCCCATCCCATCCAGCCTCCCCCTTCCTCCTCTGTTTTGGCCTACCACCTCCTCACTCCCTCTCTTGGGAAATTACAGCAAGAAGAGGAGAAGACGACACCTCTCTCTCCGATTCTCTTCAATGTTGAATGGCGGATCCCGAGTTTGAATGGGGTCTTGTATTCAACGCCGACGGAAGCAGCAACATCCTAAGATCTCCGTGCTTCGACGTGGGATTTGAAAACGAGACCACCATTGAAGAATATTTGGAGCGAGTCGTCCCAATTGTTGGGAGCATCTTCAACCGACGATTCTCAAGCCACGATTGGAGCCTCATAAGCCGCCCACTACCTCCTTCCCCGCCGGCTACCTCTCCACCAACGAAGTTCTTCGGCGCCTTCTCTCTAGTGGTGATATCCTTCATCGTTTGGATCTTCTTTCTCCGCTAAAGCTTACTAATAATTGAGTGAGACGACCCTCGAGGTGAAATTCTTATTGTTAAGCGTTGGGTTTTTGTCAATTGTACTTTGCATTTAAATTCCCTTGAATTTTGAATGAATTGTCGTGGTTAATCTCTCATGTACTTCTTTGGGACTTAAGCAAGTTAAAAGTTTCTAATTCCTAACTCTCTCTTATTGCTAGCGTAAATTTAAAAGAGTAAAACTTTAATCTTTTCATTTTAATTTCTGAAATAACTCCTAGTAGTTTCACATCAATTTTAGCATGCACATCAGATAGCCACTGATATAGTATGGGTGATGAGAGAAAAGTCTAGTGTAATATGCTTTATAAGGTAGTCTAATGATGACATAAAGAGGATCGATGAGCCTAATATAATAATCACTTGCCAAATGCATGTTAGATTTGGATTTGTGATTTATATCTCGGTGGAGTTTGCCTAAAGAGAAATTGCTAGCAATCTAAATAGAAAGAGGCCTAGAAAGTACAGAATTTTCCTCATTAGAGAAAATGTGATCATGTTTCTCTTTGTAAATGGAAGGCTGCTTTTATTGAAGTACTGCTGTATGGCGAAAAAATAGTAGAAAATGGTTGTAAGAAGAAAAATGCAAACATGAAATAATCAATCCACCAATCACATTTGCAAAGGAACGTGTAGGGTGGGAAGTTGGAGACACAATCCCCAAAGTAGAGGAAGGATGAGGAGCTTTAGTGAAGCAAGGAAGCATTGCAGTAGGTGGTGATGGGGTTCTAACTGACGGATCAACCATAGATGAGCAATTGATGTGTGAGAACGGTGAGTCAAATTAGGGAGTAAGGGGAGGGGAGGCCTTTATTTTGCCTAAAGAGGATAATGATAGGAAATACTTGAGTTTGCAAGTAACCCTAAGGGAAATACTTGAGTTCGGAAGCAAACCTATCGCTAATTGGCGAAAACAGCGAGAATAACGTAAAATCTGGACCAAAATCAGCCATAAGACGTTGTATTGCAACAAGGAAATCAAAGCCAAACAAACACGAAGCAAGATACAAGCGATCCTCAATTCGAGAGGAGGATTGTTCTCTCCCAATCTCTAGACAAAGCAATCTAGAGCCAAAACACCAAGGAACTCCAATAGAAACTCAAATAATGCATAACCTAACCCTAGAACCTCTCATTCTCTTTAATAAATAAACTTTCCTAATACAAATTCCCTCCCAAGCCCTAGCCGCTACCCCCCACCCCCCAATTCAAATTTTGAATTCAATTTGGGTGGTGGAGCCCACCCATGTGGCGTTAAGAGAGGAGGCTGCAGTTGTCCGCCTCCTGTAGACCCGAGCTGACCATTGTGCTGGCTGGGCCGGTTCAACTTGAACCGGCCTATCAATACTACCCTTCCAAAGAATCACATGTCCTTAAGGTGAAACAAGGAAACTGATATTTCATCCTCTCGTATGGTTCCAACGTGGCATCATAGTCAGGCATATTCTTCCATTTGATTAACACTTCTTTAGCTCCATCTTCTTTATGGTGAACCTCCATCAACTCTAAGGGTTCCAGAATCACCTCCAAATCCTTAGTAAGCATTGCCGGTAACTCCGAGCTGGCTGTATAATCTCCAATGGCTCTTCTCAACTGCGACACATAGAAAACCGGATGAATAGTCACCATGGGTGGTAGTTTCATCCGATATGCTACTGCTCCAATTGTTTCTAATATTTCATAAGGTCCAAAGTATCTTGGAGCGAGGTTCTCATTTCTCCTATTGGCAACTGTCTTTTATCGGTAGGGTCAGAGTTTCAAGAACACCCTTTCTCCTACTTCGAACTGAATGTCCTTATGCCCATCAACTTATTTCTTCATAATCTATTGAGCTCTCAGTAGATGTTTCTTCAATTCCTCTAACACTCTATCTCTCTCCCCCAAGTACTTCTCTATTGAAGAAACTGGAGTACTGCTATTTCAAAAGTGCACCAAGTGAGGAGGGTCTATTCCGTACAACACCTTGAATGAGCTCATCTGTGAAGCCGAGTGAAAAGGGTGTTGTACCAGTACTTCGCCCATGATAGTCACTTGGCCCACAGCTTGGGGTGTCTCCGACACAAAGCATTTCAAGTAGGTCTGCAAGCTCCTGTTGACTACTTCTATTTGGCCATCTGTATTAGGGTGGTAAGCGGTGCTCTTCTTCAGAACTGCCCTCAGTAACCTGAACAACTCCCTCCAAAAATGACTTAGGAATACCTTATCTCTATATGATATGATTGACTCTAGTACCCCATGGAATCTGACCACCTCTTTGATAAAAGTTGAAGACACTATCACTACGGTGTAAGGATGTCAGAGGGGAATAAAATGAGCATACTTGCTCAATCTATCCACCACCACCACCAGAATCACCATGAAGCCTTCTGAATGGAGTAGCCCATCTATGAAGTTCATGGATATCTCCTCCCATACTCGTCTTGGTAATGCCAACGGCTATAGTAGTCCCCCTGGTGACATAGCCATGTATTTGTTCCTCTAACAAATCTCATACATGGCCACCATCCTCTACATCTCTATGCATTCCCTTTAGTAAAGCTCGGCAGCTAACCTCCTGTAGGTCTTCTGCACCCCTGAATGTCCCCCTACCGCGCTTCCATGAAATTCCTAGAGTAAGTTTGGAATGTGGATTGAGGTCCTGGGCATCACGAACCTCCCCTGATACAGCAGTCTGTCCCCCTCTACTGAGTACTCTGGGTGGCTACCACTCTTCTCCTCAATAAATCTGTCTTGATCTTCCTCAACTCCTCATCTCTATAGCTCTTCTCCTTAATGGCCTCCTAATCCAGTATCAAAGGAACAGACATTGTCATTGTCTGTAGCTCCCCCATACATCTGGACAAGGCATCTGCCACCTTGTTCTCCCCTCCTGGTCGGTATTGGATTTCAAAATCACATCCCAACAATTTTGACAGCCAATCTCCGATGCTCTTTAGTCACCATCCGCTGCTCCAATAAGTATTTTAGGCTTCTCTGATCTGTTCTGACAATGAAATGCCTACCTAACAGGTAGGGTCGCGACTTTTGGAAGGGTAAAATGATAGCCAACAACTCCCTCTTATAGACTGATTTTAGCCTGGCTCTGGCTACCAACATATGGTTGAATTAGGCAATGGGTCGTTGATCCTGCATGAGTACTGCCCCCAATTCGTATCCTGAAGCATCTGTCTCCACTATGAAGGTCTGAGTGAAGTTTGGTAAAGCTAAGACTGGTACCGTGGTCATAGCCTTCTTAAGTTTCTCAAATGCTGTTGTGGTTGCCTCTCCCCATAAGAAGCCATCTTTCTTTAGCTGCTCTGTTAGTGGCTAGGCTTTAATACTGTACCCTTTTACGAATCTTCTCTAGTATACCGTCATCCCTAAGAATCCTCTCAACTCCTTCAGATTCTTAGGTAAGAGCAATCTCAACATAGCCTCCATCTTTGACTGATCGGCCACCACCCCTTCCTTGGACATGATATGACACAAGTACTCCACACTGTTCTGGACAAAGCAACACTTCTTCAGGTTGGCCCTCAGCTGATGCTTCTCTAGAACTCCCAATATCAATTTTAAGTGCTTCAGATGCTCCTCCTCAGTTCTATTGTACACCAAGATGTCATCAAAAAACACCAGCACAAACTTCCAGTGATACTATTTGAACATCCTGTTCATCAGTGACTGGAAAGTAGCAGGGGCATTGGTAAGCCCAAATGGCATAACCAGAAACTCATAATGCCTTTCGTGTGTCCTAAACATTATCTTTGAGACGTCTTCCTCCCTAATCCGGATTTGATGGTATCCCAACTTCAAATCTAGTTTGGAGAATATCACAGCTCCATATAGTTCATCCAAAAGCTCGTCAATCACCAGAATGAGAAATTTATTTCCTACAGTCTCCTTATTTAACGCCCTGTAATCCACACAAAACCTCCAGCTCCCATCCTTTTTTTTGACCAATAATATTGGGCTAGCGAAAGGACTCACACTTGGTCTGATGATCCTAATCTCCAACATCTCCCTAATCAGCTTCTCAATTTCATCCTTCTGAATCTGGGGGTAGCGGTAAGGTCGTACACTAATCGGTGTCACCCCCTCCTTTAGAAGAATTGCATGCTTTTGTTCTCTGAGTGGTGGTAACCCTTGAGGTGGCTATAATACCTCATTGAACTACTGTATGTCTGGTTGCACTACAAGAGGAATGTCTCCCTCTTCCCTCACTCTGACCCTCTCCAATCGTTGCAATTCCACCAAATATCCACCTCCAACCACCTGTATGATTATGATCATAGACTTGAGAGATACTCACACTCTAGACAGCCTGACATCTCCCTGTATCACTATTCTCCTCCCCCCCACCACCAGTTCCGTCCTCTGTGCTCCCAAATTTAGCTTGGTCTCCCCCAAGGTTTGCAGCCATTTCATCCCCAAGATGACATCCATACTCTTCAATTCCAAGAAAAGAAAATCCTTCCCCACCTGCATCCCCTGAATGGTTAACACCACTCTCCTACAAACTCCTCTACCCATTTTTACCTTTCTCGTGCCCATCATCACCCCGTACCCTCATGTATCAACTAGTTTCACCCCCAATAGATCAACAATCTGGGTGGAGATTAAAGTGTGGGTTGCCCCACTATCTATCAACACTACCACATCCCTATAAACTATCTCTCCCTTCACCTTCATAGTGTGATTCAGAGTGAATCCCACTATTGAGTTTAGGGAGATTTTTGCCACATTCAAATGCAACTTCTCTTCTGTCTCTACCCTGCTTCCACCTCCCTTTTCAGCTTCCTCGTCATCATAGACAGTGAGAACCTGAAGAGTTCGATCCTTACACCTATGTCCCGGCATGTACCTCTCATCACATCTAAAACACAATCCCTTCGCTCTTTTTTCTTATATTTCCTTCTCCGTCAGCCTTTTGAAACTTCCTCCATTTTCCCCACCTCCAGTTCTCTCTTGGCACTTCCTTCGGACTCCCTGGTGTCACCCCCTTGGGATTGTAGTCTTCATCCTGTACGACCCCCCTCTCCTCTCTCCAACTGCTTATGATCCTCCACCAACTGGGCTAGCTCCATGGCCTCTCCCAGATCTCTTGACCTCATCACTCTAACCGCTGCTCGGATCCACTATTTAAGTCCTTTCATAAAGTTCCCCTCTAGCATTGTCTCCGAGAGCCGATCCAATCTGCTGGCCAAGTACTTGAACCTATCACGGTAATCTGCCACAGTCCCCTACTAGGTCAAGGCAAAAAATTGCTCATAGAAGTCTCATCCCCTACCGGTTCGGAAACGTTTCAGTAAGCACTCTTTGAACTCTCTCCAACTCCTGATGGGTTGCCTCATGTCCCGCCATTGGTACCAAGCCAGTGCCTTTCCCTCCAAGCATAGTCCTACCGTTGTCAGCTTCTCTTCCTCTGTTAGCCCGTTGACGAAAAAATACCGTTTCTCCTTATAGATCTAACCCTGGCCGTCCTCGCCGTCGAAGATGGTCATCTTCGGCTTTCTCATCTTTGGGTCACTCCAATTGCCCCTGGATCCTCCATATCCTCCCATACCACGAATGGGAGGTGCTCCGTAGCTGTCACGATCTTCCCTCCTGCGATCATAATCGTATTCTTCATCAACTTCCCCTCTCCTTTCAAATTCAGCACCTCGGTGGTGGAAATTCCCCCTTCTTCCCATAAATTTAGCACCCCTCTTTTCATCTCCCATACTCATCTCTTCTCAACAAAGTGGTTCTAAAGGTAGCATGCTATCCTCTCCCTCAAGGATCTCCACTTCCGTACTTTTCCTCCCCCTAAGCGGGTTCGGATTCCCTCCTATATCATGGCTGCCGGTGGTCTCCCTTGCTTCCGATGTCATTGGATTGATTTTCACCTTTAGTAATTTCTTCAACATCTCTTCCATCAAAGTGAAATTCCCTTCTAACCTTTCATTGTTGGAGGAGATTTGATTTTGAAAATCAAAATTTCCCTCCAAATCTGATTTTAATTGCCCAATTTCACCATCAAACACTTCGATTTTCTTTTCGACCATCCTTCTTCCCTAGATTTGTGAGAGGACCTTCTTGAGGATGAAATTCCTTTACTAGAGGTGGCATGCTATCCTCTCCCTCAAGGATCTCCACTTCCGTACTTTTCCTCCCCCTAAACGGGTTCGGATTCCCTCCTATAACATGCACCGACGCTCCCAAGATAATGCTCTGATACCAATTTGATAAGAAATACTTGAGTTCGCAAGCAAACCTATCACTACATGGCGAAAATAGTGAGAATAACGTAAAATCTGGACCAAAATAAGCCACAAGACGTTGTATTGCAACAAGGAAATCAAAGCCAAACGAACACGAAGCAAGGTACAAGTGATCCTCAATTCGAGAGGAGGATCGTTCTCTCCCAATATCTAGACAAAGCAATCTAGAGCCAAAACACCAAGGAAGTCCATGAGAAACTCAAATCATGCATAACCTAACCCTAGAACCTCCCCAAATTTTGAATTCAGTTTGGCTAGTGTGGCCCACCCATGTGGGAGGCAAGAGAGAAGGAGGCGGCACTTGTCCGCCTCCTGTAGACCCGAGCCGGCCATTGGGACGGCTCAACTTGAACCGGCCTATTAGATAAGGACACAAGTGGCAAGGATTTGGAATAGGAAATGAGAAACTAATTTGGAGGTAGAACATCGATTCACAAGTGAGAGAGAAAGCATGAGTGTCGACCTATCTGTTTGAGACATTTGCAGGGAAACGTTGTGGCTGAGGCAAAGCCTCGTACACAAGTGTGGAGCAAACCCAATGCAGACAGTAATGAACATAGAGAGCGACAATCATGCCAGCCAAAGGATGCAACATGAGCACCCTAGGCGTGCAAGCGTGGGTTTCAACTTTCTTCAAGATGAGCCTTGTGCAAGGGCACTAGGTTGGATGAGCGATGAGGTTTGGTTATGGGGAGTTGCAATGAGATGAGAATATGATATAGTGCTTAGAGAAAATGAAAGTGGATACAGTCCCATAATGATTACTGCTCCATCATCAATTCAAGTTTGCTCTCAGAATTTGGAACTAATTGATTTTTCTTAGGATCCCTAGTCTATTGTGTCTACCCTTGCTAACCTTATATACATGGATTCTACATGTTTTGTAAACAAGAGACTAGTTTTGGACTCCGATCGTGGCTATCCCTGCTTTCCCTCCTTTTGGTAAAGGTATGGATTGTCATGTTGATCAACAACTTGATGATTTTGATGAGAGTATTATTAGGGATGATGTTCTGGTGGATTGGAAGTTTTGAATCCTATTTTCCAGATGAGGATGTAATCAGAGTAAAATATATCATCATTCTCTAGCTTTTAACATGCTCGATCCAATTGAGCACTTCTCCTTTTGCTGTTTTCCCGTGCTATTGGATGTTTCATCTATTCGCTTCATACTTTACTTGTTTTGCTCTTTTGTATTTTTCTTTGTACCAGGTCAATTCTAACTTATTGTCTTTATTGTACTCACTATTTTCTTGTTATAATATTGCGTTAAAAAAGCTGAGCTAAACTTGATTATTTTAAGTTTGAGCGGAGAGTGACTCTCAAACTTGATTGGTCATCATTTGTTAAACAGAAAATCAAGTATAGGAATTTTATGATTTTTTCATCCTACTCAACTCAAACACTTAAAAAAAAAACTCCAAGTTATGTACTCTACTTGTATGTCTTCTTACTTTCATTCTTTTTTTGTATGGTGAGTTTGGGCCTCAATTGATGATATGTGATTTGTTTGGTAGTTGTTTCATGATTGAAATTTTGCAATAACTGGTCATAATCAAAGGATATAATATTTCTTCATAAGTATCTGTATGACAAGCTAAAATTTTAACTTCTGGGATTTTAACCTTCCTCTCAGATTGAATGCTTCTCGCCATTTTGATTTTTTTCATCAAAGCCTAGGACGATTAACACGGCTTCCATTTTCACAGAAGCTGATTGGTCAAGGCTTGCAAAGAGGGTCATCTCTTGCAGCAACGAGTCCTCAAATCTCTGGTTTAACTCAAAATGGGCAGTCAGCATTGGGACAAGGCAGCATTTCACAGCAACAGTGGTTAAAGCAAATGCAAGCAGGGATGCCCTCTCCGGTGTCTCCATCTTATCATGTTCAACAACAGCAGCAGAGGCAGCAGCAAGCCTTTTTACCTCAGCAGCTCTCCTCCTCTCAGCTTCATCAAAAATCCTTGGGTCTGAGCCAGCAGCACATTTCTCAACTGGTACAACAACAAGCACAGCTGGGGACTACTCAACAACATCAGGCACAGTTGCTTCAGCAGCAGCAGCAGCAGCTGCAACTGCAACAACTGCAGCAGCTTCAGCAGCATCACCAGCAGCAGCAGCAATCTCCTAAGGTTCTAGGCTCTGCAGTTTCAAAATCTTTGAAGGGATCACAATCAGGTACTAATATGCCTAGTGAAAATTCAAGCCAAGGAACCGAAGCAAGCAATCAACTTCTTGGGAAGAGAAAAATACAAGATTTAGTTTCACAGGTACTCCCAAAATTTGATGGTTTGTTTTACAATTCCTTGTTTGCTTTACATTTGAAAGCAGAACCGGCTTGGTTGACTCAATGTTCTTATGGTTGGTTCTGAATTACAATAATTGAATAATTAGATGGATCATGTGTCAGGCGAAAGATATGCCATAGTGATTCCTCATATGTGGTGTGGAGAAGATTTGCATTAAAATTAGAATTTTGTCCATTGTAAAGTGCTAAATAGTTCTAGCAGTACCCCTTACTAGTTGCTTAAGCTTTGGGTGAAAAGAGGGCTGGCCACTAGTGTATTGGCTCAACTCAAGTTTCAAGTGATCCACGCTCCTATGGTATTGAAGTAGACAGTTCGAGTTGGAAATGATCAGCAAATGTTGTATTGTCATAGTTGAGCAAAGACTAAGAGCAAATGACTTTCACGGCACTCTCTCTCTTTCTTGCAATTGCGACTTGCAAATGTCCTTTTGTATGATGCCTTTTTCCTAGTGCGTAGTTGCTAACCAGCTCTACCACATTCTTTGGGTTTTGTTTGGTTCATATGTTCTGATTATACCCTATTATAAGTTTTTTGGTGAAGTTCATGCGCTTGAATGTGTGAACTCTTGATACTTGAACAAATGGTTAAGTCTAAAGCTTCCATTTAGGTGATGAGGCGGAGAGCTTCATATGAAGAGGATTATCAGGTTTCCACCTGAGGGTCTATTAAAAACAGGCTAAAAAATGATTTTGGTTTCAGATTTGGAATAAGCGCATGTGTTTTTCTTTCACTAGTTTTGGTGGATCGGATAATTTCTAAAATAGGTTTCAATTTGGCTTTTAGCATAAAAATAAAATAAAATTATTGATTAGTAATAAAAGGCTGATACAGAAAATTTTTAAAATGGAAAGAAATAAAATATTGTTTCAGAAGAGATAAAGGGTAAAATGTTTTTTATAAAAGAGAGAAACCAGAGATATTGTTAAAAGAGGACTGGGAGGTTTCTCAGCAAGTTTAGTCAATTAGGGTTGTGAAAAAAAATGTTTGTGAGGGATGTGTAAGACAAATGTTTTCGTAAAGAAGTAAAAAACATATTCTTATGAAATAAGATTTGTGCTTCAAATTGAGATGGCACAATTTTGTATTTTGGTTTTAAGTCATGTGGAACTACGAGCCTTCGGTCTAGTATGCCTCCTCCATCATCTCTATCCTTCATGCGTGATGTATGGTGATGCGAATGGAGAGTGCTGGTGCCATGCTTAAAAAAAAATAGTTTCTGTCGATAACACTGAGAACTCAATAATCATGTTAAGGCAGCATCAGTGCTGACATTTTTTGGAAACATCACTGATAAGCTTGGCAATATTGAGGAATGTTTGGTGTTTGATGCGATGCTGACAACAACTATCGGTTTCTGGTATCGAGCTGCTTTTTTTTTTTAATAAGTTTTTGAAAGAAGTTGTTCCTTCTCGCTTCTGGTTTTCTGTTTTCATATCTTGTTATTTTTACTCCTACAGAAGTGTGAGTTCGTCACCTGGGCATACTTTAAGCAAAAAATGAGCCTAGGTGCCCAAATAAGAGAAAGGATGTGTGTGGTTTGTTAGGTTCTTATCAGTACTTGTTGAATATAAGTGCATATTCTTCAGTTATGTATGCAGAATGTTATACATGTAATTCCCTGGGCTGGTCCACTGTGATCTGTTGACCGTAGTTGAAGCTTCTTATTGGTTAGAGTATAATTTTGCTTTCATTTACAAAGTTTGATATGAATACAGGTTGATTCATCTGGTAAGTTAGATCCTGAAGTTGAAGATCTTCTTTTGGAGTTAGCGGATGATTTCATTGACTCGGTAATAGCTTGTCCTTGTTTTTCATTTTTTTTTCTTTTTCTGTTTTTTCTGTTTCATTAAAACTATATACAGTTATCATTGTGTATTTCAGTAAAACACATATATTTCTTAATTCCATTTCCTAGTCTCGTGCTGTTCTATTTTTCTATTGTTAATATTATTGCTTAATTTGGATTTTTCCAGCAGCACATTGCAAGCTTGCTTTGTTTAGGTGTTAATTTTAAATAGCTAATAGACTGCAACTCTACTTTAGAATGAATCACATGCGGTGTGTATATAAGTTTATTTCTTTTGCCTAATTTTAAGGTTGGATTGTCTTCAGTGAAGCACAACTGCACAGGTATGCATATTAGCGGAATAAATTTTTTGGTCTTTGAAGATTTAAGTATGGTAATATGAAATAAAAAACTTATGCTATGGTTAAGATGGGATACAAATTACATGTAACTTGTATATTTTTATTACTTTTTTGCTTAGGAAATATACACCTCCCCCAATCTCATCAAAATAAACCCGACCATTTACCATAAGATTAGTTGATATTATTTTTACTCATGGGACCGGAAGGGATGTAGCTCAACTGTAAAGTGTCACTTGTTGGTTGTGAAAGTTATTAGCTTGTGCCTAATTATCCCTAAAGTATGAGTTCTTCTATTTGGATTTGCTCCTTCCTATACTTTCTCATCATATTCTATGTATCAACTGCAAACAGTACACAATTTACTTCTAGCGTCATAAAAAAAAGAGAATAAGATTATAGCTTTTTCAAATTGTTTTTGATATGAACTTAAATACGTTAAAACAATAGAGAAAAATAATTCATATAGCCGACCCCACATAGTGGGATAAAAACTTGATGTTGTTGTTTCACAGTTTAAACGAAATATCTCATTTACTCAAAAAAAAAAAAAAAAAAAATCTTTTAGGAGGATTTGGATTATTTAGCTCTGTTTCTCCGTTTCATAAGAATTTTCCATTTAGTAAGAAGATTCCATTATTCTATAAGATAATACTTTTGCATTTATCATTTTTTTGGGTTTTCAAATTGATTTAGATAACTTTTTTTAGGTTTTGTTTTATAATTTTCGACTCAAAATTGATTTCAAAACTAAGGCCAAAATAAACTCATCACCAAGGAATATGTTATGGGATTTTCTTTAAGTATCTGAAAATAGCTTGTTTCGTTTTAGTTTCAATTTTTATCTGTTTCGTAAATCACAAATTTATATATTTTATATTAAACATCCATTAAATTCAATGCATGAGAACTATCTCTAACTAAAGATAGGCTGATTTTGATCCAAATTGATTTATTTTCGGAAAGCTTACTAAGAATTTGAATTCAATAATCATTAAATTAATATTTGCCAATGGTTAGGATCTTATTCAATTTTTTTTTTTATAAATTTACATGCTTGCCCAGAAGCATCTATCTGTTGGCACCACTGTGTTCTCTTGCAAACACATAATCGACATGATCATGTACTTTTTAACATTACATAATTTATGCATATTTATGGGCATGAACATGTTCTAGTCATTTTATACCATTATATATGTTCACTGCCGTACGTGTGTATCATGAATTTAAATTTGTGGTATGTCAGTGCTCCTTTTGCAAATTCTGATACCGCATAGCTTTCTTCTCTGTAGGTTACTACATTTGCCTGCCGTCTTGCGAAGCATCGTAAATCCTCAACTTTGGAGTCCAAGGATCTTTTCTTACACTTGGGTTTGTAATTCACCAACTTAACTCGAAACTTCTTTTCTTTTAAGTCTACCTTGATTTCCGTGAAAGATGCTTCTGTATTTTTGCAGTCTAATTATTAATGATTGCAAGACTTCTGCATAAATTATTTATATCTTTGTTTAAAATAGAATCCTTTGCTGTTACCATAATTGCTTATTTTCCGTAGTATAGGAATCGTGTTTATTGCTTCATATGAACTGAAGTAGCTAACTATTTAACATAAAATTTAAGGTTTATTGATTGGTAAATCTAATGGAGGTAACAATGTGCAGAGAAAAACTGGCGTCTGGCAATTCCAGGATTTTTACGGGAGGAGCAGAGGAACCAAAAAATTCTCGTAAGACTTTCCTTCAAAGATTTTAAAACTTATTGTGCTTCTGTCTTCATATGCCCGCATAACTTCATACCTGTCTCCTGATGGATATGCTTATCATTGATTATTCAAAAAACTACTGTTAATTGAGTTTTTACACCTCAATGGAAATTCCAGCTGTGGCAAATTTTGACTTGAAGTTGGATCCTTATAACATCAATAACTAAACATTACAGAAGCAAAAGATAGAGGAAAGAGATCTCCAAAGTCAAGATAATCCAAACCTCATGTGGCATAAGGAAATAACCTATCCCATATGTGCCTGCATCACATTCAAAGGAATCCACATCTAACAAAAACTCACAAGATTAACCATAAAAATTTAAATCTTATGGATCGAAAGCTAATTAATTTACTTGCCAAAGGTAACTATTTATAAATACCTTCACCCTTGGTAAGTTGATATAATTGATATGAAATTAGTTCAAGTTCGAGTCTCATTTATTCAAGTGGCCTACACGACACATCCAAATCCAAAATCAAAGCATACGTGAAAGAGTATAACGATGTCTTGAAATTTGTGTGGGGGAGTGGTTGTAAGAATTAGAGATGGGAAACACCCTTACGTGTGGAAGCTCTTAACTTTATCTCAGAGATAAGAGGAACCACAAGTTTGCAGAAGATAACAGGAAGCCAAGGTGAAAATATGACCACACATTTTAACTATAAATCATGAAATCCATGATGAAGTTAAAAATCACTTGAAATAGATATTCCAAAGGAAGCAAAGCTTAAATAACGGTGCATATCCATGGAACTCTATATCCACCATATGGATTAAATGTTTCATAGACTTGAACTCTGAATCAACTTGTGGCTATGCCAAACCACATAAACAACATAATAATAGACAATCAAATTACGAAGAACACACCCAATTCTCATGAGCATTAGTCATATGCATGCTTAATTGAATTTTAAAATCAAACAACTAAATATAAATTTGCTCAAGTCAATTATTCGATCTACATTTTTATCGACTATAAACATGCAGATCTCTATCAAATCTATGTTGACCTTTACCAAATCTCAAAATAAAATCATAAGCTCAAATAAAAAAATATAGGATACCTTACCTCATATCTTTGCAAAGGATCATAGCCATACTCTGAGCAGACCCGCCGCCTGCTACAGTGATGATTCATTGTACAATTCGACGCTGAAGTCGTCCTCTCACGCATGTGAGAGACTTGCCTTGATCGCTACCTACCCTCATCATTAAATACCAGAGCAAACGAAGCCTTTGGCTCCATTTCTCTCCGTATCTCTTCTTGCTCTCATCCCCGACTTTACGCAAAACTCTCTATAGCTTCCTCCTGCTCCTTCGACCACCGAACCGAGACCTCCCTTCCTCCCTCTCTGCCTAGGCGACCGAACTCCTCCATTCCGCGAGCAGGAGCCACTGAATCCCGAACCCCTTCCCTACCTTGCAAGCCTAGGATGACGACCCCTCAGCCGAAGCCGTCCCCTCTTCCGAAGCCTTCCCAGACCGACGCATACTCCACGACGCATCCGACTTCCTTTGACTAGAGAGAGAGAGATCTTCCTCCACTCTAACCTTGTTGTATATCCTTGTGCACGAAGACCTACCCGAGCTGCTCCCTCTTCCACGTTCAAGCTCCAACCGATATCCCTCTCTACCCATCCGCAAGCCCAGTCGCCTCTTTGCCCGATCTTAATAGAGGTAGTGATTAGGTTTATTAGTATTATTTTTATTAATATTATGATTTTTAATATTAGTTAATAATATATATATATCTGTGTGTGTGTGTGTGTGTGAATGAAAAAAAAAAAGAGAGGGAAAGAAATATTTTCGTATATTTTTGCCACCCGTCGTTGTCATCACCTCGCCAACCACCAAGGTATAACTTTCTTAACTCAGGTTCTCATTTTCGTCATTTGCGGCGGACCGAAAAATCTCCTTTACACGCTCTTGTAGCACTATGGGAGGAAACCCGGTTCGACGCCTACGACGAGGCGGGTAATCACCTAAAATCCAATTTTCAACGTTTGCGGCGAGCCTGAGAACCACCTATACGTGCTCTCATAGCACGGTAGGAGGGAGTTCGGTGCGATGCATACTACAAGGTGGGTAAGACCTGTAGCGTGGTGGGGATGTTACTTAAGTACATGTACACGCCCTTGTGATGTGGCATGGAAAGCCACCTGTGTTCTCATATGGATACTTTTGAAGACCCCATACACGCTCTTGTAGCGTGGTGGGATGAAAAGATGTACAGCCCGGTATCCCCCGACACCTATTATACACGCTTGAGTAGCGTGGTGGGATGACTCAGTTTATCATAGTTTCGCCTAAATGGTAGAGACGCCGGGAGGCTGCCGAAATTTTCAATAACGCGAGGGACTTGAACTTAAACTTGCACTGTGGACTAAAGCTTGAACTCAACATTGATTAAGAAGAGATAATTTGGAACAATAATAAGGACTTGGACTTGAATGAACTAAGATGAACTCAAATGAATTAAATCCAAACTTGAACAAAATGCAAACTCATAATTCAATCTGATAACAATGACTTGCAAATTCAAACTTGATTTGAACTTGAACTTAATCGAACAAGGCTGCAGTGGACATGAACTCGAACTAGATTGAACACAAGGGACTTGTGGACATTGGGATGGAACTGAACCACATCGAGTGTAACTTGAATCATTACAAGGGACCTATGAACTTGAACACATCTCGAACTTGAATGGAACAGGGCATTGAACTTGACTTAAATATGACATAAACAAAAAATTTAAATCAAAGGTGACCAAATGAAATGAACTAAACAAGACCACTTGAATTTGTACTATGGACTCAAGTTGAACACTAATGGCTTGAACAATTTGAATGCCAATAAAGCATTTGCAAGTGTATAATAGAGAGCTTGTGAACCCGAGCTTGAACCTTAATTAGATAATCGAATTTAATGGATGCATAATTACCTCAATATCAATCATTGAATTTGATTATGCAAGTGTAGATCAATGAATGGTTGAGGGACATTCATTGAAATTCCAAATAGAAGTGAATTGTTGATTCATTCACAAGCAACAATGCAAGCTCTCAATGATATTAAGAGGCCATATACAAGAAACATAGTGTGCTTACAAGTGACAGCGAAATGGTTGTAGTGAATACAAACTCACATGGTGCTAGAAGTTCTGTGATTGTATAACGCTGCATTCACAAATAAGAGAACGAACCATTATGTACACCACATTCTGCTTATGACCAATATTTGTCAATTTACAATCCATCAATGCATGATATCAAGTGGCATACAACGAGCACAAAAGGCATATGATGATTATGATAATGCTTTATGGGCAATATCAAAACAAAGGCAACTGTGTTCGATCCTTACAGTCAACCACAGTGTAGTGTTTAGCAAATATATCAATTCATTGCAAGCAAGAATATATGGGCATATAGCAAATGCAAGTGCCTTTCAACCTCTTATAAGATACCCATCATAAACATTAAATGACATCTACGAACAAAATGCCAGATGATCACAATGAATATAGATGCCTACGAACTATTGGAAAAGGTCTGTTATACATTTAGCATGTTGTCTATGGGCAGATGTGAAAGACTCCTTGCAGATATTGAGGATGAGTAATGAGCTTTGTGAATGAAGATATATACACAGGATGTTACTTATAATCAAAATGCAGAAGAGTCAAAGTGAAAGAAAACACTAGTAGAATGTATGAAAAATGCGTATTTAATACAACTCATTTAACCTACTAATTTGCAAGCAAACACCATAGACTCGTTGCAAGTCCTCAACAAGTAAATATAGTCATTATGTAACTGATGCATATATCTAATGTACTCGTCATAGCTTGCCCGTATTTGATAGTTGAAGAATTGTTGCATATACAATAGGATACTCACTGATGACAATCAACTTGTAGATTGATACAAAGCCATCTACAAATACTAAAAGTCAACACATGATGAGCAAGGAGATTTCTTAGGAGTGCAACTCTAAATGATCACAATAAATGTGAACTCCTATGAGCTACTGTAGGAGGTTCGTTATACATCATATATGTCGCCTAAAAGCAAAATGCAAGAGAACCACAACAAATACAAGCACTTATGGGTTAAAGTAGGAGATTCGTTAGTGTACAACAAGCTACCTGCAGAAAACAACAAGTAGTGCACGACAATTTACTTGTACAAAACATACGGATAATCAGTACAACAATACGCCACCAGATCTGCAACATTCATGCAAGCGGATAGAAGACGTTTGCAAATGTTTCAAAAATGCCCCCGTACATGCACTGTAATATGTATGCACATAGATATACTAAAGGGGTAAATACAATCACACTCACATGGGCCCCGATGAGCATGTTATTATTACACATATCACGTCTAGGGATGTTGCACGGGTCAATAAGTGAATTCAAGTTCCAACCTGATCATTATATGCGGATCAATAGGAGTCGACAAGGTTCGAACCATCAAACAAATATACGATTGTGGGGTCTGGTATATTTGTCTTGATACATTCATATTAAGCCTTCAAGGCCTATAACAATGAGAATTCACTAATAAATGCACAAAGCCTATGATGAACCCAATCCTCTATCGGCAAACTGACCGAGTCGACATGGTTCAATCAATAAATGGAAATGACCTCAAACACCCTGATGATGGTCGTGTTGAATGTAGATCTCAACCGGGGTTAATTCTAAACATTTAAAATTCTACCAAAATGCCCACCAAAAATTCAAAATCTCCAAAAATCCCAAAATTCCAAATGCTTAAAATTGAAATAATCCATCAAACTACTTAAAGCAAAATTCATCCACCCTCCGCATTAGTTTGCCAGGGTGGACAAATTGATATTTACTTCAGCTCACATAGAGTTAATGTCTAGTCAAAAATATCACTAGGATCTATTCTTAAATAATCTCCTACCAGTAAGGACGTGGTATGTGTCCTCTAATAGGCGGTTTTGCCTCCAAATGGCACCGCAGGATAAATGATTATGACCCATGGCCCTCTGAACCGAGTGATATTGCCGCCAAATGGCACCACGAAATACCGGTTATGACCAGAGCCAAATACGTCCCTTAATGACATCAAATCCTTGAGATATGAATCAATAGGATATAATCGATAAGGCACAAAACCCTCTGTTAACTAAGGTGGATTCAAATTTGTCCCTTTAGACAAACATCCACCCAGGTCTACAAGGTCCCCTTGGACGAAGCAACCCATGGCTGCCAACAAGAATATTTTTGTCATGTTGGATCGACTACCTCCTCTAACTAAGTAGACCAGGGACCACGATGGCCCAGGACGACAGAACCATGGGATCTTGATCGAGTCCATCATCCATTCCCCCACCATCCGTTTTAAGTGCAAGATGGTGAAATTTCTAATTTTAAATATCAAATTTTCAAATATTCAAACTTTCCAAATACCCATGCCAATGCTGCTACTATATGCCATATAACACGTATATTCTATGTATCTGATTGACGACTAGCTTTAATTGAAAGTTCTCTCTCGTTATCGGGAGGGGTAATTAACTATAGGGGCTTGCGCCTATAGGAAACCAGAACTCAGATCATAAAGTCCTCGCAAAATGAGGGCGAAATATCTGCGTAGTGTCTTATCTACAAACCCATTTGCCTTCCCAAAATTTACCCCAGAACTTAAATTTGTTAAAACTCCCCTGAAGAGAAAAAACAACAGCGGGCGGAGGCCGGGGCCGAATTTTCGGAGCCCACAATCTATCAAGCTTGGACATGTGGCTTTGATGAATTTAATATTTGTTATTCATCAAGCAAATTAGCACATAAATTTTGCACTTCTTACAAGTTATATTTGAAATACACCATAAACAGTGGAAAACATTTTATTATTTAAAATAGCTTCAAGAATAAGTTGTGTACATTTTCCTAACAAAGTGTTGAATGTAAATTTATGAGGAGATGACAAAAGAGAAGAATCTAATGAATTGACAACGAGCTCTTGAAATAAGGTCAAATCATACACATTAAAGATTTGATTAATGCCATAACTTCATGAAATTTCTAATTTATAGTTCCAATGTGTTTAAATTTAAGTGATATTGCCTTTTTATTCCATTCAAAATTTTAAACATTTTTTAAGGAAGCCTTTCTAAAGTCTAACATACCATTACTTTATACCTAGCTCCAATGTCACTTGTGGAGTTGGAATTGACTTCATAAGTATGGTAAATAAATACTTTATAGCCTAGGGAAGCATTAAGGTGAAATGGCCTTAAATAAATATAATAATGATGTTTAAAAGATTATTTGTGGAAACACTAGTGAAAAAATTGATCGGAATGAATGGCATGTCAACCGAGGCACATGTTCAGTATAACATAGAGCATATGGTCTAGTAGCTTAATCTAAGCTAAAAAATTTATAAATAAGGTTGCTTTTTCAAAATATTAACCTTATTTAAAATAAGGCGTAGGTTATGATCTGATATTTTGAGGCTTGAAGTGGTTTGTTTGAACCAACTTTTGAAAATTTATATATCGGCTTACTTGGTCAGGTAATAAAATATCCATTATTTCATAGAACAATTTTTCAATTTAATATTTTAAATTTAGTCTTCAATTTGAAAATTTTCTAATCAAGTTGAATCTCAAAGAAAGAATATTCAACCAGAAATAACTTACTGAATTATTCAATCTACTATCAAACAAAAGGCTCTAAATTGGTGGCATAAAGCTCATTGGTTGAATTCTTTCCTCATATTCGATCTTATTTTCTTTAGTAAAAAATTCTGCCAGCAGATAGTTTCATCATGATATTAATCACGCAAATGTTATGCCCTTGGGATATGTACCTCAATTTTCTGTGGAAGTCTATTTGGAGTTGGATTATTGATTTTTTCTGATTGTAATTCTAGTACGTATTTTTTGTTTGACTCATTATTTACACCAAATGAACCACATGCTATATTGGATAGGGATCATTAAATGTTATTATCTATTGGCTCCTGATTTTATCCTCATAATGGAACTTTCCATGTCACTCATCACTCTCAATATTTAATACTTATGACTTTGACGTGATCTTTAAACTTCACATTGCTTCTTTGTTTCTCCGGATATCCTCCAAAATAATGGAGCTTGTTTACCTCCATCTATCTGTAGAAACATCATCGTATGGAACTTTAATAGTTTACAATTTACTTCTGTTTCTTAATGATTTGATTGTTCTATGGCTGCAGGCTCCAATCGATGTGCACAAAAAACGGCTTGAACTGGTAATCAGGAAACATATTAAGTTTCATTCCCCTTTAGATTCTATTTCAGTTAATGTTGGTAGGTAAACATTGACCATTCTGCAATTCAAATTACTATTTCAAAATGCTTGTTTGAAAATTAACAGATTTGCTCACTCATTTAAGAATTTCTAATGTGGTATGGTCATGTCTTTGCTAAAACCATGCTCATCCAAAGCTATATTTTATAAGAGGGCTATAAGATACATTTTGAATTTCCTCCCTATCAATGGAAGTGAACAAAATAGGCAGATTTGATGGTTTGATAAAGAGTTATTACCTTATACATTGACAAAGGAAAATTGCGTCAGGTGAGGGCATTGATGGAGTCGCAACGGATGGAAAGAGATCCAGCCATTGGAAAAGTCACATTTAAACAGTCTGGAAGCAATTCATCCATGGATCGGATGATAAAATCTTCACCTCCTTCAGAGTTGCCGTCCATTCCTGCAAATAGCTCCCAAGTTTTGCAGAAAATGCCGCGATTTTAGCAATTCTTCATCTTGGAATGCTATTCCTTCATTGCGTTCTGTTCTGGTGAAGATTGGTGAGTAAAAACCTTTATTGAATTTTTACATGATTGTTCTTTGTCACTTAAATTAACTATAAACAAATTAAGCTGGGAGTTTAGTTATAGTCCTGTAGAATACAGTTTCATTATTGCTCGTCTACATCTCTTAAATTAAATTTCATGGTAATTACAGGGGAAAATCTATTCAAAGCTAAAAAAGCTCAACCACCTCATTTGTGGAGGCTGTAATTTTATTCATTCGTGGATAGAAAGGCTCTTGGCTGTTCAATGGCATCGCTATCCTATCATGTTGACATGTTCAGCTATTTTGGTGTAAATTAATAGGAATTGTGCAGTTTTAGGGTTTATTATACTAGGCTTTTTCATATCTGCTCAAGGATGTCTGCATTTTAATCAATATCTGCTGCAGTATCCTTCAAAGCATTGGTGCATAGAGCTGTTAGGTTATGAAAATGTGAACAGACAACTTTGGCAACCCACTTCAGCTTGTTTATGTGTGTATAATGGTGTCATGAAGTTTTTATTCTACAGATGATGAATTTTCATTCAGCTTTCTCAGAAGCTTTACTCAATGTTGTTTTCTTTTCAGCAAAACTTTTTTTTTTTTTTTTAGATTGTGTTTGCTTGTCTTGCTGTGCGGTATGTAATCATTGCTGTAGAATATTTCCCTCCTCAAATATTAGCGGTGTCAAAAATTGACCCAATATTATAAATTTTATAGTTAGCAAGTTAAATTTTTTTTTTACCCAAAATAGGTTAACATGATTTGGTTTAGGTCATTCAAGTTGTTGGCTTGATTTGGATTTGTATTTTTGATTAGTTTAATAAATGGGTTGGATTTAGGTTGATTGGATTCAGGTCGAGTATAAGTGGATCGGTTTCAAATTGATTGGATTCCATTGAAACTTTTGAGCCGGAATTTTGGGTCGGAAAAAATTTGAGCCGTTTTGACACTTCTACTAAAATATCTTTTTTTTTTTTTTTTTTTTTTTTTTTGGACATTTAGGTCATTTAAGGCAAACTCACACACACAACGCATACACATGGACTCGAACCTTGGACCTCTTAGTTGGAAGCCTAAGCTCTCAATCAATAGGCCAAGGGGAGTTGTGTACTAAAATATCTTTGACGACTTGCTTTGCGTTGAAAGATTGACCAAATGGGTTGAAAAAGTTTCACGATTTGTGATTTATCATTCATCGTTAAAAAAAAAAAAATTATCTAAAGAGATCATAAATGAGGACTCGCATTTATGGTTCACTATTTTTAACAAATCTTAAAGGTAATATTGATTAATGAAAATTATTTTAAATTAAAAAAATAGTATCATTCATGATTTAATTTAAAGAAAATTACTATGTTTGATAAATTTAATACTGTATTAAATAAATAAATAAGTAGATTACTAATTTATATAAAATATGATTTTATTTACTTAATTAGAGTTTCAAAATTAAGTTCAAATTTAATTGATTCCAATAAAATAATTTATTCTGACTTTAATTCATTAACATAATATTGATGGGAAAAAATATTGAGTATTTAGGGTTTAGTAATAAGAAAGATATGCTTTTTTATTTATTTTTTGGGAATAGTTTCAATCTTTAATATAAATAATGTCATTTTTTAGGTCCCAAGTACTGGATGAGAAAAATATGGGATTACGTTAGATAGTCGACAACCAACGTAAAATTTATTGAATAATCATGACATGAATCCCTTAATACATTGTGCTAATGCTAGGACATTTGTTGACAACGACGCGCTGTATGACCTAAATACAACGACAAGTGTGCAAGGGCAACTGCACCGGAACCCGGGTGTAGTGTTAAATATGCAAGGGTTTTCACACCAAGGACGAATGTGGGCAAAGAAGCTAGTCGATGAAATTAAAATTAGAATAGAAACTTGGAATATAAGTTGCCATATAGGCAGAGAACCACAAACTCCTTTCTCACCCTCCTGGTGATGACAGATTATCACGTCCTTGAGATGAAGAAAGATGATATTTTTTGATTTTTTAGTTATTTAAAAATAACAAATTTTGTTAGATACGAAAGAGAATTATTTTATCAAACTTCAAACTAACGATGATGATATTCTAATCAACAAAACGAAGTATTAATCATCGATTTTCGCGAAGCAGTTATTATAGAAATAAAATATAGAAAAATATAAAATATGAAAGCAGAAAATCAAAACAAATACACCAGAGATTTATAGTTGTTCGATCAAATAATGATTTATGTCCACTTTTTAGAGTCCTCTACTTTGAGTATTGCACATCACTACAGTGTCTCTCCTTTTGCCCCACAACAAGGCTAAGAAGTCCTTACACAACTCACTTCCACCAACCCAGTGCGACGGAGAACCCGAAGCTTTGTCACGCTCCTAGTGACGACAGCAGACCTTCAATCTTTTTCTCCCTCTTGGAGAAGACAGAGATTCTCAAACTCATTTCTCACCCTCCTGGTGATGACAGAGAACAACGAACTCCTTTCTCACCCTCCTGGTGATGACAGATTATCATGTCCTTGAGATGAAGAATTTCTTTCCAGAGCCACCCAATAAACCAAGATAAACAGTTGGAGGAATGAGGCAAGAAAAAACAACGTCGATGAAGACGTATAGGCGCACTATTATGTGGTGGGGATTGCAATTTTCCATGAATTTTCCATTGTTCCCTCAACGAGGGAACTTTGCTTATTTCTTTTTTTAAGGATCGGCGAATCCAATAATATTTATGTTCCAATTTCTGGCGCTTCTTCTCCCTTTGAATCAAACTTTTTCTTGCCATAATGTTCAGTTCCTATTTTTATCAATGATACAGTTCGGATCCTAGATGGAAAAATATAAGATGGTACATACCTCCTCTTCATCGAAATAAATGAGATTTTTGTTTTTTGGGGGATAGGGTACAAAAAAACAAGAATTCACTAAATTAACCAAATTTTCTTGATGTGGAGGCAATCAAGAAAGCTGTGTAAGTGAATATATAACCTACGGAAGAGTGGGCTAATCCAACCAATCTTGCTTGCATAATGGAAAGAGCCACTGGCTTATCTTTCCAGTGAATCAAATTAGCCAAAGGTGTCCGTTCATGAGCCCATGCTAAAGTTTCAATCAATTCCTGCCAATAGCCACGCCAGGAAATTAAGAACATAAATCCAGTAGCCCAAACAAGATTTCCAAATAAGAACATCCACGCCCAGATCGATAAACTATTCATACCAAAAGGGTTATATGCATTGATAAGTTGTGAGGAGTTTAACCATAGATAATCTCTTAACCATCCCATCAAATAAGTGGAGGATTCATTAAATTGTGAAACATTATCCTGCCATAATGTAATGTGTTTCCAATGCCAATAAAAAGTAACCCATCCAATGGTATTTAGCATCCAAAAAACTGCCAAATAAAATGCGTCCCAAGCAAAAATATCACAAGTACCACCACGCTTGGGGCCATCGCAAGGAAAACTATGAGGATCAAACCATTTCTTCTGACTCTTTTTTCAAATTCGATAAATGTTGATTGATTGTATATTTCATTATAGTTATATGATTCAGAGTATCATTTCTTATTTGATCCATTTGAATTCCAAATTTGAAGTTGCGATCGGATCTATTCATTAAAAAGAATCGATTCAATACATTTCTTATGTACCCATAGGTGCTATATTGGATTTGAATCAGATTTCAGATCAATCTATATTGATTGACTGCCTCCATTATGATGTTGCTAGCAAATACCGCTGTTTTTAGTTTGGGATCTTCCAACTCATTCCCGCAGTAGATCCGGACCAATTTTTTTCTGATCCTTCGAGAAAAAGATTCATTCTCCTCATAAAAAAGAAGAGGTATAACCAATAAAGATTTCTTTTTTGATTCATCTATGGAGTTGAATACCTCATTCAAGAATATTTTTTGATCCAACCCGTAGGAATCAATAGAAAAGGCAAATCCCCTATGATACACTAGATCTGGCTTGGTTATTGATAGAGTGAATAGATCCACCATTTATGGGAATCTCTCTTCTGATTCAAAAAAATCGTGGCCTAACGCGTATCCCCCTTTATTCCGGTCATGGAATAGATGAAAGAAATCAAAAAATGGATTTTTATTCAAGAATGAAATCTTATTGGACCTGTCCATATCCGATTCATCCTTCGGAACCATATCACATCCCGGATCTGGTTCCAAAGGATGAATTGAGATGGTATCTTGTAAATACATAATTATCTTGAATATATCAATCATTTCTTTCTTTTTCGCTCGCCTTGAAGGGACAAAAGAAAAATCTTATTTTTTCTTCAACAATTTAGGATCTCTAGTGGACCTCTCAGTAGGATTTGAACCCAGATGAAGTTATGACCATCTGTTAGAGAAAAAAGAACGAATTGGTCTGGTAGGACTCCCAAGAAATTCTTCGATTTCTTCCGGAAGCAGATGACTATTCATCCGCTTCTCAGGTCCCGTTAATAGCCAGGGCATGGAGGAAGATCCAAAAAGGCATTTCGGGAATCGATCTGATTCTATTTCTGTTCATTCCATTTGAAGAAAATAAGGATCCCAAAGAATCGATCTCTCTTTTAGTTGCTGAATCTGATCTGTTTGATCGATCAATGTGTGATATTTTGAATTCTCATTTCTAACGGAATCGAAATGATCTCTGGATTGATCAGAAGAAGATCCTTTCCATTGGCTAGAATCTGTTACTTGAACGAAAATAGATCTTGTGGAATCATATTGAATATTTGACAATACATTACATACCTTGCTAAAAAATGATCCTTGTTTACCAACCACACATTGTCTAACCAAATCTAATTCTCTCTCGAGACGTTCCTCAAAAAATCCGATTCGTGCTGATTCTTCCCCCAACTAACGAAGAGATCTTGGCAGAATTGCCACATATGAAATTGAGCACAATTTTGCAAAGAAATACCCCACTTGTTTCTCGAGAAGAGATGGGAAACATGCTCAATATCATTGGATTGCATAGTTGCCCCAGCTCCATGTTGTTTGAAGAAACTCTCCCCCTGAATTGGTTTGTTTACTCACTTTCACTTTAAATTGAGTATCCGTTTCCCTCCTTTTCCTACTAGGATTGGAACGTATGTAAATAGATACTCTGTTTACATATGGATCCCTACGTCGTTACATTCTATTTAGGATTAGGCTTGGAGCAACCGTGTGAACCCCTTACACTATTTCTCCCTCACACACAAGCTCTCTCTTTTTTCTTCTCAAAACTCTCCTAGATCTTCTTCCCAAAGCTCCCTGTCAAGCACACTCAGCACCAAAAAATCTTAGATAAGTCTATTAAAAGGATTAAATACAAGGCCTAAAAAAGCCTTAAATTCAATTTTGGCGACTCTAATCATATAGTACGATTCAATTTCATGCAGTACGATTAATTCAAATCACCCATGTTAGTATTGTTTAACTTGTGAAGTGTTGTACGGTCAGTTCAATGTATTGCACTGATTATCCAGTACGATATGAACGGTTATCCAATACGATTAGTTGAAAGAACTTGGTTTATTGTCTTGTACGATAGACGATGATAAATTATTGTCCCATTCTGGGATTTGGTTGTACCATATGATTGGGTCCAATCGTCTGATATAATATGATTGAACAAGTTAACCAAAATTGTTTCCCTAATTATATGAATAATTTAGACAAGATTTAATGACATTGTACTGTATGATACAGATCAAATGGTATGATTAGTATAAAATTTGAATTTCAAAATATTATCTAAATTAATGTGATTGGTGGATGGAATCTTGATTTCAATTGATCTTACTGTATGATATGTATCGTACAATATGATTAATTTAAATTACATTAATTATCATAATTAGATATTATAATAATTTTCTGATTAGTTGATCGTATAGTATAATGTGGATCGTATAATACGATTATTTCAGAAAATTCAACTTCAAATTTTGTTACTAACTCACTCTCTTGGGTGTGTGTGTGTGCGCATGGCCACCAAGCTCAGTGTCCACCAAATATATAATTAACTTAAGAAATGTAGAAATAACAAAAGGCAAAACTATAGACACTTTGATCCTATTCTATCAAATCTTGAGATGATTAGTTTTACACAATGTATGGTGGGCCTGAAATGTTAGTGCATAATAAAAGCATATGTGCAATAATAGCAATTGACATGAGATAACATAGCAAGGAATTCAATAATGTTTGTTATCATCAAAATCATAGGGTTTGGGTCAAAATTCGCAACATTTCTTGGTTTGCTAAAACTTTTAATATTATTTTGAAGACTGAAATGATGCCAGATGAGTGAAGAATGAGTGTGTTGATTCTTATTTTTAAGAATAAAGGTGATACACAAGACTATATGAATTGCAGAGGAATTAAGTTAATGTGTCATACTTTAAAAGTTTGTGAGAGAGTTATGGAGCATAGGTTTGGTGTGATACTAATGTTTCTCAAAATCAATTTTGATTCATGCGGGGTAGGTCTACAATGGAAGCTATACATTTATTGAGAGGTTGAATGGAGAGGTATAGAGAGAATAAGGAGGGTCTACATATGATATTTATTGATTTAAAGAAATTATATAATAAAGTTCCAAGAGAAGTGCTATGGAGAGTTCCAGAAAAGAAAGGGGTTAATAATGCTTATATTCAAGTTATTAAGGATATGCATGCATAAGCTATTACTTATGTTCAAACACAAGATGGTTTGACTAAATATTTTCTTATTCCAGTTGGATTACATCAAGGATCATCCTTAAACACATATCCACTTGCTTTAGTCATGGATGCTCTCACTAGACATTTATAAGAGGTTATATTTTGGCGTATGCTTTTTGATGATGATATTCTTCTTGTTGATAAGACTTGAGAGGGAGTTGAAGGTAAACTAGAATTATGGAGGTCAACCTTAGAGTCTAAAGACTTTCGTTTGAGTAGATCTAAAACTGAATAGATGGAGTGTAATTTTAATAATAATAGATATAATTAAGGGATTGTGACTTTGGGTGATCAAGTCATTAACAAGAACACATGTTTTCGATATCTTGGGTCTATTGTTTAGAGATGGTAAAATAGATGGAGATATTATTAATAGAATTCAAGTTGGATGGTTGAAGTTGAGGAATGCATAGGGCTTGTTGTGTGGCTGAAAAGTCCCCCTCAAACTTAAGGGAAATTTATATAATGGTGGGTAGACCTGCAATACTTTATGGTGTAGAATGTTGGCTATTAAAAGAAAAGCATAATATTAAGTTAAGTTTTGCAGAGATGAGGTAGCACAGGTGGATGAGTGGCTTTACTATTAGAGATGAGATATGAAATGAGCATATACGTGAAAAGGTTGGAGTAGCTCTAATGTAAGATGAGATTAGAGAGAGTTGCCTTAGACGGTTTGGTCACATAAAACGGTGGCATTCGATGACCCGATTAGGAAAGTAGATGTATTAAGTTTGACAGAAGAAAGGTATAGAGGTAGACCTAAAAATACTTGTTTAAGAAAATATTAAAAATGACCTTTATTTATTATATTTAAATAAGAATTTAACTCTTAACATGATAATATGAGAATTTAAATCTTAACATGACACAATGGAGAAAAAAGATTCATATCGCTGACCCCATATAGTGGGATAAAGGCTTAATGTTGATATAAAATTTTCTTTTCTTTATTAAAGTGTTATCTAAAAAAGATTTGAAAAAATTAGCTTGTATTAATTTGTGCTCTCCTTCAAAGAATTTCTGGGCTCGATCCTTGATAATAACATTAAAATTGAGTGAAACAGGTCTAAGAGATAAAGCCTATCTCACGTATAACTCCTGAAAGAGCATTGAAAAAAGTCCTCATGATAAAATCTAACTTTGGATCCAAAAAAAAAAAAAAAATCTGATACAAATTTTATCGCGATGGAATGCATATCAGTTGCAATTGAGTTGAGATTATAAAGACTTGAATTAATTTTAATATAAATTTAATGAATGTGCACCGCGCCCCATTTATATTTAATGTAGCCATTGCACATTTTGACTTTGTTTGGAATAGCTTTCTTATTATTTTGCTTTTCATATTGCAGTCATAATTTTGTTTGTTCACTATTTTTTCAATTTTTTAAGAAAATTTGTACTTGAAAATTAATTCTTACAATGATTTTAAAAAGTAACTTTCTCTAAGACATTACAAAGCCAAGTTATCCCTAACAAAGCCTTCATGTGCTTTATGTGATGTGATTTGTTGGGGAGAAATAAACCACACAACGAAATAAATAATAAATATAAACTTATAGCAGAAAAAAACATCAGGATTTAACGTGGAAAAACCTGAAACTATGAAAAAACCACAGAGCCACACCACACTAAGAAATCCTTTATGAAATTTGGGAGAAATAGTATATATCTCTCTTCTCTTTCACTCTCTCATTGCCTCTTTCTTTCTAGCACCATTCTTACACAAGAATAAACCAAGAGACACACAACAGCTACCAAGGGATGAAACCCTTAATGAAAAACAAGAATGAAAACTACTATGTCTACCTTGCAGCGCCGCGACGCTCAATTCTCTGTCTGTTGTGTGCATGACAGGGATGTAGAGCAGGGGTCTGGAGGGACACAACAGCCCTAGCAGTGCCATCACGCTGAGGTTTGGATCACCACAACGCTCCGCTCTCAGTCTTTTTTCACCGAACTATGCAGTGTGCTGGGCACTCGAATACACGACGCCGACGCCAAGGCGCTTTACGGAAAAAAATCCTTTTTTTTAGGAGAACCGCCTACAACCCTCTAGCGAGCTCGACAAATTGAATTGAGGCCCGAAGCAACAATAAAATCAGATTAATCGACACAATCAGATTCCACACAAAATTAACATGATTGAGACCAAAAAAATTAGTGTTCAGATTGTACTTATGTCCAACATTACATTTGAAGCTGTTAAAACAAAAAAATCGACCTAAACTGACTAAATTGACATTGCAACATAAGGAGGAAATATTATATAAGCTTATGACTCAGTACAGTTGCTTGAAATTGCAGCCATGCTATAACAAGCCATGACAACGTAGTGTCTTTTAGCATATTAATATTACCGTTAGATGCCTTGTAGTTGCTGAAGCAGGTTTGTAAATGAAGCTGTAAACATTCAACAAAACCATTTATAAAATGTTTTTTTTTTTATTTTTTTTATTTTTATTTCTTATAGTGTTTTGTTGCAATAGAAAAGAAATTTATTCCCTCAATTTCCCTTCTAAGCCTCTTGGTAGGTCTTACATATAGCGTCTACCATACCAATAGTAAATGAATAAATGATTGTGAGTTGTTAATTAGCTAACATATCTATATCTTTAGGTTCATAGTTTGCTTAATTTGAACTCTTATCTCTCTGTGTAATATACCAATTGCAAATAAAATGTCAGTTTCATCACTTAAACAACAACGCATTAGAATAAGATTTGCATGTAGATAATGCTGTTGATAATATTTGAAGATGAAATATTATTTATCTATCCAATATCTCATGTCAAATCATAAAAAAGATTTAGCCTTTATTTGGGATGACTTTTTTACTTCTTCTTGAAGTAGCTTTTAATTTTTTAACTAAAAGGCTGCTTCAAGAAGTAGTAAAAAAGCTGTCCCAAATGAAGCCTTAAGCTTCGTTTGGGACAACTTTCTTATTGTTTCATAAAGTTGATTTCTATTAAAAAAACTTAATATTTGTACTAAAAAGTTGATTTAAGAAACAGTAAGAAAGCCGTCCTTAACGAAGCCTTATTCTGAAAAATATTTTTTTTTTTAATTTTTTTTATTTAATTGTTTGAAGAATATTATTTTTATTTTTATTTTTATTTGAGACAATAATCTCGTTTGTATGTATCCATTTATTTACAGAATTAGGGTGTTCATTAGATAAAAATAGAGCTTTCTTTTCACTCAAGATAAAATGTGAGGAAAAATAAGAACCAACTCTTAGACTATGGATCATGACCCTCCTTATACTGGAGTAAATTTATATTATTTTAACTCATTGTAAAAATAAAATTAAATGTTTGGCCCCTACGCATAATAAATTACTTTCACACAAAAGATTAATAAGATCTAAAAAATACCAAAAATTAATTTTTACTTTGATCATAATTTTATAAGCTTACAAATAAGATAATACATAATATGTAATTTAATATTTGAGACCATGAGAAGTATCATGAAAATATTCAATAGATCTCCTCCTAGAAATTTGTTTTATTCCTCTACCCATTATGTTATATATATATATATATATATATTAAGTTCAATGATTAATATGCTTATTAGAACTTTGGTGAGAGGTGATATTGAGTTAAGTTTAAGATGGTAAATGTTAGTTGAAAAAAAAACTAATAACAATAATCTTAATTTTAGATTAAGCCTAATTCGAGTTAAATAAACTATGATTATTTAACTTTGAGGTTGGTTCCGCCCCTAAAAATTAAGACTGATTTCGCCCCTGATCAGATGGTGGTATTTATGCCTCTCAGAGGACCAACCCAACATCCAACCTTTTTGAATCATCAACACTAAGGATACTAAAATAACCTCTTTGTTTTATATGATACCTTCTCCTAGCTATTTTGAGAATAGAGGCCCTTTGTAATTCATATATTCTTCTAGTGAAAGATGTTTCAACTAGCTTAGATCAATAGAGATTTCTTTTATTGATTTTACAATAAAAAAATCATGTGTTATTTATTTTTTTAATTCTGCGTGAATCATAGCTTGAAGCTAAGGAGATCTTTGCTCTCACTTAACTTCTTCTACGCAACTACTATATAATATATAGATATAGAAAATTGATAACATATGTGGCTCCTCTTTTAAAAAGCCACGCAAAAGATGCTCTGTCTTTTTACTCTTACCATTTGACGTACGCAACCATGCAAAATTTCTAAAGACTTCAATGGTAGCCTTTCTAGATATAGATAATTGATAATATATAGTCATATGTCATTGCTAATGCAGGAACCATATATATATATATATATATATATATATATATATATATATATATATATATATATATATATATATATATATATATATATATATATATATATATATATATATATATATATATATATATATATATATATATATATATATATATATATAATAATAATAATAATAAATCTTCTATCAGATATGTGTTGTTTATGCTTAATATATATCATCTGAAAATTTATTTGATTGGACATGAATCTCAAGATAATATTCAAGTTGGAAACTTCTAATATTATAGTTTGGATCATTTGAACTTTGATTTTAAAGCTTATAGTCAAGCTGAATGTCTCGATGAGACGGAGCATTAACAATATAGGTGATTTGATCCGACTCCACATAAGTTCAAATCAAGTACTTGAAATGCATTTGTGAATTTCTTGACATTAATTGAGATGTATGAATTTTACGTGCATAGAGTCAAAATGTGTATATTGATGAGATAAATTCAACGAGCCTATTTCAACATCGTTAAGGCACTCAAATATTCAAAAAATAGAATATAATCAAGGGTGTTTAGTCTAAACTGTTTGATGGATTATTTTGAGATTTTGGTTAAATTTACTAAAACGCCAATATCAAATATTATAAATAGATAGACTTCACTATATGAAAAATACTTCGATAAGAGGTTAGAGGAAGCTTAGAGGTTTGAAGAATCATTGAGCTCTACTTACCATCACAGTTGGACTACCATCGCCTGATCATCGCTATTAGACTGTCACCATCCAACCACTGCTATCATCGATCTGTAGCTGCTCAAGCACCCTTCATCCATTACTACCTTTCCAATATTTTCTGCCACTCTCACAAAGGGCCTAGTTGATAACCCGTACTCTTAGAATCCTTTAATTCTTTAATATAAGGAATTGTTAAATTTTTGTAACACACATTTATCTAATATAATATATATATTTTTTTGGATTTGACTCCATAGTTTTTCTCTTTTGAGTTTTCCACACAAAAATTTCTTTTACATTTTGTGAACAATTTTATCTTTGTGTGCGAAATCTTGTGCGACACTAACACGAGCACTTTATACTCTATACATGGATGTCTAAATCCCCGCAAATTAAATGTAACCAAATTGATAAGAGACAGGATTTAGCCACCAACAGGTTCTAAAACTTAGTAATCAGATTTATAAAGATATCCCAACCAATTAATAGTTCCCCACCAAAAAATGATAAAAAATTTACCAAACTTCAATGTTTTTATATCAGGATTTGGTGAGATCGATGCCAACATGTGGACGGCTAAAGCGGTTTGGTCACTCTTTCCAGTTGTTTCTCTCGCAAGATTTTCGTTCAAATCTCTTCTCATAAGTCTTTTCCCTCTTTAAATTTTCCTCTTCTCCCCACTCCAAAACAAACCGCTTCCTTCTCCCCTCAACTCTCTTCTAACTTGTGATTAACCCCTTCTTCTATCTCAATAATGGAAGGAATAATTCCCTTTGTGTACAAAGCAATAGTTCAATATAGGAGTGGAGGGCAATCTCCCATGGCCATGGGTGTTACCTGGTTGCAGGAGTTTCCTTTAGTTTCATATGTGAGACTTCCCGGCGACTCGGGGAGGTTCCGGCCACCACTAGAGCTAGGACAAATGTTCACTTCTTCATCTCCATCGCCCCCGGCTGCGACAAAGCAGTCTCCATTGCGCCGGTCTTCTTCTTGCCGCCGCACTAATTAGCTCATCAAGCTTGCTTCCTGTGAGCCATATGGATTGATCTTAATGCCTGTCTTTCAATTTGATTGAAATAAGCTTCTGCCACAAAGTTTGGTGTTGTTGTTTGTTAAGCTTGGATATGTATCTATGTGACTGTTGAGTTCTTTTAAGATGCTGAATTCTTCTGATCAGTACCTGGATTGGGTCTAAAGAGGCATGATCTTTGTATTCAATTGGTGTTTGGTTTAAATGATTTCATTTGGTTGTTGTTGAATGCAATATTGCTGTTGAGCTATGAGTTTGTTTAGTTCATAATTACTAGTTGCAGGCTATAATCCCTCATGATGTTATGGTTGGTGATGAAAGGTTTATGTAGCACATATACATAAAATGAATTCCTAATTGAAGGAACCACTACAGGAAAAACGTCGAAATCCGGCGGTTTTTTCCGGCGGTTAGCCTATATTAACCGGCGGTTTTTTTGTCTACCGGCGGCTTTACGGCGGTTTTTGCGCCGCCGGAAAAAATCGCGTAGGAAACTATTACCGGCGGTTTATGTAGCCGGCGATTTTCCGGCGGCTACGACCGCCGGTTTCAACCGGATTTAATGCTGGCGGTTTTCTGGCTGTGACGTCGCCGGTTATTTGACCGACGGCCTACCGGCGGTCTTTTTACCGACGGTGCTCCGACGGTTTAGTTAGCCGTCGTATGTTTTTAAAACCGCCGGCCGTCGCCGGTAGACCGCCAGTTACTCAACCTGCGAACGCCGGCGGTCTAACCGTCGGTATTTCCGGCGGCCGAAACCGCCGGATATCCACCGTATAACCGCCGGTGGCCGTCGGTAGCCGCCGGTAATAAACCGACGGTGTGATTCCATTACCAGCGGCTTTCTATTGGCCGTCCGGTATCGTAGTTTCCGGCGGCCAAACTGCCGGTTAGCCGCCGGAAACCTGTAGCACCTGCAAAAAAAATTGACAGCATCCCCTCTATTTGAGGGAGGTTCACCATAAAGTCTAAACCTGCAGAAAGAGCAATATATGTTGGGCAACATGCCGCTATATTCATCACAATCATATGTTGGGCAACACGCCTCTATATTCATCACAACCATAAATTATAAATACAATCACAAGCTCATCATAACATTACAATCACAGTTCACAAGTAAGTTCATGATAATGTTACAATCACAAGTTCTGAAGTTCACAAGTTCTAATTAATACAATCATCAAACATAAAATAGATCTAATCATCATCTGTATCCTCACTGTCTGCAGATGACTGGTCTAAACCGCCGGTAAACCGCCGGTTATTGTTGACGTCCGGCGGTTTACCGTCGGTTTATGGACCGCCGCCCTTACCGGCGGCTTATATTTGCAAAATCACCGGTGCAACCGTCGTTAAACTCTGACGGCCACACCGCCGGTTGTGCCGCCGGTACTACCGGCGGTCCTAAAACTGCCGGTTAGAACCGCCGATTTAGGGCATTTTTCCTGTAGTGAACTAGAAATAATACAATTATGTGGGTTTTCCTAACTGGAAGAACCATAAAAAAAAAAAATTATGATGTCCATCCTCATAGTGAATGAACCAAAAAAAAAAGGAAAAAAGACATGTTAGTGTAAATTTTAAGCTAGTTTAAAATTTGTTGATAGAAGTTTCGTATTTGCAAGTTATTTGTTAAATTGTGACTCATTTAGAGGCTGAACGTATTCAAAATGCAACAAACTCCTATGGTGATTTGATACTACATGTTGCATATCCAAGCTTAACAAAACATTATTAAATAAATAATATTTATTCATAGAACATGCAAAAAAAATTTAAATGTTTATGATGGAGTATAAAAATATGTAATTATATAGTATGAAATAATATAGGGGAATTCACATAAATACTTATGTCCATATGATCAGAAAACAAATATTAATAGTACTCCATATAGATATATGGGATAGATTGAATTATAATTATGACATTTATTAACTATTCTCTATAGAAGTTCATGACCATAGCTAAAATGCCTCTAATATAGAGTTAACATGAGGAATAATAATTAAAAACTTTATCAGATTGGATTAGGAGCTTACATTGACTAAGATACAATATTAATGTTTTGTAATGTTATGCCACTATTGGATCACTATTTTGTGTTAAGATATAGGACACAGTCATAGTCGATCAAAACCTGGTAATAAATTGAATATTCTAGCTAGCTTTCACTTTCCTTTTCATTCTTTACTTGTCCTCTTCTTCCTTCTTGCTAATCGTTCCTATGACCACCACTGTCTATCCAATGTTTAGGTAATTTTTTACTCCCACTTCCTTCTACCCTACGTTTTGCTTCACAACTCCTAGGAACTGCCTTTTGTCCCCATGCTAATGATCCTCTTCCACCTGATTTCTCTCTATCTCTTGTTGCCACACTACCGAACCTCTTGGTGCCATTAATTACTTAATATCCCTCTGCATTTGAATATTTCCCCCGCATTTTGTGACAATGGATGCCTCAGTCGCTTGTTAGATTTTAGTAATTTTGGTTAAATTATTTTTAGAATAATTTTGTTATAATGAAAATCGATTGATACTTTGTTTTTTGTTTTTGGTTAGCAAGTGATCATTTCAAAAATAGAACTTTGATGGAATAGGATGATGGTAGATTATTTGACATAATTTTAATGGAATGTCCATTACAATTTTTTTTTTGCAATGTATTTTATGATCGATAATTTTTCCATTGCAAAAATATTTGTGATTGAAATGTATTGTAAATATTTTGCGACAAGTAGTTTATCCATAGGCTTTGGAGCAAACAGTTTCATCGTAAAAAGTCACTATGACTATTTTGTGATTGATGGGGATGCCACAAGTAAGCATTTTTCTTATAACATCCTACTCTTCAATAATAAAAAATGCATACCATTATTCAATATTAAATAAAATTTTCAAGTGACAAGAAGTTTTAATATCCTTTGGAGGAAGCTCTTATACAAAGTAATGTAGAATGATAGGGGCCATGGAGAGACCAAACATAAAAAAAGCCTAGAGAAGGAATGAGTACATCTAAACATTTTTGATGTTTTCAGGTGGGATATTTATACTAGACTTAGGCTTCATTCATGATGTCTTTCTTATTGCTTCTTAAAATAGCTTTTTAGTACAAAATTTATAATTTATTATTGACTTCAAATCTTTAAATATTATATATATTAAAGAAGATTACAACATACATAATTTGATATGCTAGAAAGAACATCTGAGAGAATCTAAAAACATCCTTTTGATGAATAAGCTTGGAACACTTAGATCATACATATCCATCATTTTTCAGGGGTACACAATGCCTTATTCAGGATATATATGAATGGATTCAAATTTCAATCTGCTTTGGGAAATCAAATGCTTCAAACCTTTTTTATTGTTAAAATTCTCAAAGGGGCATATGCATTAATATCCTAAAAGAGTAAATATCCTCAGAGGGATTTCATGCTTACTACTTACTCAAAGAGCTACAATCAAAAAGCAAAATAAAACCTACAAGCACAGGATCCCTACTAAAGTACAAAGTAAAATGGTAGACAAGAAGCCATACCCAAAAAATAAGTCAAGGCTTTGATAGTCTTTAAGATCCAGGTATAAATCATTATTCTACAAAAAAAAGAACACATGCACCAAAACTTCAAAAAAGGAGTGAAATAGTAAGTAATTCTTATAATATAAATGAAGGATGCATGCCAATGGATGAGATAAATGGTCTAGATAGCAGGGACACCCATATTAGCTAGTTAATTAAGGGGGATGTTATAGCTGAACAACCAGAACATAGACAACCGAAAGGAGTTGACAATCTGATTAAGAATATCACACAACATATGGGAAGGAAACAACTCAAAAATAGTACAACCCTAAGAGCAGAATCATAACATAAGTAAGGTGGCAACAACCATCCAAATCCACAAGAGATAAGCAAGCCCAATGTGATCACAAAGGCAGCCACCCAAAATTAGAGAAAGAGCGGGACACAGCCAACAAAATTTGAGAGAAGGAAAAAACCTCACAGGCCATAACAGCCAAATAATAGAACGGAAGCTTGTTAGTTGTTGATCAACACTAGATGAAATCCACCAGCCAAAAGCAACAAACAGAACGAACAACGAAAAACATAAACCCACGAAAGCTAAAACACCCACTCAGGAGTAATGAACAACACAACATACATCAAACCCAAAAATAAATAAAACCACAACAAACCAAAACAATAGCAAAGACAACAACCCAACCTTAAATTATTATATACGATAAACCTGCTTTGTCCAAATGAACAATTCCTCTCAGAATAAGAGGTAAATCCAACTCAGATAACACCTATAAAGAGTTTAATTAAAAACCAAATTTTGCAAGCCAGACAACATAAGAGTTTACCTCATAATAGATATGGGTTAGAGAATAATTAAACTTATTCAGGGACATTTTGTTCTCTTTGATGATGTAAAAATTCTTAGTGTTACTAATATTAGAACCATTAATAATATGAAGTAACAACATTGCATTCATCTCCAACCAGTCATCATAAATACCCAAAGTATAACATAGATTAATGCCAAAAGCAAATGCCTTAAGCTCAGTAGTAATAACATTAAAATGGATAAAGGGACCCGCAAAAGTTGAAATAATATTGCCTAAGTGATCTCTGATAATCCCACCACCACCACCACTTAGGGAATTAACAGAGCCATCAGTATTAATTTTACAGTAAGGGAAGGAAGGCTTAATCCATCTCATAATCCTTTCTAACTTCTCATGTAATTGAGGGGCAAATTCAATACCAAAATAATGAGCAATAAAACATTTATGAAAATTGCTGACATTGATAATATTAACAAACAAAAGTTTTAGAATTTTGTTGTTTACATTGGAAATTATACGCCTAAAATTCATCTTAATCTCTCTATGCTTAGAATCATTCCTCTCCATCCGAAGGTACCACATGATAAGGATAGGAATTAGATTTTTAATATGACATTTGATAGGGGAAAACCAATAAAGTAAAATAGAGCTAACATAATTATTACAACTAAAGTTATCCTTGTTGAACATGTCATAGAAATATCTCCAAACTTTAATAGCAATGGCAACATTCACAAAAAACATGGTTTATTGTTTCTATATTGTAACAACATTGAAATTTTGAGGTTTTGAGGGGATATTAAAACAATTTTTTGATAAAATAACAACAATAGACAGCAGGTTATGAAGCACCCACCATACTAAAATAGAATAAAAAATGAGAATATTTTTATGCCAAATAGTAGTAGACAACAAGAATTTAGAACTAATGTTTTTAATAGTATTCCATACATTCTTGAGAACAAAGTTACCAAAAGTAGTCAACTTAAACAAAATCAGATCCTCACTATTCATTTGTAAAGGAATCTGTATAATCATATAAACTAAATTATCAGGAATTAGCTCTATAATTTGTTATCATTCCAACTATTATTCTCAATGAAGTTATTAACCTTAGTAGATGCAATAATATGAAATTTAAAAAATTATCAATAGAATTGAGCCAAATCCAATTATCTTGCCAAAAAAGACGTTACATTGGCCCACACCCCATTGAATGTACTGTTAAACTTCCCATTTAATAGAGTAAAGTCTTTTCCACTCCCTGGAATGAGAGACTTTATAATTGCCTGAAAGTGGGTGATTATTTGGTAGTATTTTTGTGACATGAACTTAGCCCACAAACTTTTCTTGGATCTATATGAAAATCACAATTTATGAGAGAAAGTTTATGCCATGTCAACAAGATTTTTACACCTAGCCACCTTCATCAAAAGGACCAGACATATTCTTCTAAGTGGACCAATAGATGAACACGCTATTATTTTTAAATCCCCAATTAAAAAGTCTCTCCTTACTAAGGCAAATAACAGACATAGATCACACAATATGAAAAATGTAAATATGTAATGAACTCAAAATACTTTTAATCAGAACAAGCCTACCACCAAAAGAAAGAAAATTAAAAGATCAGGTATAAAGTTTTCTTTTTTAATCGAAGTAAAAAAAAATTCTCAAATAAATGAGACATCTTCTTACCTTTGAATAGAGGGGTCCCCAAATACTTAACAGGAAGTTATTTGGGAATAAAACACAATTATGTTGGATAGCATTTATTCTACTATATTCACATAATTAGCAACAATAAAACAACTCTTCTCATTGTTAATGGTCAAGCCACTAATACTTCGAAATTGAAGAAGAAATTTAACAGGAATCTTGATGTTATTTAATGAACCATTTGAAAAAAATAACAAATTCATCTGCAAAATTAAGGTGGGTAGTAAGAAAATCACCTATGGTATGATAAAGCAGCTTGGTATACCACTTATAAAGGTCCGCCAAACTCCTAGATAAATATTCAAACACAATGATAAATAAAGCACTGTAAAGGGGATATCATAGGCTTCAGTGATATCAAATTTAAAAATAATATTTCCCCTTTTAATTTTAGCATTAATGTCATGAATAACTTCTTGGGCTAGAAGAATGTTGTAAAAAATACTGACCTTTAACAAATCCAATTTGGCCTAAAGAAAAAATTCTAGGAATTAACAAGGCCAATCTCTCCATAAGGATCTTAGAAATTATTTTGTTGAAAAACGATCACAGGCTAATCGATCTAAAATTGGCCCAATGGTTAGCACCCTCTTTTTTAGGAATCAAGACATGCTCAAGGAAGATAATTCATAAGGTTTTATGTGGATACTTTTGCTTCTCTGTTTCTCTGGCGACTCTAAGGTTCCATCTTCTCTAAGCTCTCAGTCTCTTGTTCTCTACTATTTCTTCCAGCATTTGGATCCTAGATCTTAGATTTGTGTTTCTATTGGTGGTTAAGGCTTTTCCTTCATCTGATGGCGGTGATTTCATCATCTAACCCGTGGGGTAACTCGCTAACTCCTACAACTGGAAAAAACATTGGCTTCTTTAGTTTGAATGGGGAAGGTAAAAATACTCCTACATGCTCCTTTAAAGACATTCTCTCTAATAGTTAGTCTTATGGTGAATCCAGCTTTTCTTTTTCTCTATCAGTTTTTAAAGGTGTGTCACATGTCCTGTTTTCCGACGAACATGTTCTTAAACTTATATATCCTTTCCAATTTACTTTAGTGGGGAAGGTTTCTATGCGTAGAACTAATTTGGATTCGATCAATAACTTTTTTGAATCTCAAACTTTCTGGTATGTTTTTCGTGGGTTTGTTGGATGCTTATCATGTGGGCATCCAACTCTCCAATGATTTAGATTATATTAGAATTTTTGCTAATATATTCTACTATATCAATAACTGGCAAATGCGGCTTCTCAAATGGATGCCATTTTTTGACATAAAGGAATAATCTCATATAGTCTCGATATGGATTTCTTTTTCCAGTCTTTGGTTACATTTTTTAATTCTCGAGTCCTACATGTGCTAGGTTCTATTTTTGGTAGGCTGCTTCAAACCTATAAGCTATTGCTTCTAGGACTTGGCATTCTATGGCTAGGGTTCTTGTTGAAGTAGATATCACAAAAAAAAAAAAAAAAAAAAAAAAAAATCCTAAGAAAATATGGTTGGGTTCCAAGTCTTTGGGTTAATTATATGCAGAAAGTAGATTTTGAAAAGTGCATGATTATTGCAATCATTTTATGATTCATGGTCATGCCACAAATGAGTGTTTTGTTCTACATCCCTCGTTGAAAAATACCTCTCCCCCTGTTCTTGTTGATTATGATTCTATACCGAGTAACCAACTAGTGCACAATGCTAATGATGTTGGGGGGGGGGGGTGCTGACCTCTGTAAATGTTTTTGAATCATATTATTATCATAAGGAGGTGCCGAATAATGAAGTGTTGGATGATATAATTAATAATTTGTTTGTTCTAGATAGCATTATTTCGGTTAACTCTATGATGCAAAATGATCTAATTTAAAGCCAACATTCTTTAGTTAATCAATCTCTCAGTCAGATATATAATAATATTTAGAATGTTAATGATTTAATTGGCTCTTCTTGCAAGCGAAATGATGATTGTGAGGAAGTCAAATTTGTTCCTAACTTTAGTAATCCTTATGTTGCCAAGGATCCTAAGGATTAATATTTGAATATTACTTCTTCAACATCTCTTGAAGAGAGTGATATTAGTTTGAAGGATATTGATGATTTAACTAGAGCGGGTAAGAAGAAATATAAAAATAATAAAAATATTCTGCCATCCACTCCTTGTTCTACTAGAACTCAAACTTCTCTAAAAGATGTAAATGGTTAAAGCTCCTATATGGAATGTGAGGGGTATTAGGGGTTTTGACTCTAGAAATAGAGTTAGAAATTTGTGTAGAGTGCATTATATCACTGCGTTGGTTTTAATTGAACCTCTTATTCCTTCTTCTAAATTAAGTGCTACGGCTTTCCATCTTGGTTTTAATATGAAGTTTTCCAACTGTACTAATACAATTTGGATTTAATGGAATAACTAAAATTGTTTTTTATAATCTTATTTGCAATGCCTCTTTTATTTATGCTTCTTGTTCTAAGCTTGGAAGGATGAGTTTGTAGAAGCGGTTAACTGATTTTTCTCTTAATGCTTTTTATGCTCCATGACTTGTGGGTAGTGGTTTTAATGCAATTTCTAATGTATCAGAGATAATTGGGGGCATGTAGTGTATCTATCAGTGTACTCTTTCTCCTTATCTTTAATACAATTCCAAACTTATTATCTTTAGTCTTTTTATCTTTGATCTTTTTATTTTTAATCATCCCACTTCCCAAATATCTTTCACCTTCATCATTCTTTGACTATATAGAGCATTTGCTAGTTCACCTAGCTTATAAGGCAAGAGTTGGAGGGCATGTAGTGTATCTATGGATTTACTCTTTTGACTTGTAGAAGTTAATAGTTTTATCTATCATCTTTCACATTAATTGATTTTTTTTTTTTAAATTCTTAGACTATACACCGCTTAAAGAAGAAACTTTTTAATTAACAAAGCAAATATTGAAGGGTCAATTTGTAAGGCTTTTGTGATTGAAGAGATATCCACCTTGTGTTCTATGTATTTTGAATTGAATGTGAGCATACAGGCTTCTTATAGTTTTTTAATCACCATGGAAGATCATTAAATAAGCCATTATGACAAATAATATGAGATAATTAGGATTAGTATTCTTGTAAACTATAGTGAAGTTAATTCATATGTAAGATAAGACCAGCTTAGTTCTATAACATTACATTATAATACATCTCTAATATCTTCTTAATTTCCATAGGAGGTTTAATTTCAATCTTTCATATTGCTTTTTAATGCGGCTTTCTAGCACAAAAATTTTAATTTTTGTACTGAAAAGCTACTTTAAGAATCAGGAAGAAAGCTGTTCCAAACGAAGCCTGAGTCGGATGAAACACTCAATTTGATAAATTCACAAATTTATATGTTGCTGAAAAAAAAAAAGAAATGACAAATTTGAAATGTATCTAAATCATATTAAAACCATCACAATCAGGACATATTTTAAAATCAGGTATAATAAATAAGGTAACTATAAAAGATAGGATAATTGAACAAAATTTTAAATGATGTGGCCATTAAATGGGAAACTTATGCTAACGTGACATTTTTCAACATCAAATTATGTCATTGGATATCGCTTTGGGGCTGTATTTTTAATAATTTGATTTTGATGAAATTTATTCTTAAAAATTCCTGAAAATATTATATGTATTAAAAAAAATTAAATATTTCAATAACTGGAGGATAAAAATATAAAAAAATTATTATTTTGTAATATATAATATTTTTTATTAATTTTTAATTCATCTTTAAATGTCCATCCCCTCCTAAGTGAATTTTTATTGCCTCCTCCCACCTGACGCATCTCTACGTTCGGTATGGCTTCATAACGCGACATCTGGCAGCAACAAAACCCGAAACCCGACCCGGCGATTATTGGGTTTATGGCACGTGCGAAATTTAAAACTAGTGGCCCGAGCGGCGGACCCGAATATTATTGCGCGGACCCGAAAAAAACGGCTATGTTTTCGAACAGACCTTACCATCTTTCACTTCAGTCATTATACGCTTCGTTATACTTCGTCTTCTCCAACCGGCAGTTCAGCTTCTTCCATTTCTGTGAATTTTCAAGCTCTGCAAATTTTATTTTATGATGCCTCAGGTTAGTTACTTCTTCAATATATATATGGTAGGGTTTACGAAGCTCGGTATTGCTCGGTTTAGCTCGGTATAGACATGTTCCATGCTCGGTACAGCTCTGTGCTGAAGCGTATCCGAGTAGTTTACCGAGCGGTACTGCTCGGTATAGCTCGGTATAGCTCGGTATTGATCTGTACCGAGCAATATTGATCTGTACCGAGCTGTACTGCTCGGTATTGCTCGGTTTAGATCGGTATAGAGCTGTTCAATGCTCGGTACAGCTCCGTGCTGAAGCGTATCCGAGTTGTATACCGAGCGGTTCTGCTCGGTATTGCTCGGTATTGATCAGTACCGAGCAATGTTGATCTATACCGAGCTGTACTGCTCGGAATTTGTCGGTATAGCTAGGTAGTGCTCGGTACCGAGCAATGTTGATCTATACCGAGCGGTACTGCTCGGTATAGCTCGGTATTGCTCGGTATAGCACGGAAATGCTCCATGCTGAAGCGTTTCCGAGTAGTATACCGAGCGGTACTGCTCGGTATTGCTCGGTATAGAAAGTTATTGCTCGGTACAACTCGGTAATGAGCAGTACCTGAGCAGCATTAGTAATAATTATGCTCGGTATTGCTCGGTATTGATCTGTACCGAGTAGAATTAGTAATGATTATGCTTGGTGCTGCTCTTTACTGCTCGGTATTGAGCTGTACCGAGCAGAGTTGATAATTGTTATGCTTGGAACTGATCGGTATTGCTCGGTACTGCTCGGTATTGATCTGTACCGAGCAATGTTGCGATTTGTTATCAGCAGTAATGTTCGCTACTGTTCGGTACTGCGCAGTACTGAGCATTAATATTAGTCAGTATAAGTAAATGATTTTTATTAATTAATAGCATTATTAACAATTTGATTTTACGCAGGGTTATACTCCAAAGATTCATTTCCGATGCAGGTTCTCGACGTTCAGAGAAGTTTGTAATGATCTTGTTCAGAGGTTTGGAGATCCTTTTGTTGTTAGATTGGGTCAGTTGCATGTAGACCAGTTCCTTAGGCTTCCTGTGATGCCTCAAAATGTTCCACTCGTACATATGCTAATTTCGATGTGGGATATGAAAACAGAAAGTTTCATTATTAAAGGACGAAGTCTTAAATTTTCAACTGAAGAACTTGCAATATTGATAGGCATGCCAAGCAGAGGAATTATTTTTAACGTTGGAAGTGCGAGATCCAGTGGCAAAACATCAAATGACATTCGCCACGACATTGAGAGGTTGGATAGTAGCACAAGAATGGATGACGTTGTGAAATGCTTCCTCCTATACCTGCTATCAAATATATTTTTCCCGATGGCTAACTTTCGGATTCCAGTTTCCATCTTTGAACTTCTCAACAGTCTAGAATTGTTTAATCAGTACAATTGGCCAGAATCAATAAGAGGATTCCTGGTTGAAGAATTCAATGTTGTTGCAACCAAAAAAGCTAAGGGAATGGGTTTGGGATATGTAAATGGTTTTGTAATGATTTTAATTGTGAGTATTGTTTTATTGTTCAATAAATATATGATTATTGCACAAATTCTCATCCAAACATATATTACCTTCATTTGTACAGATTTGGTTCCTTGAACATACAACAATACATGCTGTACAGGATGATATTTCCCGGCCTCGTTTTACTCGCTGGGATGGCAACTTCATTTACACTGAGAAAGAAGTTATTAATATATTTGCTGACCTTGAAGAAGATGAGGTATGTAAACTAGATTTTTTAATTCAACTATCTCTTAGAATTATATGTTTTTATGTTTTAATTGAATGAAATATTATATTTTTTGCAGATACTTACGGAATTGCAAGGAATAACTGATGCTGAGAAAGATTTATTGCTTCATCTTTCTCCACCATCCAGTCCAATAAAGGAGGCAAGCCCTAGTAGGGTACCATGCCCCACAACTGCCGAGTCAACTGAAACCACTCCTGCTTCTCCAGTGGGGATGTCGAGTCCAGGCAAACATGACTCACCTACACCTACTCCAGTCAGACCACAGTTGTTTACAAGTAGAAGTCAACCTGAGTCATCTGGACAACCTGAATTTACAAATATAGATGATCAAGCTAATTTGGTAATATTAAATAAATCAATATTCGAGCTTTTCAGCAAGTACAACTTCATCCAAAAGAAGGTTGCAGAGCTGGAAGCAACCAATCAGGTACAAGAACATCGCATTCATTTTTTGGAGGATTCCTTGTTTGATTTGGAGAAAGAAAATTCAAATCTAAAAGAAGAAATTAAAAAGAAAGATCATTTCTTGATGCAATTCTTTGAAGATCAATTTCCTTCATATTTCAAAAATTACAAGAAAGAAAGGTGTGTTCAATCTTCTTTATCTCCAAGTGCATCTGAAGAGACGACCTTAAGTGAGTATGAGGTTGATCCTTCAATATTGACTGGAATTGCACAAAGAGTACAAAGGAGAAATGACCGAAAAAGAAAACTTGTTACCACACCATTTACTACTGGTGTTAGGAAGAAGAAAATTAAAAAAGAAGTGCAACCCGAAGACTCGGCATCAGCTGCCAGTGCTGCTGATCGTCCTGATGAAGCGCCTAATAAAGCTGCAGTTGATACAACAACTACTGCAACACAACCAACACCGGAACCTACACCAACTACTGCAGCTGTAATCCCAGAACCACTTATACAAGAAGATGTTCCTATTGTTGACCAAAATGTTGGTAAAGAGGTGGTTGTTTATGAAGTTGATGAAAATATAGAAATTCCAAGGGCTCCTGCAGCTGAAATGTTAGATTACCCTGGCAGAGATTTGATTGGCGAAGATAAACGCATCATAATAGATAATGCACTTAAACAATTCAAGTTCAAGTAAGTACTTGTTGATTTATATCAATTTGCATATTGAGATCTTCACATTATACCAAATTGAGAACTTCAATTTGTAGTTAAGTGGTTATTATGCTCGGTACAGATCAATACCGAGCAGTACCGAGCATAAGTAATAGTAATTATGCTCGGGACAGATCAATACCAAACAATACCGAGCAGATCCGAGCATAAATATTATGATTTCTGCTCGGTATTGATCAATAGCGAGAAGTGCCGTGCAGTACCGAGCATAATTTGTAGTTATTAAGCTCGGTACAGATCAATACCGAGCAGTACCGAGCATAAGTAATAGAAATTATGCTCGGTACTGATCAATACCGAACAATACCGAGCAATACCGAGCATAAATATTATGATCTCTGCTCGGTATTGATCATTACCGAGAAGTACAGAGCAGCACCGAGCATAATTAGTAGTTATTATGCTCGGTAAAGAGCATTACCGAGCAATACCGAGCAGATCCGACCTTACCTTTTGGTAATTGTAATCGGTATAGATCAATACCGATCTGTACCGAGCAATACCGAGATGGCTATTGCACTGTATTATTCCCATTTTAAAGAAATTTGCACCATTTCGTTTTAGAAAATATTTCACAATTGAAAACTTAATTTTATACTAATTTCTTTTTTTTTCTATACAGGAGTGATTCAATCTTCGAGTTTGGAAATATATCAATAAATAGAAGCCAATTGGACGAATTATTAATGTCGGAAGAGCTTGATAATAACCACATAGATGCTTTTGCTCATTTATTAACGCAAAAGGAAGCAGCAATTCCTGGTCGTAATCAACCTTTTCTATTTGTTTCAAGCTTCCATTGGGTTAGTAGTTTACATTTTCTTATTTATTCGGTTTAACTATATGTTCGAACTAATCACACAACTTTTTCTATCTTTTTAACCAGCTATACTACAAACAATACAATGATTCGAACACAAAAACGTTCGTATCAAATATAGAAAAAAACATTATCAGGAATGTAAATTTGATCTTTGTTCCAATAATATACGGAGAACATTGGACATTACTACTTTGCAACTTGGTTAAAAAAAGGTGGGAGTTTTATGATTCGTTACCGAAGAAGACACATAAAGCGATACTCCCAGAAGTTGTAAGTTTGATCTTCGTTAACTAATTTTTTTATTACCATCTCGACTCTTATCAATATTCTATGATAATTTGAATTTGTTTTTCCAGATTTCTCATTTCTACAAAGATACGGAAGACGCCTTCGACATTAATATAACGAAATGGCCAATCAAAGGATTTCGAAACGTGCCAACACAAAATAACAGCGTTGATTGCGGAATGTATCTTTGTAAATATATTGAAGTTCTAATACAAAAAGAACCAATTAAATGGTATAGATATTTGGATTGGCATTCTAATATGCCGTTGTATAGAGCTGAATTTGCTTATGACTTGCTATGTACAAAAATTCATTAGATTATGAGAGTAATGTTAAACTTTGTTTATATTGTGAAATATTTTCTTAAACGAAATGGTGTATAGGTATTGATCAAAACCGAGCATAATAACTACAAATTATGCTCGGTACTACACGGTACTTCTCGGTAATGATCAATACCGAGCAGAACTACTAATACTTAGTATAGGTATTGCTCGGTACAGATCGGTATTGATCTATACCGAGCATAACAACTACAAATTATGCTCGGTACTGCACGGTACTTCTCGATAATGATCAATACCGAGCAGAACTACTAATACTTAGTATAGGTATTGCTCGGTACAGATCGGTATTGATCTATACCGAGCATAACAACTACAAATTATGCTCGGTACTGCACGGTACTTCTCGGTAATGATCAATACCGAGCAGAAATCATAATATTTATGCTCGGATCTGCTCGGTATTGTTCGGTATTGATCTGTACCGAGCATAATGACTATTACTTATGCTCGGTACTGCTCGGTATTGATCTGTACCGAGCATAATTACTACAAATTATGCTCGGTATAGTTCCGTATAGCGAGTTAATTGCTTGGTATTGATCGGTATTGCTCGGTATTACACAAACTAACTCCAAAATCAATTATACATTCAGAAAATCATATTAATGTCATAAATTTCATGCAAAATTAACTAGTTACATGAAAGACGATTGACTACCAGATTCTGTATTTGTAAAGTGTAAGCTTGTTGAAGGTATCGTGGCGGTTTGTTTCAATTTTTTCGGCTTCTTCTTCTCCCAGTGATCCTTCAATCTAGCATTTGAAACTCCCTTAGGCCGACATTTCTTTGGATCTTTAATTGTTTCATTACCAGCACCAGAATTTGGTGTGTTTTTACTACCAAGCTTGATGGAATGAACTTTTTCAGCCAAAGTACTCAAATCATCTATGACACACTTCTCAGCTTCTTTATTACCTTGTGCTTCTGTGCTAATTTTATATGCAAAACGACATGCATAATTTCTGAAAATCAAGTTGCTATCACCCGAAATTAGTTGAAAGGCATTACTACAAAGAGTTGGGATCTTACCTCCAGAATATAAATCTTTTCGAGCATTGACTGACCATCTAGGGAGTAAATATTTAATGGGAATATTAATAATGTCTAACTGTCTCATTACTCTCATGCAATGTGCACATAATATTCCCATCATTTCAAACTTAGCACATGTGCATTCAATGGTACCTTCAATTGAATTGATTTTAACTATCCATCTGTGTGAGTCAATGGAGCTGTCAATGTTACAAACAGAAAACATTGATAAATCTGATGAAGTACTATCAACGCATAATCCACTAAGTCCATGTAAGAACTCCTCTTCAAAAAATCCATACAATTTTCTTGTATAAAATTTTGCAGCTTGCTTCAATACTGAACTACTTTTCATATATGGAACTATATCAGTTTGACTACATTTGAATTCTTCATCTTGTTCATTTCGACGCCAAATCCTCATATTCTTCTCCAAACCGAGGAAGCACTCCGTGATAGTACTTGTTGGCTTGGAATAACCATGGCATACATGATTGGTTGACTCACTCCTTTGGGTTGATAAAATACCAAGATTAAAACAATCTTTATTGAATACAGTTGACCACTTCTCCTTGATTTTGTAAAGATCACTCAACCATTGATTATTTTGGAGTTCTCCTTCTGATATCATTTCCGTCCATTTGCTCTCAAATTCCTCAGCTGAATCACAAAGTCTGAAACAGTAATAAAATAAGCATTTAACTCTGTTATTACTGTTAAAGCACCATACCTTTGAAGGTGCTTTCTTGTATAGATGCCATTGGCACAATCGATGTCGTGTATTAGGCAATGCAATCTCTATTGCCCTAGCCATGGCTTGGTCCTGATCAGTAAAAATGGTAATGGGATGTTTGTTATCCATGATTCTTATAAATGTTTAAAAAAGCCAGGTAAAAGAAGCTATTGTCTCATCAGATAAAAAAGCAACTCCTAAAAGAACATTCTGCCAGTGATTGTTCACTCCGACAATTGGGGCACAACATAAGTTATATTTATTTAAACGGTAACTAGTATCAAATATAATCACATCTCCAAAACAGTCATAATCAATTCTACCCAAACCATCAACCCAAAAGAAATTCAACAAACATCCATCTTCATCTGTTTCAACATCCCATGCAAACATATGGTCATCTAACGCCCTCTCTTTAAACAACTTGATCAGTGAGTTAGTGTCTCCACTCTCAAACTTCGTTCTTCTTTCTTTTTGGATATGGTTGTACGCATCGCGCTTCGTAAATCTAAGATTAGCCACACCTCCGACTTCATCAGATAGGTACGTAAATGCATCAACAGTTCTTATACCTGCTTCTGTCATAGATTTCGAAACAGCTGCATTATCATCACTAATTGACCTTGCCGACCGAAGCAAATGTTGATCATCCGGCCTAGCTAGTTCGTGATTGTGACTCTCTATAGATTTATGCACTGACCAAAGCCCATCTTTACTCACCGAAAATCTAACCATGGCTGGACATCCTATTCTTGTAGATGATCTCCGATATTTTAACTTAGTACCACTTTCATTCTCCTTCTTGAAACCTGCTTTAGAACACACAAAATCCTTTGATTTGATTAACCTTGTATTTGGCCAGAAATGGTGATGTTCTTTCCGAACACTAAATCCAGTCGAATGCGCATACTGGCAATATTTCTCATATGCATCTTTCTCGCAATTGTAAACACCCTAATAAATATTCAAACATCCATATTAAATTATAATTACTTTGATATAATTACCGATCGTATACCGACTTTTTCTACTCATCACCGACTTTATACCGAGGTAAGCCGTTATTACTCGGTATTGCATGGTATCGCTCGGTAATGCTCGGTATGAAGAGGTTTTGCTCGGTACAATATATAGTACTCAATACCGAGCTTATACCGAGGTAAGCCGTTCTTGCTCGGTATTGCTTGTTATTGCTCGATAATGCTCGGTATTGAGAGGTTGTGCTCGGTACAATATAGAGTATTCAATACCGACCTTATACCGAGGTAGGCCCTTCTTGCTCGGTATTGCTTGGTATTGCTCGGTAATGCTCGGTATTGAGAGGTTTTACTCGGTACAACTGTGTACCGATATTGTACCAATCCATTATAATCAGTACCGAACGTATACGCATATATAATATAGAATACCGAGTTCGAAACAGTAAAACGTTGATAAAAACAAACAGTACACTAAAAATACTTACTAATATTAAATCAGAAAAACCTTCATCATAACTTAAAGTTTGAGTTTCCTCGCAGAAAAAGAAGTCTTCGAAACAAGAACCTTCAGTCGATTCTTCCATCTCCTAAAATACTGAACTATTTCTCTACGTCAGAAAAAATAAAAATTATGGGAATCGTAGACACTGTAGAACGATATCCTATACAACATCTTAAGTTAAATACATAGAAGGTTTTAATACAATAGGTAAAAGCCGCGTACTTTTTCATTTTCCCGCCATTCTCATGTATATTACGACGGCCAAACCCGAAAAATATTAAAAAATATTGAAAAGTATATGGGCTACCGTCGGGTCAAAATGGGTAAAGTAACTGCCAGATGTCGCGTTATGAAGCCATACCGAACGTAGAGATGCGTCAGGTGGGAGGAGGCAATAAAAATTCCTCCTAAGTAGGCAACTGGCTAATAAAATATTTATTTTTTATTCTGAATTTAAATATTTACTCCGTTGTGAGAAAAAAGTTTAAAAAAATGTTTATATTGATTATGTGTAATTAATAATTTAAAATTTATTATGATAGTTGCCTCTTAAGCTAGCGAATGCCTTTACTTTTTGTTATAAATTTTTTTTTTTGGTTTAGCAATCTTTTATTTTCTACAACAACAATAATATCAAACATACATGAATCTTTTTTCCTCAATGTGTCCTATTAAGAGTCAAATCAAATTCACATTTTAATATTGTTGCGTCCAGGAGTATTCACGGCGGTAGAGAAATATAAAGTTTATCGTCTTAGTGTTGTACGAAAATCCGGCACGCAATCAGATAAGGAGAGAGGGTCTAGCATTTATGAGACACCAAGATTTTTACGTGCCGTCCGTGGATCGCTGAGCTGGCCGCGCCGTTTCGTGCGGCCGGTTGGCTGCACCGACCTTGTGGGCCCCACAGGTGTTGAAAACCAGCATTTTTGCTATTTTTAGGCCTAAAAAAACTCCGAAAAATTCCAAAAAATTCCGAAAATTTCGGAAAAAATTTAAAAATTTGGGAATTTTAAAAATGACAGCAACTCCCCCTCTTTCTCTCCAAAACCTATAAATAGGCCCCCTAGGCCTTTAGAAAAATTGCACCTTTTCTTTCTTTCTCCTTCTAGCTCTTTGGCGGCTGAGGCTTTCGCTATTTGCGAGCGAAAATTTTTTTCCTCCTCGAATTAGTGCCCCTCCTCGCGCGCAGGAGTTACGGGATTTCTTCTCCTCCCCCACGGCTCTCTGGCGGCTGAGGCTTCCGCTATTTGCGAGCGGGAAATTTCCCCTGCTCGAATTAGCGCCCCTCCTAGCGCGTAGGAGTTACGGGACTTGAATGCCATTTGAGCGGAAGTTTGCTGGAGATGGACGATCGAGTTGAAACCCATTAGCAGTCAACGATCGAGTGTGGAGCCAAAGGAGAGAGTTCGAGGGTGCGTTGCAAGTAGCATTCGAGTGAGAAGCCGATGACGAGTAGTAGTCCGCCGACGAGGAGAAGTCCGACGATGCGTAGGAGTCTTCTGACGAGCAGAAGTCTGACGACAGGAAGAAGTCCGATGTCGGGTAGAAGTTCAACGTCGGGTAGAAGACCGACGAAGGTTCGTTGATGAGCAAAAGTCCGACGACGAGTAGAAGTCCGACGATGAGTAGGAGTCTTCTAACGAGTAGAAGTCTGACGACATGAAAAAGTCCACTAACGAGCAGAAGTTCGACATCGGGTAGAAGTCCACTGACAAGTAGAAGTTCGACGTCAGGAAGAAGTTCAACATCGGGTAGAAGACCGACGAGAATTCATCGACGAGCAGAAGTCTAACGTCGAGTAGAAGTCCGCTGACGAGCAGAAGTACGACGTCGGGTAGAAGTCCTCTGATGAGTAGAAGTCTGACCTATGGTAGAAGTTCAATGTCGGGTAGAAGACCGATGAGAATTTGTCGACGAGCAGAAGTCTGCTGACGAGTAGGAGTCCGCTGACGAGTAGAAGTTTGACGTCGGGTAGAAGTTCAACGTAGGGTAGAAGACCGACGAGAATTCGTCGACGAGCAGGAGTCTGACGACGAGTAGGAGTCCGCTGACAAGCAGAAGTTCGACTAAAAGGAGAAGTCCTTCGTCGGGTAGAAGATCGACGATGAGTAGGAGTACGCTAACGAGCAGAAGTCCGACGTCGGGTAGAAGTTCAACGTCGGGTAGAAGACCGACTAGAATTCGTCGACGAGCAGGAGTATGACGACGAGTAGGAGTCCGCTGACGAGCAGAAATCCGACGTCGGATAGAAGTTCAACGACGTCGGGTAGAAGACCGACAAAAATTCGTCGACGAGCAGAAGTCCGACGACGAGTAAAAGTCCGCTGACGAGCAGAAGTCAAGTGTCGGGTAGAAGACCGACGAGTATTCGTTGACGAGCAGAAGTCTGACGACGAGTAGGAGTCCGCTGACGAGCAGAAATCTGACGTCGGATAGAAGTTCAACGTCGGGTAGAAAACCGACGAAAATTCGTTGATGAGCAGAAGTTTTACGACGAGTAGAATTCCGGCGTCGCGTAGAAGTACAACGTCGGGTATAAGTCCGTTGAAAGTCCTGCAAGGCAAAAGTTCAGCGATAAGAGGAAATTCAACATTAAGTAGAAATTTAACTTTGTGTAGAAGTCCATTGACGACATTTTGGTGACGTTAACCAAGGATGTATAATCTATCCGAGGTTGTTTGTCAGAGCCTTTGCTCGATGATGTTGACCGATATTGGATCCAACAATGATGTAAGACCTATCCGAGGTTGTATATCGGAGCCTTTGCTCGACGACGTTAACCTGTGTGGAAGAGGTCGAGAGAATATACCAAGGATATGAGACCTCTCTCGACATTTCCGAGGTTGTATGTCGGAGCCTTTTTTCAACGACGTTTACCTGTGTGGAAGAGGTCGAGAGAATCCACCAAGGATGTAAGACCTATCCGAGGTTGTATGTCGGAGCCCTGCTCGACAACATTAACCTGTGTGGAAGAGGTTGATAGAATCCACCAAGGATGTGAGACCTTTCTGAGGTTGTATGTCGGAGCCTTTTCTCGACGACGTTAATCTGTATGGAAGAGGTCGAGAGAATCCACCAAGGATGTGAGACCTTTTCAACGATGTATGTCGGAGCCTTTGCTCGACGATGTTAACCTGTGTGGAAGAGGTCGGGAGAATCCACCAAGGATGTAAGACCTTTCCGAGGTTGTATGTCGAAGCCTTTGCTCGACGACGTTAACATGTGTGGAAGAGGTCGAGAGAATCCACCAAGAATGTGAGACCTTTCCGAGGTTGTTTGTCGGAGCCTTTACTCGACGACGTTAATCTGTGTGGAAGAGGTCGAGAGAATCCACCAAGGATGTGAGACCTTTCCAAGATTGTATGTCGGAGCCTTTGCTCGATGATCTTAACCTGTGTGGAAGAGGTCGGAAGAATCTACCAAGGATGTAAGACCTTTCCGAGGTTGTATGTTGGAGCCTTTGCTCGACGACGTTAACCTGTGTGGAAGAGGTTGAGAGAATCCACCAAGGATGTGAAACCTATCCGAGGTTGTATGTCGGAGCCTTTGCTCGACGACGTTAACCTGTGTGGAAGAGGTCGAATCGAATCCCCCTGGGATTGATTTTGCTTTGATTGGGAGGGGGCGAACGCCACGTATATCCCTAATCAAAAGTGAAGAAAGTCTATCTTTAGACCGTTACTGCCTTTTTGAGGTCGAGGTTAAGACCTTGCCCAATGAGTAGAAGTCCAACAAGGGACTGTATAAAGCTGGCAATTAATTTGAAGTATCCTCACAATTTGCTCGGATATTCCTGAAATATCAACTTGATGTTGAAGGTATTGGAGGATCTATTTGACCATGGTTTGAGTCAAAGTTGCCCCCTAGTCTGCATCTGCTTCTTATGATATTGATGCTATGTGTGATCTTTTGAGATTGGAGCAAAAGTTTCCCCCCAGTCGGGAACCACGTTCCCACAGACGGCGCCAAACTGTTGCATCCAGAAGTATTCACGGCGGTAGAGAAATATAAGATTTAACGTCTTAGCGTTGTACGAAAATCCAGCATGCAATCAGATAAGGAGAGAGAGTCTAGCATTTATGAGACACCAAGATTTTTACGTGGAAAACCCCTGTAAAAGGGGGAAAAACCACGGGGCCTAGCCCAGTTTGAACGAATCCACTAGTATTTGCAGTCGATTACAAATGAGGCTTTTCCTTGTGAGAAGGCCTTAGCTTGATGTACATCTTATGGAGTACATTACATGATGTAAATACAAAGAGCTACTATCGACATATTCGCTTTGTTAGAAGGATTGCAGTCGGCGGGCAACGTAGGTCAGGAGGACCGTAGTCAGCTGGCGATAGAGGACTGTAGTCGGCGGGCGACATAAGTCAGGAGGACCATATTCAACGGGCGACGGATGTCGGAAAGACTGTAGTCGGCGGGCGACGTAAGTCAGGAGGACCGTAGTCGGCTGGCGATGGAGGTCGGAAGGACTGTAGTCTGATGATGAAGATCAGTAGGACAGCGTCAGGTAGAAGTCCAGCAATGGAAAGAAATGAATCTTCGCATAGACATCCAGCGAAGTCCGATAACCGGTAGAAGTCCGGCGTCAGGTAGAAACTCGGCGAAGAGTGAAGGTCCGACGTCTTTGGTGGCAGAGGAGAACTCCGGCTTCACTTGGGCGGAGTTTCGATGTCAGGAGTGAACTTTGTTGTTAATTGGGAAGGATTTCAGCATCACGTGGAAGTTGTGCAGAATTCCTGCGTTTCCTGAAAATCTGGTAGAGTTCCGGCGTCTTCAGGCGGCAGGAAGAGCTCCGGCAGTGGACGAGGAGGTGAGGAATCTCCTTTTCCCCTTTCTTCTCTTCTTCTTCTCTCTCTTCACTTGAGTCTCCTTTGTGTAGAATGAGGGCTCTATTTATAATTTTTCTGGAGTGACATAGCCCTTAAATAGGCGAGAGATCATGGGCGAATTAGGAGTGGTTTGAATGGACGGCCGATATCGAATCCTTTGATCATGCACCGTTCGTTGGGTATTTTAAGGCCTTAATGATGTCGGAATTTTGCGATCTTGGGCTCGTTGGATTTGTCTCGTCGAGCCGTTCGATTCGAGTATAAGCTTGTCAAAATCGGAGACCGTTTGGTAACTCAAATTGCGGTTTGAATCTTCCAATAGCGCTTTGAGCCCTTGATTCGGACTCATTTGGGCTCGGATTGGGTTGATCTTGGTGTCGTTGGGTTCGTATTTCCGAGACGCTCAGTTTGACTATAAGCTCGCTGAAATCGGAATTCATTTGCTCCCGAAATTAATTTTTGAAGTTTCTGAACTGATTTTGCCTCGAGATTTGTGCCCGATCAAGTTAATTTTGTGATGACGTATCAATATTATTCATGGCTTGGTGCTGTTGCGCTCACCAGATCACCACCAAAGCGCTCTACTTTGAAATTTTCATATATTTCAAGAAAAAATATTTCACATATTTGAGTTATTACATTCGAGGGGCACTTTTCTATCAAAAACAAGTTTGATGTATTTCTTTATTTAAACCATCCAATTTGAATTCTACTGATAATATTCTCATCTATTTCACCAACACTTTGAACATTAGATCAAAGATATTTTAAACGTGCATTCATTTTAATGACTTGATCATTCAAAGTTATAATCCCATCACTAGACTTATTATTACTAAAATTACACTCGATGTATCTAATCTTAAAATTAAACCGGTGTTAAAAATATATAAACATTTCTTATAGTTTTTACTGAAAAAAGACCGGTCATAAAAATTGGAAAAATAAATTCATAAGGAAAAAAAATTTATTTATTAAATAATAATTATTTCCTATAATTTTAACATATAGTTATTAAAAATATTTCTGTATTTTAAAACATATAATACTTTTAGGAATATTTAAATAACTTTCATCAAAAATTTAATATCAAATTTAAAATCATTAACAATAAATGGTAAATACCAAAATTATGCTTTATTTAAAATGCTTTGTCTTTTAATTATTTAAGAAAAAAAGGACAAAAGTCATCTAAAGTTTTGTTTTTTTAGCCGGTCGCCCATTTAAAAGGCTATTGGCACTTTATTTTCAAAACAAATACCATATTAGCACAAATTATAAATGGGCAACTTGCATGCTAAGGTATTGACCATTCGCCTGCAAAACGATGACTAGGCATACTTTTAATTTTTCTATTAACTTATTTATTATACATTATTTTAAAATTTCCCTCAATAAAAACAATTGTTGCATCTCATCAACAATCCAAAATTCATCCAAAGCATGTCAATGTGTTCTATCGAAAATTTTAGTTGTTTTGAAAAGCATTAAGATTTCGTTTGTGACAGCTTTTGTGCTGTAAGTAGCTTTCTAGTACATTTTTGTACAAAAAAGCCGTTTTAGAAAACAATAAGAAAACCGCCCCATACAAAGCCTAAGAAAGCTACCCTCAAAGAAGCCTAAACTGGACGTAGAAAATTAGCATGAAAATATTAATATTAATCATAATTATCCAAACGATACATAATCATGTTACTCATCATGTAACAATTATTCAAACAGTAAAGCCCCCTTCAATTCGCACACACAGTTCATCACTACTGCAACACAAACAAAAGAAGAAGAAACAATATTCCTAATATGTGGTAGGAGGAACTCGAACTGATCCCGTCCCAGAATCCCATATCGGTTTTCCGTAAAGAACAACATTATGATCACGTTGCATGAGAAGCACATAATTATCAATCGTTCCGTTCGTTGCAGTTTGCCAAATAAGCTTCCCGTCCTTGTCGTGGATGGCGAGGTTCCCGTCGGTCTGTAGCCGCAGCTCACATTCGCTGCCTTTATCGTTCGTATGGGTGTACCATATTGCTTGCGACGAGCTGCCATAGAGGACGAGGTTGCAGTCAGGTTGCATCAGTAATGTGTAATTTCCATTCGATATTTTTTGACCAGTTTTCAGTATATCGCCTGGTAACAACTGGTTCGTCGGAGCTGTGCTTACACCTGCTGCAAGTAGGCCCAAGGCGGCGACAGCAACAGCCATGAAGCAGAAGGAAGCATGGCGAAGAGATAGAGAGAGAGCCATGTTGATGCTAGTTGCTAACTGGAACTAGCTGAGGCTTCGATGTTGCTGTACTTGCTTTTAAGCTTTGGCCTCTATTTATAAGCAAAGAGATCAAATGCTTACGAAGAGGACTCATTCAAAGGTTAAAAGGACTGTGCGACGAGTTCAATTACTTTGAAATCGAGACAAATGAAAATAAAAATAAAAATTCTTCATCAATTCAGTATTTTTCATACTGTTTTTTTTTGGTTGGCCTGCAAACATTAAATATTAGAGAAATCCGGCTTTGAGAATGAATGCGCGGCTCCTACAATTGGCAAACGGCTATTCAACTTCTCATATTTTACAGATATCTTTAGACAATTGTGCCTGACTTTAATTGTATTAGATCAAATAAGATGATAAATTTATATATAATATAGTATAATGTGGCTTTATTTTTATTGTAACATAATGATATAAAAGCATAATTAAATAAAGATTAGATTGATGAATCATTTCATAATTATACTTTATTTCATAATTTTAGAATCTATTTTGGACAAATTACTTATTGGTTTACTTTTCTTATCATAGCCTGAACTTTTGTTTGGTTATTATTATTTTTTTTTGTTTTCAAGAAATTTTTTTGCTTGGAAGTTATTTTTCAGAGCTAGTTTAGGCTTCATTAAGGGCAACTTTTGGCAAGGGGCGGATGCAGCCTTAATTTTAAGGGTTTAAAATGTGTAGAGATTTTTTTTTTGCCTTGAAGTCGGCTTAACCCCTATTTGTTCATATACTTGATCATTGTATGTTTCGCAGATATGTCGGGGGCCCAAGGGGGCAGCGCCCCCTGTCGGGGTTAAACCTATTTTGGTTGTAAGGATATTTTTAAATTTTCATTACTATTTCTCTTTGTATTTGGTTCAATTGTTTACAAATCCACGAAGTAAAGACTAAAATAAAAATGTAGTGGGACAAATTACCTACATAATCATATAATAAAAAAAATTAAATTTTTTCAGTTGGGCCAACTGACCCCCTTGACATAAGGTGGATCCGCCCTTGCTTTTGCCACTATTTTTTCTTTGTTTCTAATAAATTTATGTACTAGAAAGCTATATTTAAAAAACAGTAAGGAAATTATCCCAAACAAAACCTTAAAAAATAGCTTTATCTATAGCAGTTTTATAATTATCTTTCTAAAAAATTATTGTCATCCTAAATAGATTCTTATTCCTTGAATAAAATATCTTTCTTAAATAGTAATTTTATTTATTATTTTTAAATTCAGTCAATTGTAAATATGTATATATTTTTGAATGTTAATGTTATGAATCTATTTGCTATATTGGAAGCACAATAGCTTCAAAAAGCTTAATTTTCTTAGAATGATTTGCATGATCATAACTATAATATGAGACAATTAGAAGTCGCTGAAATTCACACAGCTTGCGTTGAGAAGAACCAGGATATTTTAGCCCCAAATGATGGAGAGGGGCAGTTAGTCATTCAAGCATTGGAGATTTGGTCGATCTTACTAGAGAGTTTTCATGTCCTTCCAATCTTATTTGATATTAATTTGAACAATTTGGGCATAATTGCTCATTCAATTCATCAATGAGAATTTGACATTGAAATATATTCTCAATACTAAAATTTAAGGGTCGAAAGATATTATATTTTTTGCGTAATTCATTTGTGATGGCTTTCTTAAACGACGACTTTCTAGTATAAAAATTTCTATTTTTAAAAATTTTTGAAGAAAAAAGTTGTTTTAGAGAGTAGCAAGAAAGTTGTCTCAAATAAGTTTTAGGCTTCGTTTGGGACGACTTTTTTTATTACTTTTTAAAACAGAAACTCTATTTTAAGAAGCAATAGAAAAACCGTCCCAAACGAAGCCTTAGTATAATATCAGAAATTTTCTTTCCAAAAAGTTTTGAAGTATTCAATCAACTCTGAAACGTACGTAATTGGTAAGGCTCTAAAAAACTTATTGCTCTACAAAAGTTTTTTTGTTTCATTCTAATCTTTTTCTTGCACTGTTTTATATAGTGTCTGTGTGTGTGGAGTATTTGAAAGACTTAGCCTAATTTAGCTTTTGGACAATTAGCTATAATCATAATACTTCAAAGTTTTATGTTTTAGCACTTTAAAAAATCTCTCCTATAGATGTTTTCATCCGATTATTTCAGTGGCAAAACAGCTATTGTTCAAGCTAATTATATACGGAGAAACACTGAATTCTAAATATGTGAAGCAAATGGCAGTAGTTAAATTAAGGCTCCGGTCAAAAATCGTACGGTCCGAATGTATACCGAGCAATATCGAGTTCAAAATACGGAGTTTTGGTGACATGGCGCGTGGTTATTGGTCTCTGAACACATTCGGACACCGGATGTAATAATTGCTCTCGTTTGGGACGGCTTTTTAATTGCTTCTTAAAGCAGCTATTTAGTACAATTTATTTATTTTTTTAACTAGAAAATAGTTTTAAGAAGCAATAAAAAGCCGTACCAAATGAAGCCTAAATCTAGTTCAAAAAGTTTTAATAGACAAAGGGAGGAAAAATAAACAAAACATTTTAATAGAACTTAAAGAAAAATAAATTCTAGTTCAAAAATTTTTTGTACTAATAAGTTGCTTTAAAAAATAATAAGAAAATTATCCCAAACGAAGCCTAAGTTGTAATTTTTTAGTGGGTAGTGTGATGGTATAGAGTTAAAAATTATTGCGATGTTATTGAGATTCATAGAAAGAGAACATCTAAACTTACCAATAGAATGGTGTCATTGAAAGAATCAACGTGATTTTTAGGGGTGTCAATTTCGGGTCACGGGTCGGGTTCGGGTCGAATTATGAATTGACCCGGGTTCAATCGGGTCGACTCTAACCCAACCCGGGTAGGCAAACGGGTCGAAAATACGGACCCGGACCCGACCTGTCGGGTTGTCGGGTTGACCCAACCCGACACGGGAAGCGAGCTAATATTACGTGAATGAGTGCTAATATTATTTTGGAATGGTGTAATAAATATAATATTATACCTCATCTGTTAAAGGCCATATGTAGCTCTGGATTTTGGGTTACATGAAGAAGTCTTTTTTAGAAAGAAGATATATCTCTCATATTTAAAAGTTTAAAGACAAGTCAATAAAGATTGAAAAAGAAATCTCTAATGCTAAGGCATGTTGAATTCAAATAGCCCTGTAATCTTCATAAAAGAATGGATAAAGTCAAGTCTCCGAATAAGTTTAAATCTTCGAAAGGAAAATCGGCCAAGAAGGCCAATAAATAATTCCTTATGTCCTTACCAAATTTGCTTGTTGGAACGTAAGGGGGTTTAACAGTCTGGAAACTGTTAGTTCTTGCAAGTCTTTAATAAGCACCCATGATCTTAAAATGTTATGCATTTTGGAAGCCAAAATTTCTTCATCTTCTGTTTTGGATCCTTGGTTTTTACGCACCCACCGACTTTTTGAAAACGAAGATTGTTGCCATAACTTTGAGGATTCATCTATCGGACGTATCTGGATTAAGTGGGATAATTCAGTTATTTCCTTTTCTAAGATTTCCTCCTCTCCTCAATATATTCATGGAACCATTTCTGTGGGTTCCCTCCCACCAATTTTTCTTACTGTGATCTATGCCTTCAACAATGTGGAGGATCGTAAACATCTTTGGGAGGCTCTTTCTACTATTTCTAACACTTTGGATCAACCTTGGGTTATCATGAGAGATTTCAATTGTTACAGATTTGAAAATGAAAAAGCTGGGGGCTCTTCTCCTTCCAATAGCAGATTGGGAGAATTAAACAGCATTATTTTTAAATGTGGGGTTCATGATCTCTCCTCCACGGGTCTTTTTTACACTTGGTACAACCAACGGGTGGAAAATCCTATCCATATCAAATTAGACAGAGTTTTGGTGAATAATGCACTATTGGATTTTTTCCCTACTGCCTACTACACTGTTGAATCACATCTTGGCTCAGATCATTCACCTTTAATCTTCAACTCTGTCACGACCCGACCCGGGACGGATCCTGCTCGCACCGGGTCGCGACCAGCCAAACAAACCAGCTAACCAGGATCTGGCTTTGGAATTTGCTTCAGAACTGATTCTTCCAAACATTTCAACTTAAAAACAGACACACAGAGCCACTATGAAACATCAAATGCAGCGGAATAAATTATCTATATTTCTTTCTTTTCCTCAAAACAATCATCTACAACTACAGACCATGGCTCAGACAGAAAGAAACAGAGCAGAAGAGCCATGTCTGTATAAAAATCAAAAGTACAAAACAATACCTACAGATCAGACTCTGAACTCTAGTCCAAGACCTCCTTCCCTTTCCCAGAACCTGAAAACCACCAGAAAACAAGGGTGAGCTCAACAGCTCAGCAAGATGACAAACCTTCAATCAAAACTTTCAGAATCCAAAACCAAACACTTCAAATCAAATCCGTACAGAAACCAGAACAGAATCAGACAGATATCAAAAGCATACAGATCAGAACGAAACAGATCAAATCAGAACAGATACGGTCATATATCAAATCAGAATCAAACTTGCTTACAGAACAGATATGGAAATCAAAAGTTCTTTCAAATCAGATATCAGATATTATTTAATTAAAAGCTAAATTCCCTGAAACTGACAGAATCTCTATGGATTCCGGCCCCTTATGCTTCCCTTTGTGCTCACGGCACCAGACAGATGTGCTTATAGCACAAGAACATATTTTATCGGATCCGGAACAGAACTGATTTCAGATTTCAGATTGAGCTCATTTCAGATTTCCCGGACACTAACTGAATCTCTTAGGATCCGGACCACTTATAACTCCCTTTTTATAACATATACAGATAGCATATCAATTCAGAAGAAATCTGGACAAAATCAGAAATCACACGAAAATCGGGCAGCACAACGGCTGTATACGGAATTTACATAATTTTCTTGAAAAATCACAGAATACCAAATTTGCACAGAATGTAGATAACAACATTGCAAGACTTTAATTCTATTGCTCAGACAATTTTAGACTACACAGAAAAATACAGTCGACGGAAAACGTCGTCAAATCAAAACTACCCGGACAAAAATCTACAGAAAATAATCAAAATGTGCACACTCGGCACGTCAACAACATACGGAAAATTACGTGGTAAAAACTGAACCAGACGGAAAATACGGACGAAAATCACTAACAAAAATCAATTCCGGACAGATAATACCGCCAAACACAACGGTTCTGAAACTTGAGAAAGGCGGATTGTGCCTTACCTTGCGTACAACAATATCTTCAACAGTCTCGTCGGATGAAAACGGACCGGCGTCGCCCAAAAATCAAGTTTCCCAATTTTCTTCTCGACTTTTTCTCTCCTCAGAAATCAGATATTTTATTTTATGATTTTCTCTCTCTTCAAAACGATTGATTTCCCTTATATTTACTTCAGATCGGCCAGGCCGATCGCACGATCGTCCTGGCCGATCAGAACAAATCAAATCATCCTGGGACGATTTCTCAGGACGAATGCTGAATTTTCTTGGACGATAAAAACCCCCACTCTCTGACTTGCATCATCCCGGGACGATCCCAGATCGACCCGGATGATACCTACAGGAAAATTTTCCTGGAACTTCTGGGCAAATTCTGGAGCAAATCTTCAACTGATCGTCCCAGGACGATCCCAGATCGTCCTGGACGATCCTCGAGTAGAAACAGAACTTTACAAACTCTTCTCATGAGAAGCCTTTATCTGTTAGGTTTATGTTTAAGAATTATTGGATTAACATGGAAGGGTTTTGGGATGATGTGCTGCATGCCTTCTCTTCTAGATCTGTTAGAAGTCCTAATGGCATCTTTTCAACATAGCTTACAACGGCTTAAGAGGGCTTTTAAAAACAGAACTTGGGCTTCTTCTTCTTACCTTTCTAACGCTTTGTTAGAAGTTAAGAGCAAGCAAAATCTTTGCTTGGCTGAGCTGCAAGCAAGTCCTCTTGACTTGGAGTTAAACCAAAACCTTAAGAGAACTAATGATGAGTTGGCCTCTTTACAAGCTAACTGGACTTCTTGGTTAGCACAACGTGCTAAAACTTTATGGCTTACTAAAGGTGAAGATGACCTGGGTTTTCTTTTTGCTAAAATTAGAAGTCGCAACAATAAGAACTGTATCAAGGAGATCACTACATCTGAAGGTCATTTTACTTCTTTTATTGAGATATTAAGAGCCATTATTAGGCATTTTGAGGGCTTATATAATACAAACCATTCTAAACTTCAACTCCCTCTTAACATCCCCTCGGGTAACCTGGTTCCTCCTCAATTTTGTGACATGCTTGTTGCTCCTTTATCTTTTGAGGAAGTTAAAAAGGCTGTTTTTGATGGGAATGAGAACACTGCCCCTGGGTCTGATGGTTTTTCCTATGCTTTCTATAGGAAATCTTGGCATCTTATTGGTTTGCAAGTGTTTAATGCTGTAAACAATTTTTTTTCTAATGGTTTCTTGCCGAGAGGTGTTAAGGCTACGACCAAAGCTTTAATAACCAAAATTTCTCATGCTGCAAACATCAACGACTTCAGGCCCATCTCCCTCTGTAATGTTCTTTACAAAATTGTTGCCAAAATTCTTGCAAACAGGCTGAAAGTGGTACTTTCGCACATCATTCATGAAAGTCAATCTGGCTTTATTACAAATAGATGTTCTACTGACAACATTATCCTTGCTGCTGAAATTCTTAGGGATTTTAAGGGTTCTGAAAAATATTTTGGTGCTAAACTTGATATAAAAAAGGCTTTTGATACCGTCTCAAGGGAATTTATCATTGCTAGACTTTCTCAGAAGGGGTTCCCTAAAGCTTTTGTTAAATGGATTAAAGGATGCATAAGTGATTTTCACTTTTCCATTTGTTTAAATGGATCTCTTGAAGGCTTCTTCAATTCTTCTTCGGGACTTAGGCAAGGCTGTCCCTTATCACCCCTTCTTTTCTGTATTGCTATGGATGGTCTTTCTCAAATCTTTTCAGACACTCATAATTTCCAAGGCATTTATTGTAAAGATTTTCTTATTAGTCATCTGATGTATGTTGATGACCTTTTAGTGGTTGGCAAATCCTCCATTGAAAATGCTACACATCTGAACAGATGTTTACAGATATTTGGATCGTTATCTGGACTTCACATTAATACCAACAAGAGTGCCATCATTTTCTCACATCATGGCCTGAAAAATCAAAGGATTTGTGATGAGCTTGGCATTCATAATGTCAATCTCCATCTTACTTACTTGGGCATTCCCATCTCTACAAAAAGACTTAAAATTTCTCACTTCCAACCTCTACTGAGCAGAATTTCTGCTCTACTTGCAGGTTGGAAAAATAAGTTTCTCTCTTTTGCATGTAGGGTCCAATTTCTCAAATTCACAATCTCCAACACCCTTGCTTATTAGATTAGGGGTTCCATAATACCTAAGAGTTGTTGTGCTTCTATCAACAAACTTTGCGCAAAGTTTTTATTTCATAACAACTTGGTGGATAGGAAATTACATTTTATATCTTGGGCCACTATCACCCTTCCTAAATCTAAGGGTGGGCTTGGTATACCTTCTATTGAGGCTCTCTATTTTGGGGTTTTTTGTTCTATCATTGGTAGGTTTTATAACAATCAAAACCTTCTAACTCTCTGGTACAAAGCCAAATTCATATCTCCTTGGAAACCTCCACCTTACACTGCCTCCAAATCCTGGAAGAGAATTTCGGAGACTGCCTACAGGATTAAGGATGAGTTAAATTTTTCTGTGTCCAATTTCAGTGATTTTGCTTTTCTTTGGGACACGTGGCTATCAGGTAATTTCATTGGAGAGGCTGTGTGTGTTTTGGAAGCCTCTTTGGTGAAAGACTTATTTTTTAATGATATTTGGCACCTTCCTACTGCTATTCCTTCGAGCATTAAAGATCAAATTTTGGCTGTGGAAATCAATAGGAATAATGAGGTTTTGTGGAATGGTTCCCAGAAGTGGTTATTCAAAAACTTTATTGAGTTTTATTATGCTTCCTTGCTGAATGTGGGCTGGTATAATTCTATATGGCATAAATCCCACGCATTGAAATTTGCATGTTTTGCTTGGATGGCAAGATTGGGTAGGCTCAAAACAGCAGATAATCTTCTTTTAAGAGGCATTCAGGTGCCTTTGAATTGCTCTTTATGTTTGGGAAATCTGGAGAATCATTCACATTTATTTTTTTCATGTGACTTTGCATTCTATGTCCTGAAAACTATTCTGCCAGATTTCAACTGCTTCTTACTTAGGACAAATTTATCTAAGACTCTTGAATTTATTGAAAATTCAGTCTGGTTCAACAAAACAGAAAAAAATTTCTGTTTTCTTGCTTTAAGCTGCATTATTTATCATATATGGAGAGAACGAAACAACCGACGCTTCTCTGGTCTTAGAATTAATGTGGCTAGATTGATTTGCAATATCACTTCGGCTTTAAGATTGAAAAGTTTAAAATGGAAAAACAGAGAATCATTGTTGCGCAGGTTCTATGTTATTTAGCTTGGCCGGCTTGCTTTCTCTTATGGAGGGCTTTGTTTTCTCTTTTGGCTTATTGGAACCTCAATTCTGAGGATGGTTTCATCTGGTTCAGTTTTGCTATACTGATTATTTATCAATTTCAGACCTGGGACAGTCTTTTTTGGGAATGTGATTTTTTTATTTCGCTTTCACATTCCAGTTTGCTTCTGGATCCTTTTTCTAGCACCTCTCGGGTATACATCAAAGACTATGGCAGTATTTTTGTGGTGGTCATGGGCCAAATGGACGATGATGAGCAAGGACTGTCTCTACGAGCTATGGAGGGTCTTTTTGGCAACCTGGCTCATTTTTGTGGCTTCTTTTTGTCAGGCTGGAGGCACTGTGACAGCCAGTTTTGCTGGGTTCTTCGATGCTTACTCAGATTTTGTGGGCAACCAGTGCCACCGTCTGTTTCAATTCGATTACGATTCTGAAATTATTTGATGATTGAGACAGCGCCTGAATTCTGAGTCTAATATTGTTGCCAATTTCCATTTACTTTTTTCTGCTATAGTCTTTGTGAATTTTGTTTAGTTTTAGTTCTTTGCCTTTCTTTTCTTCATGTTACTTGTAATTTGAATTCTCTTTTTTAATATATGGGCTTTTCACGCCCCGGGTTTTCCCAAAAAAAAATCTTCATAAAAGAGGAGATATATATAGAAATAAAAAAAATAAGGCTCGGCTCATCATTCCTGTTATAGAAACAATTAGAAGGAATAATATGTCTTACTTCTAGAAGAACAAGTTTCTCAACTGAGCTGACGGACGAGAAACGTCTAAAGTTACCCAAAATTGAAATTTGATTTTCTCTCTCATCTCTTTCTTCCCTAATCTCCTTAGTTTCCTCTCTGTTTGGCGAAAAAAAATAATGAAAAGAAAATGGAATTTAATAAAGCCATATGGCTTTATTTTTATTATTATTATTTAATATATAATCATATTATTATAATTAATTTTAAGTAAAAATTCATAGAAATTCATTTAGATTTCAAAAATTACAAAAAAAAAAAAAAAACATAAATTATCTCATTTAATTTAGAAAATTCTAAGGAAACCAAATTGCAAACGGACACTCGACGGTAACCCCACTTGTACTGACAGATGTCGATTTCTTAAGAAATTTCAACATTGCCCAAAAATTATAAAAAAATAGGATAATTAAAGCACTACATCATATATATTTTTGATAAGACGGTTTGTGATTTGAACTTCTAATGACTCCTGAAATAATTATTGACTTCCCTAGGTTAACAAAAAAAATCTTGAAAATTTAAGGCTTTCACATAGCTTGGGTTTTATATCTGGGTTGGTCATATGTACTGGTCTCAAAAGTATTATAATCTACGTATACTAATAATTGTACTATATATGTTAACTCTATGACATGGTCAATGGCCAACTATAGTGAGCTTGCATTTTCCTCGTGTCCACCACTCAACGATTCTAGTATGTCATACGTCCATATGAAGTAGTCAACATGTTGTGTTTGTTCATAGAAAAAGTTATATTTTGCCAACTAAATTTATCTTTTTCTTTGATGAACTTCCCTCATGACAAGCCTTGAATCCGACGGTATTAAGGTGCAAGCCTACTGGAGCAACCGTGTGGAATCCCCCTCCACACTCCCTTGAGTCCCCCCTCACAGGATCTTCTCCCTCTCAGACTTCACCTGTTTCTCACTCCCTTTCAAACTCTCTCTTCAAGTCCCCCCCAAAAGAACGAAAGACACTTATCAAGTGTCATGTCATAGCTTAAATAAAAGATCTCAAAATGAGCTCATTAATGTAAGTTGCCAACTTTATCGTCCTGTACGATTAGTACAATTTAAGCCCAATCAGCCATGACGATTTGAGACGATCATAAGAAATTTGTTCATATCGTCCCGGACGATATATATATCGTCCTGGACGATTAGTATAAATTGTGAAATATCGTCCTGAACATCGCCCTGAAAAAGAGCTGTCCGATATCCAATCGTCTAGCATATCGCCCCGTATCGTCCAGCGCATCGTCTAGGACAATCCTGCGATTGTTCAGGATGATTTGATCGAATCAATCAGCCTTTAATGCTTTCCAAAGATACTAGATCAATTTAGGCATAATTGCGTTAGATCGTCCAGGACGATATGAATATCGTCCTGGCCGATTTCCTAAAATAAAGAATACCTAAACTGATCATGGCGGCTGATTCTTTCTTAATTGAACCTATCATCCAAGCCGATACAAGTATCGTCCAGGCCGATCTTAATGATGGCTGCCTTGATGAGGATGCCCTAATTAGGGTTTCTGCTTTTGAATCAATCGTCCATGACGATAATAATATCGTCCCGGACGATGTTACAAAAAACAGTAAACTCTATAAAACAGTCAGAAAAATCTTTCAAGTTATAAAGCGTCAGAAGTCACACCAAATACAATAGACTCAAGAAAGAAAACCGGGTACAACTGACTCAACCTAGTCTATCCAATCTTGAGCTGGTTTCAAATTGCAGTCTGATCATATAGACCTGAAATGTCAGTAGATAAGGAAGTCGTAGAGAACATATTATCAAAATCAAAATAAGACTGTTTGCAATAAGAGTGTTTGCTATCATCAAAATCATAATCCATGAAAATAGATCCGCAACAATCTCCCCCTTTTTGATGATCCGCAATAATCTCCTAATCTCCCCATCACTAAAATAAAACTTTAAAAATATGGGAGAAATTTTTTTTTTTTTGTTATTTTTAATTAATTTTTTGAAAGAAAAAATAAAAAAAATAACACATATTCAACAGTACGTTCTACCCCTTTGACATTATCAAAAAGAGAAGGGGCACAAACAATAAAAACAAAATGATTAAAAGACAAAAATGATCCCTGATCTAATAAACAAAATAAATATTCTTAAAATGAGAAAGTTACCTTTTGGTTTTAAGAAAAAACTTAGTAGAATTGTATTGACAACACATAGTCCGAAAAATGTTAGAAATTCAGAATTTGATAATCCAAACTCTAGTTCTTTTAAAAGACTAAAAAACTTTTTAATTCAATATCTAAGTCATGAAAAAAATTAGAGAAAGAAATAGTACTTTTTCAAAACTCCTTTTATAAAATATATCTATTATAAGATTAATTCACTAATTGTTGAATCAAGAATCAAAATTTTCAAACTCAAGTATCGAAAGTATCAAGGGTTTTTTTTAAGCTTTAAGAAGTATAAGAATGATAAGAATTAAATTTTGTTGGCTCATTTTATGCCTCTTGACAATTGGTTGGTGCACTACGCATCTTTTGATTTTTTATATACTTTGTGTATTCCCTTTTTTCTTCAATTTGGCGTCTTTGCGCATCTTTTATTTTTGGCATCATTGAATAATTTTTTTTTGAATATGCTACCTTTCTGTAATCTTAAAAAAAAAGTAAACTCATCCTATTGACAAAGCGAATTGTTGATGAAGAAAATTATGAGTTAGATTCAACAACTTGCAAAAGATCCCTATGCGATAAATAAAATGTATGGAGATAAAAAATTTTAGTTTCAAAGACTAATTTAAAATATGAAAAAGATTTTAAATCAAAAATAAAATAATCTCTTTTATGAAGGAAATAGAGATTGAGACTCAAAAACACGAGTTTCCTTCCTTTGATTGTTTTTAAAGAAGTCAATTACAACTTACCAAAGATTTCAAGAAAAAAATAGGAAGTATATTTTTTCCATTTTTAGAAAAGTGAATGTATGTGTTGATCAGAAAAAAAAATTCACAAAACAAGTAAAAAAAATCAAAGAATAAACAAAGACAAAAACACAAAATAAAATTGAAACAAAACAAACAAAAAAGAAAAAATAACTAAAAACAAAATACAACACAAACACACAAACAAGCCTTTTAACCATTATCTTTCTCCTGGTCCTATGCTTCAGAAATTAGGTCTACCCAGGAGATTTTTTACTTTTAATTATTTCCCTAGTTTAAAATGTGCTTCGCTTTATCCTTTTGTTTTGCAGGAAGAATTCTTAAATTATGGCACTGATTTTTCATATGTCCAGGCTTCTTACATCGAAAGTAAATAACGTTAGAAGAAATATTAACATCCTTACTATTTTTACCTTTATTCCTCTTTTATTGATGCTTATGCTTTGGTGAGCTTTTTGATTTGCTTGACAAGTCATTGCATTCGTCACCAACTAAGCTATCTTTTTCCGTATCTTCAACTTTTAGAACAATCGTTTCACCTGCATCCATAAGTCTTTAACCCAAACTTTGCTTGTAGGTAATGAGTGAGCCAATCAATTTATCAATAGAATATTTATTCAAATCTTTTGATTCATAAATAGCAACTACTTTAGCATCAAACTTATCTAGTAAACAACAAAGAATTTTATTAACTTTTTCAAAATTTGAAAATTCTTTTCTCTAAGCATACAATGATGTCACAATTTGAATAAACCTAGTATATATGTCTAAGATTATCTCATAAGGTTTCATGGAAAATAGTTCATAACCATGTAATAATATATTCAACTTTGATTGCTTGATTTCACTAGTACCTTCGTATATGATGTGTAGTTTATCCCAAATTTTCTTACCAGTAGTGCACGTGGATACTAACATAAAGTTTTCAGAATTCTAAGCACAAAAAAAGTAATTTAATGATTTTGCATTCAATTGAGCATTGAGTTGTTCTTCCATATTCCATTGATTAAAAAGAATATCAGTTTTAACTCCATTTATAACATGTGATGGTAATATATAACAAGTTAAAATCATATGCCAGATGCGAAAATTAATTGATTGCAAAAAAATAGACATGCGAATTTTTCAAAAATCAATGTAATATTTTCAAACAAATGTGGTTTGGTGATTAAATAACCTTCCGCAATATTATGATTTGAAAAATTAGCCATGGATCGAAATTCAAAAGCTTTTAAAAACTAGATTTTATGAATATTGCTCTAATATCACTTGAAAGTTCATTAGGGATGTTAGGCCTTATGAACTAGCCCAAGGCTAATTAAAAGAGAGGTAAATTGATATTTTAAAAAATCTTTAAACCAAAGACAACAAACCAAGATCACCATAAAGAAATCAACGATGCAGAAATTAAATGCGGAAGTAATAAAGGAAGAAACACACCAGATTTATAGTGGTTCGGTCAAAGGTGGGTGGGAAAATTAAATGCTGAAGTAACAAAGGTGGTCTGGTGATTGAATAACCTTCCACACCCGCCACCAGCCGCCCCAGCCAGTCGCGCACCCGCCGCGTCCCTCGCACCTGTTGCCCCAGCTAGCCCGGATCCGTCTCCTTCACATTTCGGGTTAGGTCAACCCGGCAACCCGCCGGGTTGGATCTGGGTTCGAATATTCGACCTGTTTATCTACCCGGGTCAGGTTAGGGTCGACCCGATTGAACCTGGGTTAGTTTCGGGTTCAACCCGAACCCGACCCATGACCCGAAATTGACACCCGGACCACTATCATGATTGCCCTATTTCTTCTGCCGACATAGGTTGATGTGAATTCAGCTGCAACTTGCAACTCGCCACTAAAGTATAAAAGTAATCGTGAAATTCTACAAAGAATAAAGATGTATGAAGAAGCTAACAAGACATCTTCACTATACAGATACACTAAGTTTTTAAAAATTTAAGTGATTCTACTTGACTTTCATTTTACTATCCTCTTCAAATTTATAAAATTTGCTTTGGTTTTAAAATTAAATTGTAATAAAAATAATATTAATTTTTATAGGAATATTTTTTCATTACTTAATAAGATTATATGAGAGACTAACAACTATTAACATGGATATCTCAAAAATCTTCTAAATTTTAAATCTAATATAAAATAAATATATATTACTTCTATAATAATTTTTTATAATAACTAATCAACTTCTACATAATATGTTTAAAATGACATATATTAATTCAAATAATATTAATCTTGTCTATTACCTCTCTAACATATTCTTTCGTTAAGCGATAAATATCAAAATATCACAATTTTAAATTTCTCTTGATTTTTTTTTTCATTTTTTAAAAATAAAGTTTTACAATTATATTAATTATATATTAATTATGCTAGAGCTTCAAATGAAACTCAATATTAAATAATCTTATACAAAAATTAAACTTATAACTACTCAATGACCTAAGAAACTTCACTCCTCAATCAGAGAATGGAGCCAGCCACTTCGTTTGGGAATTATTTCAATCTTCACAGCACTCAGGATTATTTCAATCTTCACAGCACTGCTCTTCATCTTTGTTTTCAGCCCTCTGTTAGTTTTGCGATATTGTTCGATTGAGCATTGCTATGTTTTAGCTGCAGCTCAAATTCTTATAGCTTGTCAATTTCTGAGTTGTAATTTTCCCTTCATGTAACCATCTTTTTCACAGTTAATCATATAGAGGCTCAGCCCCTACTTTTCCCCAAGAAATTAAAAAAAAAAATCAAACATAAAAAGTAGTGCAAGACGATATCATAAATCTTAAGCATAAATCAAAGGTGTAATGTTGAAAGCAAAAGCAGAACTTGAAATACAAAATCTTCATACTTCTCGTCACTGATGTAACATTATTCGATTAAAATAGCAAAGTCCTTCAAACACAAGAATCCAAATCACACATTCACCAGACAGAAAACAAGGCATCATTTGTTCTTCCAATCTTGAATTCTACTTTGTGGCTGCAGATAAAACTGTTCCCGTCCCAGAATCCCAGGCCGGTACGCTGTAGACGACAAGATTGCGATCGCGTTGCAGGAGAAGAACATAGTGACCAACTGTACCGTTTGTTCCAGTTTGCCAAAGGAGCTTCTCATCCTTGTCGTTTATGACGAGGTTGCCGTCGGCCTTCAACCAGAGTTCGCATCCACTGCCTTTGCCGTTGGTGCCGGTGCTCCAGACAAAAACGGAGGGGTTGCGGTAGAGGGCAAGGTTGCAGTCCGTTTGCATCACTAAGGTGTAAAGTGGATTTGATATATTCTGACCAGTTTTTAGAACATCGCCGGACAACATATGGCTCATCTGAGCCATGCTTCCGCCTGCAAAGAGGCCACAAACAGCCATGAAAAGGGCCAGGAAGTAGAAGAAGGAAGCATGGCGAAGCATGACCATATTGATCTTATTTGCTTGGATTAAGTATTGTTATTGAAGCTTTTGATCTATGGCCTCTATTTATAAGCGAACTGCTTAGCCGATTAGCAAGTTGAATTGGTTTTAGATTCAAATATCAACGGTCTAACGCATGTTTTAGAACCAGGTCGTATCGTTGATAACATCATAATTTGTTTGGATGAAGGTTTATTATTTTATTAAAAATTGTACAAAGTGATCGAGTGCAAAGAAAGTCAACTCCTTTGAATACATATAAATATAAAAAATATATAAAATTTTTTGATTTAATACTTTTAATAAATTATCATCAATTCCTACAATTAAGCATTATATAGCATAAAGCATAAACACAGCTTTGCTATAATACTTGCACTGCTCCTCCAATTGGCAACAGAAGAAAAATTCAACTTTTTATGATAGAGAAATGCCGGCCTTAATTCCCGTACATCAATAAGAAGCCTAAATCTACACTCTAAAAAGGGTAAAAAAAAAAAAAAAGTTGAACTTAAAGAAAAATAAATTCTAATTCAATGAATTTTTTACTAAAAAATTATTTTAAAAATCAATAAAAAAACTGTCTCAAATGAAACCTAAGTAGTAATTTGTTAGTGGGAAGTATGATGGTATAGAGTTAAAATTATTACGATGTTAATGAGATGCATACATAAATAACATCTAAACTCTCGAGTAGAATGGAGTCATTGAAATAATCAACGCGATTTTGAATGAAATGAATAAAAATAAAAGATTACATAAATGATTGCTAATATTCCCAAAAGAAGAAGGCATCCCGAAAGGGGAGAGTCTTCTTCCATTTGGGAGATCGAGTTGGTGGCTTCAGATATCCAAAGAGAAAAGACAATACCCTCTTTCCAAGGGGGAATTGTCTTCGTTTGGATATTCAAGCCACGACGGATCCAAGGAGTCCAAGGAGAAGAAGACACCCAGAAGACTGAAGACCAATATCCCACTCAAAGTCATTTGCGTCTGTCATAGGTTTAGAAATCCGGGTTATTGGCAGTGGTGCCCAGCCACTTTATTTTCTGCATATCTGGGTTGTAATAAGGGCAATTTGCCTATGGTCATTTAGTTGATTATTCTGGATTTATATTGATGTGCTTTCCTGATGTGCGCAGTAGAAATTCCTGCTTTTTCTAGGTTTATTTCTTGCATGTCGCTTTTATTTTCGCATGGATTTCGTTAGGCTCCTTAAGGACTGCAAAATCTTTTCTATTCATAACCAAAATTTAATATTTAAGTTTTAATTAACATAGAAACCTAACGAACCTAGGGAATTATCGGAGTCGTCCGGGGTCGCATGCATATTATTGCATTATTCTTTCCTTGTTATAAGACATCTCCCTACCTGCGGGTAGAGTCCGGATAATCTGGCCTATGAGGATGAAGTGCCGGACCTAGGGAGACCTAGTCTTTTCTAAAAATTATTTTCTATATGCCTATTTTTTTTTTATATTCTATAGCATTCATGAGCTGACATTTCAACTAGCATGCATTACATTAGTAATCAACTAAATAAAATTTAATTGCATTAGCTAGGAGCATCTGACCCACATAAGTCCATGACCACTTAGGAAATCGTCTAGATGTCAGACCTATTTCCAAAGAACTGTACCACCCACCCATCTTTCATAATTGACTTGATAGCATGGCTTTGAAGCGATTATGTGGTTAGCTGGCTCCCCCAATCCAGGCTGGGATAAGTCCAGGTTTTGCATTGCATTAGCTAGGACACGGGTCTTAGTAATTCGTAGAACACTAAGCCTAACGTAGATTTATTATTTGAGGCTACTACATTCGGTCTCATAGTATGCCTTAAATAGTAGGTAGGCCCCTTTCTTTCAGGGACTATAAATCCTACTTATCTGTGTCACGGGATGACGCCACCTCCATCTCTTCTCTCACACATGTGGTTGATTGCTTATCTTTTTTTTTTCTTTTTTCTTTTTCCAGTTTTTCTTTAGTACCCTAAAGCCTCCGAATGCTGGTATGAACCACGCATGTTTTACTGAGCCTCTTTGAGACCTTTCTTTCCTTTGGATATGACTTCCTAGTTTACACCATTGTGTCAATCCCACTTTAGGAGAGGATAATGTATGATCCTTAATCGAGAGTTTTCTCGGGCTCCGGCCTGGGATGTAATTAACCACGGGGGCTTGCACCTGTGGAAAACTAGGTCCCACATCTACTAAACCCCATTTGAATTTTTTTTTATCGAGTGGGGGAAACTCGTGACTAGGTCGTGTATATTACTACCCATCGAGGTGTGTTGACGACAGCTTCTATCCTTAATGGTTAGTCGTATGCACGATCCAATTTGTCCATTCCAATTGACCCGTTCGCGCGATTCTCTTTCGGAGGTCCACAACCGAACCTCCATTTTGTTCCATTCCCACCACTGTCGTTGATTCAAACCATTGTTCAAGTGGCGATCCAGCTCCCGCCATTAGAGAGCATTACATCCATGGCCCGATCTGCTCTAGCTCAAGTCGGACGGATACAGACGATGCCCCCAAAATGAGCCCTCTCACCAACGACAAACCTCCTCCGCTCCCGCCTGACCTGACCAACGCCAAACCTCCTCCGCTCCCGCTCAAGACAATGCCCCCAAAATAAGCCCTCTCAACAGATCCGAAATCGTTCTAATAAAGCTCTTTTATCGCTGATTTTGACTCCGTCGAACAAGTCTTTAGTATTCCAAAACTCCCAAACCCCCCTGAGGACATTCCCATACCCGGCATTCATCCCAATCTGCCATTGCTGGCCGCACAGATAGAGCTTTTCCTCTGCTTTTCCTCAATCCAGCTCAATGATGCTCTCTAACCGCGGACCAAGCAGAACCATAACTCAATGTCGATTCCAACTCCACCGTCGATCCCAAGGAGTCCAACCATTCTGACGTTATGCAAGAATCGGGAAGCAACTTTACTGAAGAAGACTCCAATGCAAACACCCAGTACTCCGACATGTTCATTCCTGAGGCTGAAATATCTTCAGACGTTCACCGGCGGCCCACTACTATGGCAGGAATCTCCACCGCTGCCAGCTCGGATCATTCCGAGAACTCGAACGCCCTGGATCACCACCATCGCTGGCCAGCGGCCAGAAGCAGGCAGCCGAGTCTGCTGATCATGAGCTTGGATTGCTCAGCTGAAAGGACTGAGCTTAAATCCACGCCGGAGATTGGGATCGGTATCTTCAGTTGGCTCAAAGAGTCCAACCATTCCGCGTGGGGATACTTCCATCCGGCATCTGGTGCAGAAAACCTTGGACAATGTTTGGGCGGAAGTTCCTATGCCATTAGCGGATCAGATTGCTAAAAGAAATGATCGGCATTTGACGGATCATGGCGGTGGGGAGGCTGAGTTGTATGACAACTATATTGTTTGTATTGAGGACATATTCATTACAGGTGTGGAAATACCATGTTTAAATTCTGCTGAAAAGGTTGATCCAACGCCATGCTCACAAGCTGCTCGACGTAATGTCGCTAGTGACTTTGGGCAGTTGGTTGTTGACGATTTCATTGCTGAAATTTTTGAGGGAGATAGATTCACAGTTCAGGTTCTTCATCTATTAGAAAGCACAAAGCAAGAGCAACAACATGAGTTGTTCAAAGCATGTGAAGCTATATCCTTGCCTAGAAATGATCTCCTCGGTAGAGGCAAGGACAAAGAGTTTGTTATGCAGTGGCTACGGAACCCATCGAATGAGCATCCTGGAACTGATTTGTACATAAACATTTCTCTTCTAGCTATAGTGGGGCATGGTGTTATGGGAAAGACAACTCTATTGCAACAAATCTATGAAGATGAAATGATAAAGGAATTTGATCTTAAACTATGGGGTTGTGTATTCAACAACTTTGATGTGGACAAAATCATTGCAGAGATTTTGAAATCTCTTAAAATGAGTAGACCTCCGTTGGATACATTTTGTGCATTTCAAAAGAACTTTAAATCTGAGATAATATCAAAAGGGTTCTTACTTGTGCTGGATGACTTGTGGGATGAAGAGGAGGAAAGGAACAAAACTAAATGGGAGAATATGCTCGCCTCTCTATCTTGTGGAATTTGGGAAAGGGATTGGTTCTGTGCCGAGAACTCATATTCACCAACCAATTGGCAAACTGAAATGCTAGTTCATTTCAAGGATTCCAAAGTTGAACCTCCTCACTTGGATTGGGGAAAACCTCTTCATGTGGTAATTTTAAAATCTGCATTCAAAGTCTTCGATCCAAGAATTTGTTTGTCACCCTACCTCCCTTCTAATAATGTGTCTCGACGGAGTCGAGCTTTTTGACACAAGGGGAGAATGATGTAGAAACATCTTAGCTAATAGTAAGCTTAAGGACTAGCCTACCCTCCATGCTCTAGATAGTTCTATTTTGCACTATAAATAGTTGGCTAATGTAAGGTTTTGACCTCATTGAATAAAATATTATACTCTTTGAAGCCTTAGAGCTTGTGTTCTTCTTCTTCCCTGGATTGTGATCAAAATCCTTCTTACAGGTCGAGTCTTCCGACGATTCACTACATCAGGTTTTAAAATCAAATTGTAATAAAAAATAATATTAACTTTTATAGGAATATTTTTTTCATTACTTAATAAGATTATATGAGAGACTAACAACTATTAACATGGATACCTCAAAAATCTTCTAAACTTTAAATCTAATATAAAATAAATATATATTACTTCTATAATAATTTTTTATAATAACTAATCAACTTCTACATAATATGTTTAAAATGACATATATTAATTCAAATAATATTAATCTTGTCTATTACCTCTCTAACATATTCTTTCGTTAAGCGATAAATATCAAAATATCACGATTTTAAATTATGAACATTTACTTATGTCAACATTTAATGTTATTATAATTTAAAGGTACATTTCAAAATGTCAAAAAATAAACCTACATATTACCATTAAAGGTTCATATTAAATGTAATTCTTACATATTCTATTAAAATGTTTATAGATTATCACATAAAAGTTTGTTTTTAAGTATTTCATTTCATTTTCCTCTCTAATAAACTTCTAAATAAATTAATTAAAATGCTAGAATATATTCTGTTATCACATTTAAAGTAAATATAATACAAAAGATTCCATATGTTTGTAATTTTTAAAATATATTATAATTCCTATATTATAATTCTTAAATTTATTTTAAAAACTAAACTTAAACTTTGCTTAAATAAATAAAACAACAAAAACCTACTAAAAGTTGGGCTTAACAAAAATTTTAAAATTCCCAAGAGTTTAGTTTTTTTATTGTAAAAAGCAATTTAATTTACAAAAATTGGTAAAATAAATTTCATATTTCTGAATTAAATATTTCTTTATTTTTCTCACCATTTCTCTTGATTTTTTTTTTCATTTTTTTCAGAAATAAAGTTTTTTTATTATATTAATTATGTATTAATCCAAATTTTAAACCTACCTAACATGAATCATAGATCATTTATAATACAATGGACGAAATAATATATAACTTCAAAGAATAAAATTAATGAATGATTTATACTTTCGCCAAAAATAATGAATTTAACTAATTTAACATCAGAAATCTACAAACAACAACAACAACATCAAGGTTTTACCCCACTATGTGGGGTCGGCTACATGAATCATTTTTCTCCATTGTGTCCTATTAAAAGTCAAATTCTCCTTCTATTATTTTCTAATTAAATCATTTTAGGTCTGCCTCTATCTTTCTAAAAAAGAAAAAAAAAACCTTCTTTAACTGTAATAAGCAACTAATTACACTACTAAATATAATTGTTCTAACATAAAACATTATGCTATAGCTTCAAATAAAACTCAATATTAAATAATCTTATACAAAAAAATTATACTTATAACTACTCATTGACCTAAGAAACTTCACTCAATTAGAGAATGGAGCCAGCCACTTCGTTTGAGGATTATTTCAATCTTCACAGCACTGCTGCTTCATCTTTGTTTTCAGGCCTTTGTTAGCTTTGCTGTTTCTTTCGATTGAGCATTGCTATGTTTTAGTTGCAGCTCAAATTCTTATAGCTTGTCAATTTGTGAGTTGTAATTTTCCCCTCATGTAACCATCTTTTTCACAGTTAATGATACACAGGCTCTGCCCCTAATTTTCCCCCAAGAAAAAAAAAAAATCTAACATAAAAAGTAGTGCAAGACGATATCATAAATCTTAAGCAATAAAATCAAAGTTGTTCAATGATGAAAGCAAAAGCAGAACTTGAAATACAAAATCTTCATACTTCTCGTTACTCATGTAACATTTATTCGATTAAATAGCAAAGTTCTGTAATTATGCTACGCACACAATTCATAATAGCGCTATAACACTACACTCAGCTGGTAATACGAATCCAAACCACACATTCACCAGAAAGAAAACAATTAGGGATCATATTTGTTCTTCCAATCTTGAATTCTAATTTGTGGCTGCAGATAGAACTGTTCCCGTCCCAGAATCCCAGGCCGGTACGCTGTAGACGACAAGATTGCGATCGCGTTGCAGGAGAAGAACATAGTGACCAACTGTTCCGTTTGTTCCAGTTTGCCAAATGAGCTTCTCATCCTTGTCGTTGATGACGAGGTTGCCGTCGGTCTTCAACCAGAGTTCGCATCCACTGCCTTTGCCGTTGGTGCCGGTGCTCCAGACAAAAACGGAGGGGTTGCGGTAGAGGGCAAGGTTGCAGTCCGTTTGCATCACTAAGGTGTAAAGTGGATTCGATATATTCTGACCAGTTTTTAGAACATCGCCGGACAACATATGGCTCATCTGAGCCATGCTTCCTGTTAACAGATCACATATGCCATTTAACCTATATAAGTACACCTGCTTATATTCGGCTCCTGCTCCACTTCCTCCTCAGCGAATCATTACAGAAAATGGCTCTCTGCCTCCGCCGCGCCTGTACACCTGCATTCTCTGAAACTCTAACAACCTGTTTCCCTTCTTCTAATATATACCAATGTATACAGGAGTTATCGATTTTAAGGGAATACATGAAACCTTCAACAAAACTTCTTCTTCCTCCTCCTCTGTTTTTCTAACGTTTACTTTGCAGATTATTTCATGGTATCAGAGCACCAGGCTCAACTGCGTGACTGATATTCATCCATGGCTGACAGCCAAAGCTCCTCGGCTCCTCAAGCCGCTTCTACAGTAACAGCCGCAACAGATATCATCATTCCCGTGCCTCTGAAGTTCATTATCTCAAATATCAAGCATATCGTCAACATCCAGCTGAACAGCGACAACCACGCCATTTGGAAACTCCAGGTTTTTAAAATTTTTTCCGCCAACGGGTTCGATGGTTTTCTCACCGGATCTGATGTTTGTCCAGTAAAACATATTTCTGATTCATCTGGAACCATTAGTTTGAATCCAAACTATCAACTATGGCAACTCACCGATCAAAATCTTGCTGCGACATTGTTCTCCACCATTTCACCGAATATACTTCCCTATGTCTTGACGCTGCAAACCACACATCAAATCTGGGACACTCTGGAAAAGAGGCTTCAACCAACCAATCGCTCAAGAGTCATTCAACTCAAAAACGAGTTGTATCGCATCGACATGAAAGATCTTACGGTAAATCAATACCTAGCTCATGTTAAATCCTTGGTGGACAATATTGCAGCAGCGGGATCACAGGTGGAGCAAGAAGATATAATTTTACACATTTTGAATGGTCTACCTTCATCGTATAATGCATTCAAAACAGCTATTCGTACTCGCCCCTCCAACATTCCGCTAGACGAGCTCTATTCCTTACTACTCAGTGAGGAAATTAATATTCATAATGATCTTTCCAAGGATGCAACGTCTGCTGCCGACTCAGTTGCCCTGAATGCTTTCAAAAACACTACATCCAGAAATACGTCAACTGAGCAATACAAATCAAACCGTGGAAAGTTCTCAGCTAACAGGGGATTCTCACAAAGGCCATTCAATTCTGGCTCTAAACCGCCCAGAAATTCTGCTCCTCCACGGATTTCTTGTCAAATCTGTAACAAACCGGGCCACCTAGCTGCACAATGCTGGCATCGAACCAACCTGCAGTATGTTCCCACTTTGCCATCTCCACAACGCAGCTTTTTCACCAATCAGCAACCTGGATCACCAACCGATTGGTATCTAGATACCGGTGCCTCTTCACATCTCACCTCCGATCCACTTCAATTGCAGTATTCTCAACCATATACCGGCACTGACAGCATCTCCATTGCCAATGGCACATCACTTCCTATTCAATCTACTGGGCAAGGGCTTCTTCCTCTTCCCAACACACCCCGTAAGTTACTTCTTCAAAAACTCTTACACGTCCCATCTCTTACTCATAATCTTCTATCCATTCAAAAACTCACCACTGACAATAATTGCTCCATTTGTTTTGATGCTCTTGGCTTCACAATAAAGGACAATCTGACCAACCACACTATCCTTAGAGGCAGAAGTCGTGACGGCCTCTATGTCATTCCCTCCAACTCCATTTCAGCTCTTCACAGTCAGCAAAAATCTACTTCCACTTGGCATGCTCGGCTGGGACACCCTCACATTCAGCTTCTACAACATTTAGCTAGGCATATATCTAATATATGTATCTCTACTAGTTCTTCGTTTCAATGTGACTCATGTAATGTGGCCAAAAGCCACAAACTACCTTTTAATTCTAATGCTATGAAAATGACTGTTCCGTTTGCTCTAATTCATTCTGATGTGTGGGGTCCTGCACCCATTTCTTCACTAAATGGCTACAAGTATTATGTGCTCTTCATAGATGATTACTCTCGTTTCTCTTGGCTTTATCCTATGCGCACCAAAGCTGAAACGCTCATTAAATTTCAGCAATTTTTCACTCTAATAAAAACTCAGTTCAACACCACCATCAAATCGTTCAGATCAGATGGTGGTGGTGAATATCAATCCAAAAACTTTACAACATTCCTCTCTCAAAATGGCATTCAACACCAAATGAGTTGTCCTTACACTCCTGAGCAAAACGCATAGCAGAAAGAAAACACCGTCATCTTATCGAAACAACTCGCACCCTTCTCCATGCTGCCCACCTACCCCTTAAACTTTGGATGGAAGCTGTCACCACTTCAAATTATCTCATTAATCGACTTCCATCCCAAACTTTGCAATTCGATAATCCATATCATTTACTTTACAATAAACAGCCTTCCTATATCCATCTTAAAACATTTGGATGCTTATGCTACCCCTGGCTCAAACCACAGTCTCCCACCAAACTTCACCCAAGATCTACAGCATGTCTCTTTGTAGGTTACTCTTCTTCACACAAAGGATACAGATGTCTAAACCTTCAAAACGGCAAAATACACGTCTCTCGCCATGTCGTATTTCATGAAGACATTTTTCCCTATCCACTCCGTGACACTCTACACTCAGACAACCACATCCCACCTAGCTCATCCACTCTTACCCTTCTTCCCACATCCACCGTCTCACTCAAACCGAGCACACTTCACATTCCCAACCCAGTTTCCTCATCAATTTCCACTTCAGAACAACAATTGACCACCCAAACCTCTTCACCTCCCAGCACCTCAATTCCTTTCCCTATAGCCCCTACAGAAGCACCCCTTGATTTATCACAGTCAGCTCCGAATTCCCATACCCTCACTTCCCTCGCCCCACCTCATCACCCCATGCTCACCAGATACAAAACTGGAAATCTAAAACCAAAACAGCAATTCGATCTTCTAGCCACCCAGCAAATCACATCCACTCCAACTTGTTTCACTCAAGCCATCAAATCCATCCATTGGCGAAATGCAATGTCTGAAGAATTCACTGCCCTTCAAAAACAAGGCACTTGGTCTCTAGTACCACCTCCAAAAAATTGCAACATTCTGGGTTGCCGATGGACCTTTCGCACTAAGCTAAAACCTGATGGCACTCTTGATCGCTATAAGGCACGCCTTGTAGCGCAAGGCTTTAATCAAGAGTATGGTATTGATTACAAAGAGACGTTCAGCCCGGTTGCCAAAATGCCTACTATTCGCATTATGCTTACGGTTGCACTTCATCGAGGTTGGCCAGTCCTTCAGCTAGATGTCTCCAATGCCTTTCTACACGGCAAATTACAAGAAGAAGTATATATGAAACAACCTCAAGGCTACATCGATAGTCATCATCCCGATTATGTCTGTAAGCTGAACAAAACCATCTACGGGCTTAAACAAGCACCCCGAGAGTGGTTTCACACCTTCACTGGTTTCCTTCAATCCCTCGGATTTGGCTTCAGCAAGTCTGACCCCTCTCTACTAGTCTACAAGCAAGGCGGCACTCATCTCTACATACTTATGTATGTGGACGACATCTTAATCTCCGGCAACAACACAGACAGTATTTCTGCAATAATCACCAAGCTACAACTCCAGTTCTCCTTAAAAGAACTCGGCCCCATCTCCTTCTTCTTGGGAATTCAGGTACTACACCAAACCACTGGCTACTTCTTGCATCAAGCACAATATGCCCAGGATCTGTTACAATCAGCAGGTTTGAAGGATTGTCAATCCTCTCAAACACCCATTGTTCTTAAGCCCTCATCAACCAACAACACTTTCCTCAACTCAGATGCCAAACTATACAGACAATTAGCGGGATCATTGCAGTACTTAACCATCACGAGGCCGGACATTGCGTATGCTACTAACATGATTTGCCAACATATGCACAATCCGACTGAGCAAGACTTTACAGCCCTCAAGAGGTTGCTTCGTTATATTCGGGGAACTTATTTTTTCGGTTTGCCAATTACAAGAGGAAATCTTCAACTCACTTCTTTCTCCGATTCTGACTGGGCATCCGACTCTAATGACAGAAAATCCATCTCCGGATTTTGTACTTACTTGGGTGACACCTTAGTCTCTTGGTGTGTAAAGAAACAACCTACTGTTGCCAAATCATCCACTGAAGCTGAATATAGAGCTCTTGCTTCTGCAACATCAGACGTCATATGGCTTCGTCGCTTGCTCACTGATTTTGACGTCTCATCATCTACTCCTACAGCTCTCTCCTGCGACAATACCTCAGCACTGGCACTCGCAAACAACCCTGTTTTTCATGCAAGAACGAAGCACATTGAAATTGACTATCATTTCATCAGAGAGCGTATTCTATCCAAAGAGATCACTGTACATCACATAAACTCAGTAGATCAACCAGCCGACATACTCACCAAACCATTAGCTCTCGCTCGCTTCAAAATGCTCAGAGACAAACTTACCATTCAACCACCCGAATCGTAAGTTTGCGGGGGGCTGTTAACAGACCACATATGCCATTTAACCTATATAAGTACACCTGCTTATATTCGGCTCCTGCTCCACTTCCTCCTCAGCGAATCAATTCAGAAAATGGCTCTCTGCCTCCGCCGCGCCTGTACACCTGCATTCTCTGAAACTCTAACAACCTGTTTCCCTTCTTCTAATATATACCAATGTATACAGGAGTTATCGATTTTAAGGGAATACATGAAACCTTCAACAAAACTTCTTCTTCTTCCTCCTCTGTTTTTCTAACGTTTACTTTGCAGATTATTTCACTTCCGCCTGCAAAGAGGCCACAAAAAGCCATGAAAAGGGCCAGGAAGTAGAAGAAGGAAGCATGGCGAAGCATGGCCATATTGATCTTATTGTCTTGGATTACGTATTTTTATTGAAGCTTTTGATCTATGGCCTCTATTTATAAGCGAACTGCTTAGCCGATTAGCAAGTTGAATTGGTTTTAGATTCAAATATCAACGGTCTAATGCATGTTTTAGAACCAGGTCGTATCGTTGATAACATCATAATTTGTTTGGATGAAGGTTTATTATTTTATTAAAAATTGTACAAAGTGATCGAGTGCAAAGAACGTCAACCCCTTTGAATACATATAAATAGAAAAAATATATAAAAAAAAAACAGATAAAATACTTTAATAATTTGTCACCAATTCCTACAATTTAGCATTATATAGCATAAACACAGCTTTGCTATAATACTCGCACTGCACCTCCAATTGGCAACAGAAGAACAATCCAAATTTTTATGATAGAGAAATGCCGGCCTTAATTCCCGTATATCAAATAAGAAGCCTAAATCTATACTCTAAAAAGGAAAAAAAAAAGTTGAACTTAAAGAAAAATAAATTCTAGTTCAATGAATTTTTGTACTAAAAAATTATTTTAAAAAGCAATAAAAAAATTATCTCAAATGAAACCTAAGTTGTAATTTGTTAGTGGGAAGTATGATGGTATTGGTGTGATAACCGAAGCAAACCTGCACAGAACAGAAAACAGAGAAGAAAAGAGTAGGGAAAAGAAGAAGAGCAGGGAGAAGAAGAAGAGCAGGGAGAAGGAGAAGGAGAGAACAAGAGGAGAATAGGTGGAAAACTCAAATATCAGTATTCAATTCTATCCAGCCTCTCCCCCTCAACTAATACATAAGTACTATTCTAATAAAATGAAATATGAAAATAGCAATATTTGGCCACTACTTGGCATATGGCAGAAAAGCAAACTATCTAAAAGTAATAATGCTAAAAAGCTGCAGAGAAGGGGTGGAGTTTGTAGGTTAAATGAAATGTTGGCGTTGGGATGTGCTCCAGTACCACGATAAGCCACATCAGGTCTCCCCGGCCGTGGGAGATTCCTCACCTGAGGAAATAGATTGGACCATACCCGCTTGCTGTTTGTAAGTGTGATTTGCTGCTTCTAGTTTGTCCCGTACACTTTGTAGCATTTTAGTGTAAGCTTCGATAGTAATGGCTGCTACCATGCTCTTGCATTGTGGCAAACGGCAACATCCACTTAGTGGATAAAATGTTGAATGGCATTGCCCAGTGGACCGGTTTGTCATAGCATTATATGCGAAGTCAGCATGGCCGAGGTCCGTCGAGGAGCGTGAGAGAGCATAAGCAATCCTCCTGGGTCGAAGATTCTGCGTCTTTTAAACCTATCCGCAAGCTTGTTCATCAGTCGATTGAATTCTTTTGGATTTCCACAAATTTGCAAGCCTCCATTAGTAGAAATAACAACATAGTTGGCACTTGGAATTGATTCTTTATCCCATCTAAAATTGCATAATAAGCTCCTGACTCCAGCAAATAATTTGTTCCAACTCATAGTATCCTTAGTATGCATTTCATCGAACAGTTTCTGTGCATCCTTAATCTCCCATGTTCTTAAAATTTCCTCAACAATAGAGTTCCACGAAATCTCATCAGTCTTAGAGAAAATTTCTTCAGCTTCCTTCCAAAAGTCATAATTGCACATTCCTTCACTATTCGGCTCAAAATTGAACTCCTTAAACTGTAAGTACCTTTTTAAATTAAGCAACGTCTCCTCGCTTGTAGAGTTTGCGAGCTGTATCAAATGGAGAGCCATGGCAATGGAAATGAACACAACTCCATTATCATCAAGGACATCCAGAACTCTCCCTTCAAAGCTTAAAATCTTCTCATGATCATCAGTACCAAGGGAGTCTAGATTTTGTCCAACCTTTAAACAAGGAAGACCAAGTGATCTGGCCAGAGAGGCGGATGATCGAGGGGGTGATTCAGTTGAGTTGAGACGAGACCTAGGATTTGCATATTCAGCGGCAGAAACATTGGCCCGTAGCTGGTGGCTTCTGATCATGGTTGAGAGATGTGGCTGGAGTAGGGCCTGTCGCGCGGACTGAATAATGCAGATAAAATTGGAATCGTGCCAGACGGGGTCGAAACGATTTGCGCCGCAGAACTCTGCGGATGCGGGCGTTCCAATTAAAAGTATCGTTTCAGGCGTCGTGCTCATTTTCCATCCTGCTGAGGTGGTAGCAGACTGCGAATCTAGCATTGGGAGAAGCTTATCGTAAATCGAGAGTGCGTCTTGAAGAGGAACACAACACGGTTCCCCAACTGTATCGAGAGTTCGTCTTGTGCAAGAAGCCGGCGACAGGTCCGGCGAGCAAGCCGTCGTGAGGGCTGTGGTCGGGCTTGTGGATAGCGAAAAGGGCCACTGCACGCCAGAGTCGCGCTGGAGTCGCGCAGATGCTGAAGCTGTGCGGGTGAGCGTGTAGGACGAGATGGCGAGTCTGATAACGGCTTTGAACAAGCTGCAGGCGGACGTCCGGGTGGCCGAAGGATACGGCAAGGGCGCAAGCGCTCTGTCGGAATCGCAGTGAGCGTGCATTAGGGTCTCCGGGACATACTTGCCCCCAAATCTCTCAAACCGGCCGAAAGAATCTGGCCTCTGCGCGGTGAGCCCCACCGCACCGTTCCCGATTTCCTCTATCGCCATAGCGGTGGCTGATACCTCCCGCCTGGCCACTGTTGCAAGCAGATGCGAGCCCATCCCAGACCTTGCTTTCAGGAAGCTGACACAGGTCGGAGAAGAGGAATACGAGGACTTCGAGGAGGAGAAAAGAGGGTTTATGCGAGATTCTCTGATGGTTGTGTTTGTGGTAGAGGCGGCGACTGCGGCCATGACAGCATAGATAAATCGAGTGTCTATGGTGTGATTTGCGGATTCCGCTGAAGGTTGGAGCCAATGTGATTGCTTCGCGTGGGTTAGAGGCGGAAGCTGCTTAAAGCAGGAGAGCCTCTTAGATGACGACAGGTGATGGCTTGAAGAGTCTTCTTGCGGTGAGAAGAAAGAAAATAACCAATGGCGAAAGCTAAAAAATGAGATCAGTCCTAGGCGGACTTGAGGAGGTGCCAGAGTGATATTGAGGGACCTGAGCGGCGGGTCAGGCGGGAGCGGAAGAAATCTGGCGTTGGCGGGTTTGGTTTGGTAATCGAGCTTCTCGGCGTCTTCGCTGTATGCTTCCGAGTTGGGGCTGAAATCACGCTGTTCGACGGAGTCGGAGCAGGCAACAACACTGGAATAGGGTCGTGATAGCTCGAGCTCAATAACTTTTCGTAGGTGTCGGTCGAGCTCGATTCGATGGGAGCGGGAGGATAGACTCAGGTGGTGCCCGCAGGAGTGAAGACCGATTGCAGGAGAAAACGGATGTGGAGGCGGATTCGGGCTGTGGCACGCCGTGATGGAGCGACGGAGGTAGGACAAGTGCGGAATCGACCGTTGATGTAAGATCAGGAGGAGAGAGCGAGTAAATGTCCGATGATAGCTTGATTGTCGTCGTGCGTATTCGTTCTAAGGAACGATTGAAATCAGCAAATGATGCATCCATCCTGTCAAGAATTGCATTCACTTGAGCTGCTCGAAGGGCTTCACGGCGTCGATCTTCTTCGAAGGTCCTTCTTCTTTGACGCCGTTCTTTGTGAGGATAGTGGGGCGGCGGATCTCGCCATTGTGGTGGAGGATAGTCTTCTTCTTCGTCGTCGACCGCCCACCTTCGTTTGTAGTCCATCATTCTTCGCCAACTCGTGGCTCTGATACCAAATGGTGTGATAACCGAAGCAAACCTGCACAGAACAGAAAACAGAGAAGAAAAGAGTAGGGAAAAGAAGAAGAGCAGGGAGAAGAAGAAGAGCAGGGAGAAGGAGAAGGAGAGAACAAGAGGAGAATAGGTGGAAAACTCAAATATCAGTATTCAATTCTATCCAGCCTCTCCCCCTCTACTAATACATAAGTACTATTCTAATAAAATGAAATATGAAAATAGCAATATTTGGCCACTACTTGGCATATGGCAGAAAAGCAAACTATCTAAAAGTAATAATGCTAAAAAGCTGCAGAGAAGGGGTGGAGTTTGTAGGTTAAATGAAATGTTGGCGTTGGGATGTGCTCCAGTACCACGATAAGCCACATCAGGTATAGAGTTAAAAATTATTACGATGTTAATGAGATGCATACATAAAGAACATCTAAACTCTCGAGTAGAATGGAGTCATTGAAAGAATCAATGCGATTTTGAAATGAATAAAAGTAAAAGATTATATAAATGATTGCTAATATTCTCACTACAAGTAAATAGCGCATTTCCTGCAGAATTTTCACTGGAAGTAGATTCATCACAAACTCCGGCAGATTTCTTACGAAAAATTTTCGGTGAATTCCCGACATATTTTTTGACTGGATTTCCGACGGAATCTCCGGCGGATTTCCAAGAGAAATTAAAAATTTAAATTATATTTTAATAACTTATTGTGAAATTAAATTATTTAAATTAAATATTTTTATATTTAAAAAAAAAAAACCGCCAAAAATATTTTTCTAAAGGAAAATCCGCCGGAAATCCACCGAAAATGCAAATTTTTGACGGATTTTGGTCATTTTTTCGGTGGAAATGGAAGCCAAAAAATGACATTTTTCGTATAGTGTTTTTTGGAATAGTGTAATAAATATAATATTATACCTCATCAGTTAAAGGCCATATGTAGCTCTGGATTTTGGGTAACATGAAAAAGCCTTTTTTTAGAAAGAAGATCTCTCTCATATTCGAAAGTCTAAGAACAAATCAAACAAGATTGAAAAAGAAATATCTAATGCTAAGGCATGCTGAATTCAAATAGACCGGCCAGTAATCTTCATAAAATATGATATATATAAATATTCAAAATATGGCTCTCCTCATCAATCCTGTTATAGAATAATTAGGAGATCATAAAGAATTCTAAAGCCTATTTATTATTAATCTCCTTCAATATAATTTTTGCTACTTATTGATATATGTGAATATGAACACTATGAAAAGACATAAAAGTTAATGATGCATCTAAGTGGAGCTAAAAATAAGTTAAAGAGAAAATAATTGTTCCTTTAAAAAATGACAACTAAAATCTATCCACGGGAAAAAGAAAAAAAAAACTTTACAAAAAAAATAAATCTATGAAATCAAAGATGACCAGAATTACATCGAAAGGTACAAAACAAAGTTTGCATTGAAATGATTCCAACAAAAGCAAGGCATTGAATTCACTGAAATTTTCTCTTCTTGATAAGCAGATATGATATTCACTCTCTCATATTTATACATCGGCTGATCACCTATCCATGTGCACTGCTCCATTACTCTTGTACATCAGCTACAGTCTTCATACAAGCCGTCTGATTCCTGCCAGCCATATCTGCATCGTCTATACATAACTAACTATATCAGTGATAGAATAGTACCTTATATATATATATATATAGCGGGTTGATCGATGTATACAGGATGGTAACAAGATTAATGAAATGAATCTGGAAAAAGTTTGGTTCTCCTTTTTCTTCATTCTCTCTATTCTGCATTTTTACTTTTTTTTATAGGTTCTGCAGGTTATATGACTGGCCTCATCTCATCACTTCTATCATTAAACTAATAAAATATATGACTAGTTTTGAGTATTGTACAAGTAAAAAACTCACTCATATATATATATATATATATATATATATATATATATATATATATATATATATATATATATATACATACATACATACACCAATGCATGTAAGACTTCATTTTAAATTATGATTGTAATATCAAATGGCATGCTTGAATGAAACCTTTTGCATCCTAAAGATACATGCAGGACTTCATTTTAACATGCAATGCAAATTTCAGATGACATACTAGACTAAAAACCTCTGCATCCTACAAATGCATACAAAAGGTTATTAATTTTGAAATGAAACAACTATGTTGAATGACATGATGGAATGAAACTCTCGGCATCTTAAAAATACATGTCGGAGGTTATTTTGGGTGTGCAATAGCAATGTCAAACGACATGCTAGAATGCAATCCTTAGCATCCTGCAAATGCATGCCATAGGTCACTTCAAAATATACTTGCAATGTCAAATGACATGCTCACATAATGTATTATGCAAGTTACAATACGTGCATATGCAACATTACCATGTAAATGCAATGCAGTTGTTACAACTAAATGCTTCTCGCGATGGTGGATATCATGTTTAAATGAATTATCATGTGTATTGCAATGCATGTATAGGGGGCCTTTTAAAATATTTGCATGCAGTTCAAAGGGGTGTTTTCAGGATTATCGACTATGTAAATAACTACTATTAATAAATGTATCGAATTTCATTTTGGAATCTCTAAACGCCTTATATCCGCTTATATGAATATGGTGGATCCGGTGGCATGATGTTGTGCTTCAGTGGCCCACAATTTTAATTATCTGCTTTTGCTTACAAGTGAATCGTAGTCTTGTCATCCGATGTAGCCATGAGATACATCATTATTCTTATGTAGGCTCCATCCTTATCCATAGCAGCAATGATGTGAATTAAAATTTTATTTCCAATGATAAGTTACAATAACACCACTTAGTCCAGTAAGCTTTCCTATGATTGCCTTTTCATCCTCAGAGATCATATTCATAAGTCACAAGATCCTTGCTTAGACCAGTAAGGACATCCAAACAACATGAGGTCATTTTGTGATAGATGAGGTATCATAAGCTGATGAGAGCAAAGGCTCAACTAATGCATCGTTAGATTTTTTTTGTCTTCAACTCATCACAAGGTAGTCTCCTCAAAGCTATGTCGAATGACATGATGGAATGAAACTTTCGGCATCTTACAAATACATGTCGGAGGTTATTTTGGGTGTGCAATAGCAATTTCAAACGGCACGCTAGAATGCAATCCTTAGCATCCTGCAAATGCATGCCATAGGTCACTTAAAAATATACTTGCAATGTCAGATAACATGCTCGCATAATGTAGTATGTAAGTTACGATACGTGCATATGCAACATTACCATGTAAATGCAATGCACTTGTTACAACTAAATGCTTCTCGCGATGGTGGATATCATGTTTAAATGAATTATCATGCTTATTGCAATGCATGTATAAGGGGCATTATAAAATATTTCCATGCAGTTCAAAGGGGTGTTTTCAGGATTATCGACTATGTAAATAACTTCTATTAATAAATGCATCGAATTTCATTTTGGAATCTCTGAACTCCTTATATCCGCTTATATGAATATGGTGGATCCGATGACGTGATGTTGTGCTTCAGAGGCCCATCATTTTAATTACCGATAATTAATTATCTACTTTTGCTTACAAGTGAATAGTAGTCTTGTCATTCGATGTAGCCATGAGATACATCATTATTCTTATGTAGGCTCCATCCTTATCCATAGCAGCAATGATATGAATTAAATTTTGTTTCCATTGATAAGTTATAAGAACGCCACTTAGTCCAATAAGCTTTCCTATAATTGTCGTTTCATCCTTAGAGATCATATTCATAAGTTCCATGATCCAAGCTTAGACTCGGTAAGGACATCCAAACAACATGAGGTCATTTTGTGATAAATGAGGTATCATAAGCTGATGAGAGCAAATGCTCGGCTAATGCATCGTTAGTGCATCTTTAGATTTCTTTGTCTTCAACTCATCACAAGGTAGTCTCCTCGAAGCATGGATATAACAAAGTACAAGATCATGTTCGATATCTCATTGACATTTTAGTATCTGATATATGCATGGTTCATAGAAGCTTCTTGTATGACTCCATAATAGTATACTCGAGGGATATCCGATCGAGACAATAATTGAGACCCCTAACTAAAACAGTCTGAAGTTGTCCAAAATCGAATTTTGATTTTCTCTCTCTCTCCTCTTTCTTCCCTAATATCTTAAGTTTCCTCTCTGTTTGGTGAACTATCATTTTCAATGTTAATGATATATAGACTCTTCTCCTAATTTTCCCCCAAGAAATTAAAAACAAAATCAAACATAAAAAGTAGTGCATGACAATGTCATAAATCTTAAGCAATAAAATCCAATATTTTAAAAACCAGACCGGACCGATCATTTCGACCGGTTCAATTGTGAACCGGTCACGAGACCGATCTGATTCAATCTTAAAACCACTTATGCATCAAACCAAATTGAACCAGTCAGAACCGCTGGTTCAACAAGCAAACTGGTGAACTAGCCCGATTATTTTGAACTAGCTAATTCAAATCCCACAAATTTTCAATATTTTTTAAATAAATTAATGAATATATATTTAAAACATTTTATTAAGTTATAATATATCTTTAATTATAAACATTTATCCTCAAACCATCAAGAGATATCATCACATGACTCCACCACTCGCTCCATGTAAGCTCATTAAGCAAGGAAACTCAAAAGGCTATATAAACAATAGCAAGAAAGTGTTTCTAAGAGATGTGGGACTAAAGAAAAGAGCTGAGGTGTGTATGAGTTCATAACATATATAATGCCTATAAAACTTATTTTTTAAATAGATTTTTAATTAATTATTTTTTATGTGAATGATAATTATTTATTAGTTAATAATAAAAATTTATTAATTTATACACTATAAAAAATAATTTATCATTAATAATTTTATCTATTTATTAATGATTTTAGTTATAAATTTATAAAATAACTTTGGTATACAACATAAACATGTAAAATATATTTAATCATATAATATAAAATAAGAATAATTTATATTAAATTTATAAACTTATGTTAGAATTAAATTTATATTAAATATGTAACATAAATTAATAATAATTTATATTAAATTATATGGTTCTATGTATCAAGCTGATCTTTTTTTTTCGACTGATGCCCTAGCCGCTCTGGCGATTTAGCTTTTCCCCTCTTCTTTTCGTCTCCGACCCTTTTCTCCTCCTCCGAACGTCTGTTTCTCCGATTGTTTGTTCTGTTTTGGCCCTCTGTGCCGCGCTGTGCCCCTTCTAGGCCCTGTTTGATGGCTGCTACTGTTCCTTCCTCCTCCTGGGGGAAAGCTTCAGAGCCGGTGCTGCAAACAAATAAAGGTTTCTTCAACCTTGAAGATGATACTCCGAAATCTCCGTCTAGATCTAGATCCTTCAAAGAGGTACTCTCAGGAAAAGCCTCATCAGGTGATGATCTTCCATCTCTTACGCAATCTACTTTTAATGGGGTTCCTGCGGTTTTACTCTCTGATGAAGAAGTTCTCAAACTTGCCTCTCCCTTCAAGTTTACTCTTGTTGGTAAATTTGGGTTACGTAGACCCAATCTTGATGCTATTCGTCAATTTTTTGCTTCCTTAAAACTATCTGGCTTTTATTCAGTTGGTTTGCTTGACTCTAGGCATGTTGCGATCCAATTATCGAACGATCTTGATTATAGTCGGATTTTTGCCAGGCGATCATATTTCATTTTCAACTGTCAAATGCGTATTTTAAAATGGACACCATTTTTTGACATCAAAGAAGAATCTCCCATAGTGCCTGTGTGGATTTCGTTTCCTAACCTTCGTCTTCACTTTTTCAATCAGCAAGTGTTGCATGCTTTAGGTTCTATTTTTGGTAGACCGTTGCAAACGGATCAAGCAACTGCATCCCGAACTAGACCCTCTGTGGCTCGTATCCTCGTTGAGGTTGACATTTCAAAAAAACATCCTAAAGAAATCTGGGTTAGTTTTAAAACCTTAGGTTACTTCCAAAACGTTGATTTTGATAATGTTCCTGATTTTTGCTCCCATTGCAAAATGCATGGTCACGCTCAAAATGATTGTTTTAATCTTCACCCTGAACTTAAAAAATCTAAAATTATGTCTAACGGGAAGCTTGGCTCCGCCGATTCTCAAAAGACCTATGTACCTGTTAGTGAAAAATCTATCGAGAATGTGGAAAATTTGGAGAAAATGGTGGAACCGCAACCTGCTACTCATAATTTAGATGACACGGTTTTAAATTCGTCTGATACTATTTTAGTTAATGGAAATTCTGCTGATAATGCTTTACAATGAACTACTAAACCTTCTTTAAATGATACTATGATAAATGATCCTCTTCATGATGATGTTAGTGCTTTAAATGAACCTTCCCTTTTTGTTTCTATTGCTTCCATGTTTAATGAAGTTTATAATTGTGAACTTACTGAAAATTGTTCTCAGCCAGCTTTGTTAGAAAAACAAGTTTCTTTGTTAAACAATAATGTTAGTGAGGAATGTGAAGATGGGGAATTTATTCCTCCTTCTACGTGCAATGCTCCTTCAAGCTCAAATGCTAAACATGACATCTCTGATACTAGCAATGTGAAATGCAATGCTCCTCAAGAGGACAATTTTCAAATTGTTTCAAGGAAAAAAAGTAAGCAATATAAACATGTTGATCATGTTATTCCTAGATCTACTAAATCAAAAACTTCTTCAAAAGGTTTACAATGATCAAAGCTCTCATAGGGAATGTTAGAGGTATTGGTGGTATGGACTCTAAACTCAGAGTTCGGAATTTATGTAGAATTAATAATATTCAAATGCTTGTGTTGATTGAACCTTTAATAAATATTTCTAAGATTACTTCTACTGCTATGTTCTTAGGCTTTCCTAATTTTCATGCTAATTGCTCCAACAAAATTTGGATTTTCTAGAAATCTGCTTTTTCTGTTGATATTATTGAGGACTTGCCTCAAGCATGCCATTGCTACATTTCTCTTTTCAATATTAATTATTATGTATCATTTGTTTATGCCGCTTGTACTAAAACGAATCGTATCCCTTTATGGAATCAATTGAGACAATTTGCTTCTATTATCAATGGACCTTGGTGTATTGGTGGTGATTTCAACATTATTTCTAACATCTCGGAAAGGATTGGTGGTAACCGTCCCAATGCTAATGCTATGGATGATTTCAATTCTATGATTAGTGATTGCAAGTTGAACGATATCGATTATTTTGGAAGTCCCTTCACTTGGCATAGAGCGAATTTATGGCAAAGACTGGATAGATGTCTTTTTAATGATGACTGGATTGCTGAATTACCTTTATCTAACATTGAGCATCTTAGTAGAACTCTCTCTGATCATTCTCCTCTCCTTCTTAATTTTAACAAGTGTCTGCATCATAAAGCTAAGGCTTTCAGATTTCAAAATATGTGGATGCTTCATGCTGATTTTCCTACTCTTTTATCTTCTAATTGGAATGCCCCTGTTTATCCTAATAACAATATTACTGGTATGTTAAGAGTATGGTCTAAACTTTCTAGATTTAAACAATGCTTAAAATGGTGGAACAAAAATATTTTCAAAAACTTATTTTCTAACATTAAAGAGGCTGAGGCTAATGTTTCCTCTTTAGATAATATTTACCAGCAAGACCCGAATTTTGACAATATGTTATCCCTTAATCAGGCCAAGGAATCTCTCCTTCTTCTTCAATGTCAAGAAGAATGTTATTGGAATCAAAAGTCCAATGCTAAATTCCTTTTAGAAGGTGATAGAAACACTAAATTTTTTCATGCTTTAGCTAACAAAAAGAAAACTAGAAGTCATATTCACAAGATCATTGATATGAATGGTACTGCTCTTACCACTGACGATTCTATTTGTAATTCTGGTGTGAATTATTTTCAGCATATCTTTAACTCCTCTACTGATTGTCTGCCGATCAATAACCCGCATTTAATTCCTAACCTTATTACTGAGGTTGACAATGCTATGCTTTTCCATAATCCTACTGAAGACGAAATTTTCAATGTTATTAAAGATCTTAATAGCAATGCTGTTGCGGGACCTGATGGTTTTACTACTAAATTTTTCCAAGACAATTGGGAGATCATTAAGAATGATCTCATTAATGCTGTGGAATATTTTTTTGCTGGTAACTCTTACCCTAAATTTTTCTCTTCTACTTATATTGTTCTCATTCCTAAAAAAGATGGTCCTACTCAATGGCAAGACTTTAGACTTATTAGTTTATGTACTTTTCTTAATAAGTTGAATTCTAAAATAATTGCTAAGAGATTAATTAACATTCTGCCTAATATTATTTCTCTTAATCAAACTGGTTATGTGAAAGGCAGAAGCATTTTTGATAATATTTTGTTAGCTCAGGAAATTACTCATGATATTAATATTAAAGTTAAAGATGGTAATGTGATTTTTAAACTTGATGTTTCTAAAGCATATGATAATATCAATTGGAATTTTCTTTACAAGGTTCTTTCTCTTTTTGGCTTTACCAACTTTTTTATTTCTCTGATCAAAAATAACATTGAAAAATGTCACTTCTCTGTTATCATCAATGGCAAGCATAATGGTTTTTTCAAATCATCCAAAGGTTTAAGACAGGGTGATACGATGTCTCCTGCTCTTTTCATTATTGCCATGGAATATCTTTCTAGAGGCTTAAAAGACTTATACTTGAAAAACCATAGGTTAAATTTTCGGACTATTAGAGGATTTCCCATTTCCCATCTTAGCTTTGCTGATGATTTCATTTTATTCACTAATGGTTCTATCAACAATGTCTCTTTATTGCTGAATTTCTTGGTTAGCTTTTATAATCAAAGTGGTTTATCTATTAACAAAGAGAAGAGCACCTTTATTGTTGGCAAATCGGTCAATAATAATAGGACTAATGCTATTCAGAGAATTTGTGGTTTTCAACAGAAAGCTCTTCCTATTACTTACCTTGGTACTCCCATTTATAAAGGCAAAAAAAGAATTTTCCTTTTTTGACAATATCTTCTTGAAAATTGAAAAAAAAACTTCATAATTGGACTTCTAATTTCTTATCTTATGGTGGTAGGCTCATTTTGATCAAGTCTGTTTTAAACTCTATGCCTATTTATCTTTTTCATACTTTACTTCCCTCTATTTCCACTTGCTCTAAACTTGAAAGGATTTTAAATATATTTTTTTGGGGCTCTACTTTAAAAAATAAAGGCATTCATTGGTCTACTTGGGACAAGAATTGTGGTATTTTATCTGAAGGTGGTCTTGGTTGCAAATCATTATCTTATTCTGCCAAAGCTTTCTCTTTTAAATTATGGTTCTCTTTTAGATTGAATTTAAGCTTATGGGCTCGCTACATGAATAATAAGTACTGCTCCAACATTCATCCTACTTTATGCTTTCATAAAAACACTGACTCTTTTGTTTGGAAGAGAATGTGCAATATTAAATAGAATGCTGAGAAGTACATTCAATGGGATCTTGGTAAAGGCGACATTTTTTTCTGGCAAGATAATTGGCTTGGGTGTGCGTCTATTGACACTATGCTCAACACCTGCTCTTTAAGTAGAATCAAAGTTGCTCAATTTTTTTACAGTGGTGGCTGGGATATTACTAAACTTTTGGAGATGGTTCCTCCTTACATTGTCGATAAAATTTTGGAAATCCCTCTGCAACATAATGAGAAAGACGTTATCTTATTTTCTCTTTCATCGTCTAGCAAATTTGTTTTGCATAATTCTTGGGAAGCGTTCAGAATTCAAAAGGAAAGTTCTATTTTATATTTGGCTATTTGGAATGCTAATTTTCCTTTATCCTATTCTGTGTTTAGTTGGAGATGTATCAAAGGTTACATTCCTGTTGATGTTAGGCTTCAAACTAAAGGTTTTCAACTGTCTTCTAAATGTTTGTGCTGCTCGAATGTTGAAAGCATTGATCATTTATTTGTATCCGGTGTCATTGCTGATAAAATTTGGCATCTCTTTAATAGCATTGCTAATAAACCGTACATTACTATGGATGATAATCTCGCTTCTGTTTTCAAAAATTGGTTTCAGAATTATAAAGGTCATATTTTCAACCTGATCCCCATTCTTATTGTGTGGTATATTTGGCATGCTCGTAATAATGCCAAGTATAATGGCATTAAAATGGACGCTGATGTCATTATTTCTAATGTTAAACACAAAATTATTCAAATGCATGCTCACAAGCTCCTGTCCAGAAAGAATTTTAAAGGTTGCTGTTATTTAGCTGAAAATTTGGGGCTTAATTTATCTGATATTCATGTTAATTCTGCTGACAAAATTGTTAGATGGATCAAACCTAAGCCCCCTTACGTTAAGCTTAACACTGATGGTTCTTTTGGCCATCTAAAAGCTGGCCGGGGCCGGTGGTATTATCCGTGATGCCATTGGTAACATTCTTGCTGCCTTTTCTGAACCTATTTGTTGCAATTCTGCTATTAATGCTGAGCTCTATGCTCTTTTTGTTGGTATTCAAATCTGTTCTAAAATGGGCTTTACTTACATTTGGATTGAAGTTGATTCTATGCTCCTCATTCAGATTATTAATAACATGGTGCCTGGTAATCCAAACTGCTTTTATCTGATTAGGAAAATTAAGATTTTCCTCGCTACTGTCACTTATTATATTTCTCATATCTTTCGTGAAGCTAATACGTGTGCTGATTGGTTGGCGAATTATGGTTGCATTATTGATCATTATGTTGAGTTGAATCCTACTGATTTGAATCCAAATTTACAAGCTTTGATCAACTTAGATAACACCGGCTTGGCTTATATTAGACATGTTTAATCTGCTGCCCTGTTTTTTACTGCTCTGTTTTCTGGAATTTGTTTTTACCTGTAATTGGTTCTCCGTGCTTTTGTTTAACTCTCTGTTAAAACTTTTCAATTTGAATTGCTGCCTGCCGTCGATTATAGCTGGTCCGGTTTTTCATTACTGTGCTATCCATTTATCTAGTCCTGCTATCCAGCTTCATTTTTGTTGGAATCATTTCATTGTTAATTGTATCAAGTGCTGCTTCTGTGTTCAAATGCGTATTATCTTGAATCCTTTGCAGTTTAACTGTGTGAATTACAAAAGCAAAATGCTGCAGCTGGAAATCCTGTCTATTATTCTAAATCTGCGTATACAGCGGAATTTTGCTGTTTCTGTGTGGAACAATTTTTCCTGTTATCGCATCAAACCTTCTGCGGTCTATTGTCTTAATTTCCTCAATGATGTGTTAAAATTTTTCACTTCTATTTTGGTTTTTTGGAGGTTTCATTGCAGATATTTTTCCATCTTCATAACATGCTGTGATCCTCAGGTATTTCTCCTCTGGTTTCTTTTAGTGCTGCATTTCTTTTTGTGTCTTCTTTTTTGCAGGAAGCCTATTTTGAACGACTATCTATTGAGCTTCTATTTTTGTTCGCATTCTCTGCCTTTGTCCTTAGTGTATGTGGACCAGACAGCAACGGAGGGGTTGCGGTAGAGGACAAGGTTGCAGTCTGTTTGCATCAATAAGGTGTAAAGTGGATTCGATATATTCTGACCAGTTTTCAGAACATCGCCGGACAACATATGACTCATCTGAGCCATGCTTCCGCCAGCAAAGAGGCCCCAAACAGCCATGAAAAGGGCCAGGAAGTAGAAGAAGGAAGCATGACCAAGTTTGGCCATATTGATGTTATTTTCTTGGATTAAGTATTGTTATTGAAGCTTTTGATCTATGACCTCTATTTATAAGCGAACTGCTTAGCCGATAAGCAAGTTGAATTGGTTTTAGATTCATATATCAAAAAAGGATCCACCGGCTCGTAGGTTTTTGCTTTTCTTTTTATCTTGTAGCTCTTTCGAGCAATAGTGAGCTGGAGGAACCTTCTAAAGACTCTGTAACCAAATTTTGTTATTAACACGTAGGCCTCACCGAAGATTTTAACCAAATATATATATATATATATATATATATATATATATATATATATATATATATACACTACCAAAAAATAAGGTTATCGCAGCACAAATTTTGAGCTATCGGTTATAACCGGTTTAAGTAGCAGCGGATAAAACCGATGCTAAAAGATGGTTTTGGCAGCGGTTCTAAAACCGCTCCTAACATCTGCTGCGAAAAATCCAAATTTTTAATAGTGATTATATCAACTGTCTAATAATGCAAGGATTAGAACCATGTCGTATCGTTGATAACGTCAAATTTTGTTTGGGATAAACTTTTTCCTTTTTGTCTTAAAAGTTCATTGTTTTATAAAAAAATGTACGAAGTGCAAAGAAATTCAAGTCATTTGAATAAGAAATTTTTCGGTGCGGAGACCGGACGTAGCTCTACATCTGGAGGTGAATCAAGTACAACCACATCAACTGTATAAAACTACAGTACCTAGCAATACCGAGCCACGGTACACAGCGATGGGATGACGTGGTGCATTCGGGTTCGTCTCCGTCGAACGGCATAGAATAATTTTTCCCTTTGAATACATATAAAAAAAATAAAAATAAATCTGATAAAATACTTTTAATAAATTGTCATCAATTCCAACAAACATTATATAGCATAAACACAGCTTTGCTATAATAATAGCACTACTCGTATTGGCAACAGAAGAACAATTCAACTTTTTATGATAGAGAAATGCCGGCCTTGATTCCCTTACATCAAATAAGAAGATAAACTTAATAATTAATATACATGATATAGACATAATAATATTACATTCATATATCTTAAAAATTTATAATTTATAAGTTTAGCATCTAAATTTTTCTTTTTACATAATATAGCAATAATAATAATAATTATAACAATTAAAATTTTAATATGTATTTTTTTAACATTAAATTTGAAAAAAATTTAGTATATATATATATATATATATATTTGGTTAAAACCCGCGGAGGGGCCTACGTGTTAATTTCAAAAAAGAGGTTACACAGTCCTTAAAAGGATCCACTAGCTCGCTAATGCTCGAATGAGCTACAAGGAAAGAGTAAAAAAGACCTATGAGCCTGTGGTTCCTTAATCTAAAAATACAATAAGCGTAAAGAAAATGACAAGGGTTGAAATCACTCAGCACCAAAAAATTGAAGCTCAATAGATAATCGTTCAGAATAGGCTTCCTGCAAAAAAGGAGAAACAAAAAGGAATGCAGCACAAAAAGAAACCAAAAAAGAAATACCTGAAGGTCTAAGCAGGTCATGAAGATAAGATTGGAATTACACCTGCAAGGAACCCTCCAAAAAACCAAATTAGAAGAGAAAAAGTTTAACGCATCGGTGAGGAAAATAAGACAAGATAGCAGAGGCTTTGATGTGATTACAGTAAAAAATGTTGCACACATAAACAGAAAATTTCCACTGGCTACACAGATTACCCAGCTGCAGCAAATAAAATCTGTAATTCACACAGGTAAACTGCAAAGGATTCAAGGTTAGACGCATCTGGATACAGAATCCGCACTTCACACAATTAACTTGCAAATGATTCAAGCAAAACCGTAACTGGATAGATAGAAAAACAAGACCAGATAAATGGATGGCACGGTAAGAAAAAAATTTTAGTCCATAAAATCAAAGGCAGCCAGCAAATCAAAGTGTAAAAGGTTAACAGGGAAGTAAAATTAAGATCAGAGAACAAATTGCAGGTGATAACAGAGCCCATAAAACAGAGCAACAAAAAAATGAACAGCAGATTATCCATGTCTAATATAAAGTAAGCCAGTGTTATCTAAATTGATCAAAGATTGTAAAGTAGGATCAAATCAGTAGGATTAAACTCAACATAGTGAGAAATATTGCAACCGTTATCAGCTAACCAATCAGCACACGTATTAGCTTCACGAAAGATATGAGAGATATAATAATTGACAGTAGAAAGGAAAATCTTAATTTTCATCATAAGATAAAAACAGTCCGGATTGCCAGGCACCATATTTTTAACAATTTGAATGAGGAGCATAGAATCAACCTCAATCCAAATGAAAGTAAAGCCCATTTTAGAACAGATTTTCAGACCAACAAAAAGAGCATAGAGCTCAGCATTAATAGCAGAATTGCAACAAATAGGTTCAGAAAAAGCAGCAAGAACGTTACCAATAGCATCACGAATAATACCACCGGCACCAGCACTAACAGGGCCAAAAGAATCATCAGTATTAAGCTTAACGTAAGGGGGCTTAGGTTTGATCCATCTAACAATTTTGTCAGCAAAATTAAGATGAATATCAGAAAAGTTAAGCCCCAAGTTGTCAGCTAAATAACGCCAACCTTTAAAATTCTTTCTAGAGAGGAGTTTGTGAGCGTGCATTTGAATAATTTTGTGCTTAACATTAGAAATGATGATATCATCATCCATTTTAATACCATTGTGCTTGGCATTATTACGAGCATGCCAAATATACCACACAATAAGAATGGGAATCAGGTTAAAAATATGACCTTTATAATTATGAAACCAATTTTTGAAAACGGAATTTAGATTATCATACATAGTAACAGACGGTTTATTAGCAATGCTATTAAAGAAACACCAAATTTTTTCAGCAATGACACCAGAGACAAATAAATGATCAATGCTTTTAACATTCGAGCAGCACAGACATTTAGAAGAAAGTTGAAATCCTTTTGTTTGAAGCCTAACATCAACAGGAATGTAACCTTTGATACATCTCCAACTTAACACAGAATAGGATAATGAAAAATTAGCATTCCAAATGGACGAATATAAAATAGAACTTTCCTTGTGAATTCTGAAAGCTTCCCAAGTATTTTTCAAAACAAATTTGCCAGAAGACGAAAGAGAAAATAAGATAACATCTTTGTCATTATGTTGAAGAGGGATCTCTAAAATTTTATCAACAATGCAAGGAGGAACTATCTCCAAAAGTTTAGTAATATCCCAACCTCCATTGTAAAAAAAAATGAGCAACTTTAATACTACTTAAAGAACAGGTGTTGAGCAAAGTGTCAATAGACGCGCACCCAAGCCAATTATCTTGCTAGAAAAAATTGTCACCTTTCCCAAGACCCCATTGAATGTACTGCTCAGCATCCCATTTAATATTGCAAAGTCTCTTCCAAACGAAAGAGTCAGTGTTTCTATGAAAGCATAAAGAAGGGTGAATGTTGGAGTAGTACTTAATATTCATGTAGCGAGCCCATAAGCTTAAATTCGATCTAAAAGAGAACCATAATTTAAAAGAGAAAGCTTTGGCAGAATCAGTTAAGGATTTGCAACCAAGACCACCTTCAAACAAAATATCACAATTCTTGTCCCAAGTAGACCAATGAATGCCCTTATTGTTAAATGTAGAGCCCCAAAAAAATTTGTTTAAAATCCTTTAAAGTTTAGAACAAGTGGAAATAGAGAGAAGTAAAGTATGAAAAAGATAAATAGGCATAGAGTTTAAAACAGACTTGATCAAAATGAGCCTACCACCATAAGATAAGAAATTAGAAGACCAATTATTAAGCTTCTTTTCAATTTTCGAGAAGATATTGTCAAAAAGGAAATTCCTTTTATTGCCTTTATAGATGGGAGTCCCAAGATAGGTAATAGGAAGAGCTTTGTGTTGAAAACCATAAATTCTCTGAATAACATTAGTCCTATTATGATTGACCGATTTGCCAACAATAAAGGTGCTTTTCTCTTTGTTAATAAATAAACCACTTTGATTATAAAGGCTAACCAAGAAATTCAGCAATAAAGAAACATTGTTGATAAAACCATTAGTGAATAAAATGAAGTCATCAGCAAAGCTAAGATGTGAAATGGGAAAATCTCTAATAGTGCAAAAATTTAACATCGGATTTCTCAAGTATAAATCATTTAAACCTCTAGAAAGATGTTCCATAGCAATAATAAAGAGAGCAGGAGACATCGTATCACCTTGTCTTAAACCTTTGGATGATTTGAAAAAAACCATTGTGCTTGTCATTGATGATAACAGAGAAGTAACAATTCTCAATGTTATTCTTGACCAGAGATATGAAAGAGTTATTAAAGCCAAAAAGAGAAAGAACTTTGTAAAGGAAATTCCAATTGATATTATCATAGGCTTTAGACACATCAAGTTTAAAAATCACATTACCACCTTTAAATTTAACATTAGTATCATGAGTAATTTCCTGAGCTAACAAAACATTATCAAAAATACTTCTACCTTTCACATAACCAGTCTGATTAAGAAAAATAATATTAGGCAGAATGTTAATTAATCTCTTAGTAATGATTTTAGAATTCAACTTATTAAGAAAAGTACATAAACTAATAGGTCTAAAGTCTTGCCATTGAGTGGGACCATTTTTTTTAGGAATAAGAACAATATAAGAAGAAGAGAAAAAATTAGGGTAATAGTTACCAGCAAAAAAATCTTCTACAGCATTAATAACATCATCCTTAATGATCTCCCAACTGTCTTGAAAAAATTTAGTAGTGAAACAATCCGGGCCCGCAACAGCATTGCTATTAAGATCTTTAATAACATTGAAAATTTCATCTTCAGTAGGAGTTTGGCAAAGCATAGCATTGTCAACCTCAATAATAAGGTTGGGAATTAAATGCGGGTTAGTGATAGGTAAACAATCAGTAGAGGAGTTAAAGATATGCTGAAAATAATTCACACCAGAATTACAAATAGAATCGTCAGTGGTAAGAGCAGTACCATTCGTATCAATGATCTTGTGAATATGACTTCTAGTTTTCTTCTTGTTAGCTAAAGCATGAAAAAATTTAGTGTTTCTATCACCTTCTAAAAGGAATTTAGCATTGGACTTTTGATTCCAATAACATTCTTCTTGACATTGAAGAAGAAGGAGAGATTCCTTGGCCTGATTAAGGGAAAACATATTGTCAGAATTCGGGTCTTGCTGGTAAATATGATCTAAAAATGAAACATTAGACTCGGCCTCTTTAATATTAGAAAATAAGTTCTTGAAAATATTTTTGTTCCACCATTTTAAGCACTGTTTAAATCTAGAGAGCTTATGTAATATTTCAAACTGCTCCAGTATCGTCCAGGACGATCTGGGATCGTCCTGGGACGATCAGTGTATTTTCAGTTCCAGAATCTGTCCAGAATTGCTCTAAGTGTTTTCCTGTAGGGATCGTCCAGGCCGATCGAGGTATCGTCCCGGGACGATCTGTGGATGGCACAAGTCAGTGAGTAGAGGTTTTTATCGCCTATGAATAGTAAACATCGTCCTGAAAAATCGTCCCTGGACGATGGGTTTTGGTCTGATCGTCCAGGCCGATCTGGACGATCGGCCGGGCCGATCTGTGTATTATAAAGCTGATTTCAGCTGATTTGAAGAGAGAGAAAAATTAAAATAAAAATATCTGATTTCAGCTCTGAGGAGAGAGAAAAAGAACATTTTGGAAAAGTTGATTTCGGGAAGACGCGGAGCCGTTTTCGAGCGAAGTGACTGTTGAGGATTTTGCTGTGCTCGAGGTAAGGCACATTCCGACTTTCTCAATTTTCAGTTCCGTCGCGGTTGGCGGTATTTTTCTGTCCGGATTTCGTTTTCGTTACGGTTTTTCGTCCATATCTTTCGATTGGTTCAGTTTTTACCGCGTAACTTTCCGTATATCGTTACCGTGCCGGGTGTGCACGTTTTGACTATATTTTGAAGATTTTCGTCCGGGTGTTTTTGATTCGACTGTGTTTTTAGTCGACCGGAATTTTCTGTGAAATCGTAAATTATCTGTACAGTAGAATAAATGTTCTGGAATGTGATTATCTATATTCTGTGCGAATTCGGTAAATTTTCTTTGCAGGAATTTTTGTGTAAATTCTGTATACTGCCGTTGTGCTGCCCGATTTTTGGGTAATTTCTGAAATGTCCGGATTTCTTCTGAATTGAAATGCTATGTGAATAAGCTATAAAAAGGGAGTTATAAGGGGCCTGAATCCTATGAGATTCAGTTAGTGAAACGGGAAATTTTGAAATGAGCTCAATATACATTTTGATATCTGTTTCGTTACGGATCCGATGAATTCTGTTCTGGTGCTATAAGCACATCTGTTTTGGTGCCGTGAGCACAAAGGGAGACATAAGGGGCCTGGATCCTGTGAGATTCAGTTAGTGTCTGGGAAGGGAGGCATAAGGGGCCGGAATCCGTAGAGATTCCGTCAGTGTCAGGGCATTTAGCTATGTGTATCTGTTTTATTTTCTGTATCTGTTCTGTTCTGTACGAAATTGTGATTCTGATACGATATGCTCCGTACGATTCTGATTTCTGAATTCTGATTCTGACTCTGTTGATTTGTTCTGATATGATCTGTACGATTCCGATTCTGATTTGATATCTGTCCGTATAAGTTCTGATTTCCGATTCTGTTCTGATTTCTGATCTGATTTCTGTCTGATGAGTTTGGTTTTGGTTTCTGAGAATTTAGATTGGTGGTTTGTTGCTTTGCTGAGCTGTTGAGCTCACCCTTGCTTTCTGGTGGTTTTCAGGTTCTGGGAAGGGCAAGGAGGTCCAGGATTAGTTTCAGAGTTTGATCCGATTAGGTACTTTTGTACTTTTGATTTTTGTACAGTCATGGCTTTTCTGTTCTGTCTTTCTTTCTGTTGAAAGCCATGTACTGTTCTGTAGATAATTATTTTGAGGAAATGAAATGAAAAAGATAGATGTTTTGTTCCGCTGCATTTGATGTTTTAGTAGCTCTGTTGTTCTGTGTTCTTTCTGTTGAGTTAAGAATTTGGAAGATCAGTTCAGTAACCTAATCCAAAGCCAGATCCTGGATATGGAAGTCTCTCGTCGCGATCCGGCTCGGGCGGGATCCGTCCCCGTCGGGTCGGGTCGTGACAAGCTTTTGTGGTATCAGAGCACTGGTTTTGGAAACAGGTCGAATTGTAAAACAGAGCTTTAGGAAGTGATCAGTAAGTCTGTCTGGGAGGTAGTTTTGAGTCGTTTGGCTTTTTATTGTGTTGTTTTTGTGTTGTTTTTGTGATAGTTTTCCGAATTTTCTGGATTTTTCTGTATGGATCAGCCAGACCCAGACATGACAGACGGTCAGAGTGATGATCAGGCAGCACCAGTGGGGAGTACAGCCCCAGTGGTCGGTGCTGATACGCTTTCACAGTTTGCGTCACTTGTTGCTCAGATGATGAGCGAGACTCAGAGCAGAGCTTCTACTGTTAGATCTGAGGACATTGATCGACACCTGCAGTTATTTTTGAGGTTGAAGCCTCCGAGGTTTGAGGGCGCTGTTGAGCCCAGAGCTGCTGAGGAGTGGCTGAGGAGATTGGAGAAGACTTTTGACGGGATGCAGTGTCCTGCAGACAGGAAGGTTCCGTTAGCAGTTTTTCTGTTAGATGGAGAGGCTGAGCACTGGTGGGATGGCCAGCAGGCAGCCAGATTTCAGGGCACATTGAACTCTTTGATCACTTGGGAAGAGTTCACTGAAGTGTTCAGAGACTGGTTTGTTCCCCCTTCTGCACGACAGCAGATGCAGGAGAGTTTTCTGAGGCTGGTTCAGGGGAGCAAGACGGCGATGCAGTACGAGGCTGAGTTTACTGCATTAGCCAGGTACGCTCCGCAGCTGGTTAGCACTTCTGCTGAGAGGTGCTATAGGTTTCTGAGAGGCTTACGAGACACTTTGAGGCAGCCTTTGATACCGTTCCGGATTACTGATTTCTCTGAGCTTGTGGAGCGAGCTCGTCTGATTGAGAACGACATGACGACTACTCAGCAGCGGTGGTCTGCGAGTAGGAAGAGGTTTGGAGGTGATACTTCTGGCAGTGGTTCCTCTGGGAAGAGGAGATTTGTTCCTGGTTCTGGATCTGGAGATTCCAGAAGGAGCGGAGGATCGTCTGGTACTGTTACCAGTACGACTGGTTCTGGATCTGTCAGTACGGCACCTGTGTGCCAGAGTTGTGGACGGCGACACCATGGCCAGTGCTACAGGATAGCTGGTCTTTGTTTCAGGTGTGGTCAGCCGGGACATAGGATTGCAGAATGTCCACAGATGGGATTTGAGCAGCGATCTGAGGGTTTAGTCAGACCTGTCGGTTCAGCAGCAGGAAGACCGAGGACTGTTCCTCCACGCCCTGAGGGATTTGCTGGTAGAGGTGGTGGTTCTAGTTCTGCACCACGGAGACCACCTACGATTCAGAGGGAGCAGAGTAGTTCTGTTGCTTCAGCTCCTGTTCCAGTTCAGCCACGAGTTTACAGCTTGAGTCAGCAGGAGGCTCGTGATGCTCCGGATGTGGTGACAGGTACGGTTTACATTTCTGATCAGCCCTGTCGTGTTTTGTTTGACTCTGGAGCGAGTCATTCTTTTCTGTCCGAGCATTGTTTTGAGCTTTTACATTTGGATTCGATGGTTTTACCGGTTTCTTTGTCTGTGATTTTACCGGCTGGGAATCCATTGATTGCTCGACAGTTTTGTTTGTGTGAGATCGAGATTTCTGGCAAGAAGTGGAAATCGAGTTTGATTCGATTGCCGATTTCTTCGTATGATGTGATTTTGGGCATGGATTGGCTGAGTCAGTATGAGGCTCAGATTGACTGTCTGAAGAAGCAAGTGAGTTTGCTTGTGGCTGGAGAGAGAGTTGTATTTCAGGGATTACGAGGTGTTCTCTCCAGTCTGATTTCTGCGTTAGAGGTGAGCAGAATGTGGAAGAAAGGATATCCAGTATTTTTGGCTTCGGTGCGGGATCTGAACCTGGAGGTTGGTTCTGTTTCTGAGATCCCTGTGGTACGGGAGTTTGTGGATGTTTTTCCTGAGGAGTTGGTTGGTTTACCTCCGGATAGAGATGTGGAGTTCTCTATCGATGTTTTTCCGGGTACCGCTCCGATATCGAAAGCTCCGTACAGGATGGCACCGAAAGAACTTTCTGAGTTGAAAGTTCAGCTTCAGGAGTTGGTTGACAGAGGGTTTGTACGTCCTAGTGTTTCTCCTTGGGGAGCACCTGTTCTGTTTGTGAAGAAGAAGGACGGTACACTCCGTATGTGTATTGATTACAGAGATTTGAACAAGGCCACGATCAAGAACAAGTATCCTTTGCCTCGGATAGACGACTTGTTTGACCAGCTTTCCGGATCTTCGGTGTTTTCGAAGATTGATTTGCGATCCGGATATTATCAGGTGAAGGTGAAGGAATCTGATGTGGTGAAGACAGCTTTCAGTACTCGGTACGGGCACTACGAGTTCTTGGTTATGCCTTTTGGGGTAACCAATGCGCCTGCGATTTTCATGGATCTGATGAACCGAGTATTCAGGGAGTTCTTGGATCAGTTCGTGATCGTCTTCATTGACGATATTCTGGTATATTCTGCTTCTGAGGATGAGCATGCCAGACATCTGAGGATTGTGTTGGAGACTCTGAGGAGGCATCAGCTGTATGCCAAGTTCTCCAAGTGCGAATTCTGGCTGAAGAGCATTTCATTTCTGGGGCATGTGATTAGCGGAGAAGGTATTTCTGTAGATCCCCAGAAGATTCAGGCGGTTGCTGATTGGCCAAGGCCGACTACGGTATTTGAGGTACGTAGTTTCTTAGGCATGGCCGGGTATTACAGGAAATTTGTGAAAGGATTTTCACAGATTTCGACTCCTCTGACGAGACTGACTCAGAAGTCAGTTCCTTTTGTTTGGACACCGGAGTGTGAAGCTAGTTTTCAGAGATTGAAGGATTGTTTGACTTCAGCTCCAGTGTTGGCGCTTCCGTCAGGTACGGAAGGTTTTCAGGTGTTCAGTGATGCTTCACTGAAAGGACTGGGATGTGTCCTGATGCAGCATGGTCAGGTAATTGCTTATGCTTCGAGACAGTTGAAACCACATGAGAAGAATTACCCGACGCATGATTTGGAGTTAGCTGCAGTTGTTTTTGCTTTGAAGATTTGGCGTCATTACCTGTATGGCGTCACATGTGAGATGTTTACTGATCATAAGAGCCTGAAGTACATTTTTACTCAGAAGGATCTGAATCTGAGACAGAGGCGGTGGCTCGAGTTGATCAAGGACTATGACCTGACTATTCAGTATCAGCCTGGGAAGGCGAATGTGGTAGCAGATGCTTTGAGCAGGAAGTCTTCTGGATTCTCAGGTATTCAGCTTACTTGTGATGACTTTCTGATTCGTGATTTGGAAAGATTGCAGTTGGAGGTGATTTCCTCCAATGATTTGGAGTTGGCTCAGATGAGTATTCAGTCTTCTTTGGAAGCAAGGATTCAAGAAGCCCAGAAGTCAGATTCTGATTATTCGAAGTTGCTAGCTCAGATTGGATCTGGTAAGACTCCTGAACTTCGAATTTCTGATTCTGGTGCTATTTTCTGTAAGAACAGGTTGTGGGTACCTGTGTTTGGAGATCTGAGGCGGGAGATTCTGTATGAATTTCATCATTCAGGCTACACTGTTCATCCAGGCAGTGGTAAGATGTACGCTGATATGAAGCTTTTGTTCTGGTGGCCTGGGATGAAGAAGGATGTGGCGGAGTTTGTGTCGAGATGCGAAGTCTGTCAGTTGGTGAAGGCAGAGCATCAGCGACCAGGTGGACTGTTGCAGTCGTTGCCTATCCCTGAGTGGAAATGGGAGGAGGTAACGATGGATTTTGCTATGGGTTTCCCTCGATCACGACAAGGACATGATGCTATTTGGGTAGTTGTGGATCGATTGACGAAGTCAGCCCATTTTCTTCCGATCAGACAGACGGATTCAGTTGAACGCTTGGCACAGATATATGTGAAAGAGATAGTCAGATTGCACGGTGTGCCTCGTGTGATCGTATCTGATCGAGATGGACGTTTTACTTCCAGACTTTGGAAAGGCATTCAGCAAGGCTTGGGTACGAAATTGCATTTCAGTACAGCCTTTCATCCTCAGACCGACGGACAGTCTGAGAGGACTATTCAGGTACTGGAAGATCTGTTGAGACTTTGTGTTCTGGACTTTAGCGGAAGCTGGGAAGATCATATTCCGCTGATTGAGTTTGCCTATAACAACAGTTTTCAGTCCAGTATCGGTATGGCACCGTACGAGGCTCTGTATGGCAGGAAGTGCCGTACTCCTTTGACTCTGACGGAGGTCGGAGATAGACAGACTTTGGGTGCCACTTTTGCTGATGAAACTGCTCAGAAGATTCGTTTGATAAAAGAGAGATTGAAAGCCGCTCAAGATCGTCAGCAGAAGTATTATAATCAGAAGCACAGATTTGTTGAGTTTCAGGTCGGTGACTTTGTGTATGTCAAAGTCAGCCCGATGAAAGGTGTGAGCAGATTTGGTCAGGTGAGCAAGCTTAGTCCAAGGTATGTTGGACCATTTGAGATTTTGGAAAGAATTGGAAAAGCTGCTTATCGCCTATTGCTTTCTGATTCTATGCCTGATGTGCATAATGTGTTTCATGTATCCACTCTGAGGAAGTGGGTTTCAGACTCTGGGAAGAAGGTATCAGCTGAGGAGGTTGAGATTCAGGAGAATCTGGCGTACAAGGAAGAGCCAGAATTGATTTTAGCGTACGACGTCCGCAAGTTAAGAAATAAAGAGATTCCGATGGTTAAAGTCCAGTGGAAGCACCGGACTGCACGAGAAGCAACGTGGGAAAAGGAGTCTGATATGAGACGGTCGTACCCGTACTTGTTAATGACTTCTACAGCATTAATAACATCATCCTTAATGATCTCCCAACTGTCTTGAAAAAATTTAGTAGTGAAACAATCCGGGCCCGCAACAGCATTGCTATTAAGATCTTTAATAACATTGAAAATTTCATCTTCAGTAGGAGTTTGGCAAAGCATAGCATTGTCAACCTCAATAATAAGGTTGGGAATTAAATGCGGGTTAGTGATAGGTAAACAATCAGTAGAGGAGTTAAAGATATGCTGAAAATAATTCACACCAGAATTACAAATAGAATCGTCAGTGGTAAGAGCAGTACCATTCGTATCAATGATCTTGTGAATATGACTTCTAGTTTTCTTCTTGTTAGCTAAAGCATGAAAAAATTTAGTGTTTCTATCACCTTCTAAAAGGAATTTAGCATTGGACTTTTGATTCCAATAACATTCTTCTTGACATTGAAGAAGAAGGAGAGATTCCTTGGCCTGATTAAGGGAAAACATATTGTCAGAATTCGGGTCTTGCTGGTAAATATGATCTAAAAATGAAACATTAGACTCGGCCTCTTTAATATTAGAAAATAAGTTCTTGAAAATATTTTTGTTCCACCATTTTAAGCACTGTTTAAATCTAGAGAGCTTATGTAATATTTCAAACTGCTCCAGTATCGTCCAGGACGATCTGGGATCGTCCTGGGACGATCAGTGTATTTTCAGTTCCAGAATCTGTCCAGAATTGCTCTAAGTGTTTTCCTGTAGGGATCGTCCAGGCCGATCGAGGTATCGTCCCGGGACGATCTGTGGATGGCACAAGTCAGTGAGTAGAGGTTTTTATCGCCTATGAATAGTAAACATCGTCCTGAAAAATCGTCCCTGGACGATGGGTTTTGGTCTGATCGTCCAGGCCGATCTGGACGATCGGCCGGGCCGATCTGTGTATTATAAAGCTGATTTCAGCTGATTTGAAGAGAGAGAAAAATTAAAATAAAAATATCTGATTTCAGCTCTGAGGAGAGAGAAAAAGAACATTTTGGAAAAGTTGATTTCGGGAAGACGCGGAGCCGTTTTCGAGCGAAGTGACTGTTGAGGATTTTGCTGTGCTCGAGGTAAGGCACATTCCGACTTTCTCAATTTTCAGTTCCGTCGCGGTTGGCGGTATTTTTCTGTCCGGATTTCGTTTTCGTTACGGTTTTTCGTCCATATCTTTCGATTGGTTCAGTTTTTACCGCGTAACTTTCCGTATATCGTTACCGTGCCGGGTGTGCACGTTTTGACTATATTTTGAAGATTTTCGTCCGGGTGTTTTTGATTCGACTGTGTTTTTAGTCGACCGGAATTTTCTGTGAAATCGTAAATTATCTGTACAGTAGAATAAATGTTCTGGAATGTGATTATCTATATTCTGTGCGAATTCGGTAAATTTTCTTTGCAGGAATTTTTGTGTAAATTCTGTATACTGCCGTTGTGCTGCCCGATTTTTGGGTAATTTCTGAAATGTCCGGATTTCTTCTGAATTGAAATGCTATGTGAATAAGCTATAAAAAGGGAGTTATAAGGGGCCTGAATCCTATGAGATTCAGTTAGTGAAACGGGAAATTTTGAAATGAGCTCAATATACATTTTGATATCTGTTTCGTTACGGATCCGATGAATTCTGTTCTGGTGCTATAAGCACATCTGTTTTGGTGCCGTGAGCACAAAGGGAGACATAAGGGGCCTGGATCCTGTGAGATTCAGTTAGTGTCTGGGAAGGGAGGCATAAGGGGCCGGAATCCGTAGAGATTCCGTCAGTGTCAGGGCATTTAGCTATGTGTATCTGTTTTATTTTCTGTATCTGTTCTGTTCTGTACGAAATTGTGATTCTGATACGATATGCTCCGTACGATTCTGATTTCTGAATTCTGATTCTGACTCTGTTGATTTGTTCTGATATGATCTGTACGATTCCGATTCTGATTTGATATCTGTCCGTATAAGTTCTGATTTCCGATTCTGTTCTGATTTCTGATCTGATTTCTGTCTGATGAGTTTGGTTTTGGTTTCTGAGAATTTAGATTGGTGGTTTGTTGCTTTGCTGAGCTGTTGAGCTCACCCTTGCTTTCTGGTGGTTTTCAGGTTCTGGGAAGGGCAAGGAGGTCCAGGATTAGTTTCAGAGTTTGATCCGATTAGGTACTTTTGTACTTTTGATTTTTGTACAGTCATGGCTTTTCTGTTCTGTCTTTCTTTCTGTTGAAAGCCATGTACTGTTCTGTAGATAATTATTTTGAGGAAATGAAATGAAAAAGATAGATGTTTTGTTCCGCTGCATTTGATGTTTTAGTAGCTCTGTTGTTCTGTGTTCTTTCTGTTGAGTTAAGAATTTGGAAGATCAGTTCAGTAACCTAATCCAAAGCCAGATCCTGGATATGGAAGTCTCTCGTCGCGATCCGGCTCGGGCGGGATCCGTCCCCGTCGGGTCGGGTCGTGACAGCTTAGACCATAATCTTAACATACCAGTTATATTGTTATTAGGATAAACAGGGGCATTCCAATTAGAAGATAAAAGGGTAGGAAAATCAGCATGAAGCATCCACATATTTTGAAATCTAAAAGAATAAGCATTATGTTGTAAACACTTGTTAATATTGATAAGGAGAGGGGAATGATCAGAAATTGTTCTACTAAGATGCTCAATGTTAGATAAGGGTAATTCAGCAATCCAATCATCATTAAAGAGACATCTATCCAGTCTTTGTCATAAATTCGCTCTATGCCAAGTGAAAGGGCTACCAAAATAACCGATATCGTTTAACTTGCAATCACTAATCATAGAATTGAAATCATCCATAGCATTAGCATTGGGTGGATTGCCACCAATTCTTTCCGAGATGTTTGAAATAATGTTGAAATCTCCACCAATACACCAAGGTCCATTGATAATAGAAGCAAATTGTCTCAATTGATTCCATAAAGGGATACGATTCTTTTTAGTACAAGCAGCATAAACAAAGGAAATATAACAGTTAATATTGAAAAGAGAAATGTAGTAATGGCACACTTGAGGCAAATCCTTAATAATATCAACAGATAAAGCAGTTTTCTAGAAAATCCAAATTTTGTTGGAGCAAATAGCATAAAATTAGAAAAACCTAAGAACATAGCAGTAGAGGAAATCTTGGAATTATTAATTAAAGGTTCAATCAAAACAAGTATTTGAATATTATGAATTCTGCATAAATTCTGAACTCTAAGTTTAGAATCCTTACCACCAATACCTCTAACATTCCATATGAGAGCTTTAATCATTGCAAACCTTTTGAAGAAGCTTGAGATTTAGTAGATCTAGGAGCAACAGGTAAAACATGTTTAGATTGCTTACTTTTTTTCCTTGAAACAATTTGGAAATTGTCCTCTTGAGGACCTTTGCATTTCACTTTGCTAGTATCAGAGATATCTTGTTTAGCATTTGAGCTTGAAGGAGCATTGCACGTAGAAGGAGGAATAAACTCCCCATCTTCACATTCCTCACTAACATTATTGTTTAACAAAGAAACTTGTTTTTCTAACAAAGCAGGTTAAGAGCAATTTTCAGTAAAGTCACCATTATCAACTTCATTAAACATGGAAGCAATATAAACAAAAAAGGAAGGCTTATTTAAAGTACTAACATCATTGTGAAGAGGATCATTGACCATAGTATCATTTAAAGAAGGTTTAGTAGTTAACTGTAAAGCATCAGCTGTGGAATTTTCATTGACTAATATAGTATCAGACGAATTTAAAACCGTATCATCTAAATTATGAATAATAGGTTGCGGTTCCACCAATTTCTCCAAATTTTCCATATTCTAGATAGATTTTTCACTAACAGACACATAAATTTTTTGAGAATCGGCGGAGCCAAGCTTCCCATTAGACATAATTTTAGATTTTTTAAGTTCAGGGTGTAGATTAAAACAATCATTTTGAGCGTGACCATGCATTTTGCAATGGGAGCAGAAATCAGGAACATTATCAAAATCCACTTTTTGGAAGTAACCTAAGGTTTTAGATCCAACCCAGATTTCTTTAGGATGTTTTTTTGAAATATCAACCTCAACGAGGATACGAGCCACAGAGGGTCTAGTGCGGGATGCAGTGGCTTGATCCGTTTGCAACGGTCTTCTAAAAATAGAACCTAATGCATGTAGCACTTGCTGATTGAAAAAATGAAGACGAAGGTTAGGAAAAGAAATCCACACAGGCACGATGGGAGATTCTTCTTTGATATCAAAAAACGGTGTCCATTTCAAAATACGCATTTGGCAATTGAAAATGAAATATGAGCGCCTGGCAAAAATCCGACTATAATCAAGATCGTTCGATAATTGGATCGCAACATGCCTAGAGTCAAGCAGACCAACCAAATAAAAGCCAGACAGTTTTAAAGAAGCAAAAAATTGATGAATAGCATCTAGATTGGGTCTGCGTAACCCAAATTTACCAACAAGAGTAAACTTGAAAGGAGATGCTAATTTCAGAACTTCTTCATAAGAGAGTAAAACCGCAGGAACCCCATTAAAAGTAGTTTGCGTAAGAGATGGAAGTTCATCACCTGCTGTAGCCTTTCCGGAAAGTACCTCTTTGAAGGATCTAGATCTAGAAGGAGATTTCGGAGTATCATCTTCAAGGTTGAAGAAACCTTTATTTTTTTGCAGCACAGGCTCTGAGGCTTTCCCCCAAGAGGAGGAAGGAGCAGCAGCAGCCATAAAACAGGGCCCAGAAAGGGCACAAAGCAACACGGAGAGCCAAAACAGAACAAACGCTCGGAGAAACGGTCGCAAGGAGGAAAAAGGGATCGGAGACGAAGAGAAGAGGGGAAAACAAAATCGCCAGAGCGGCTAGGGTTAGGCAAGAGGGATTTAGTATATATATATATATATATATATATATATATATATATATATATATATATATATATATATATATATATATATATATATATATATATATATTAATAACTTTAATGTTTTAAAAATTTTAAATTTAATGATTATAATTATTAAATTTAAATATTATAATTATGATTAATAAATTAATTTTATATTATATTTATATGTAAGTTAACTAAAAATTATATGTCTTAATTTTAATATAATAGTTATAATATTTCAAATTAATTTTATTAAATATTTAAAATATAATTTAAAAGTTATGTAAAATTAAAATTAATTAAAATTAAATCAAATATTAAAAATATATTTTTATAATATTTAAAGATAAATGATTGAATTCCCCTTTCTCTCCCGTTTTTCTCTCCCTACGGTCTTTGACTCTCTCCCCCTCTCTCTTACATCTCTCTCTAACGAACTTTTATTACGTCCAGTGTAAGGACGTAGAGGAACGTCCGGTCGGAGGCGAAAATCCCGCCAAAAAACTCGGTATTGCTCGGTATTGTTAGGTATTATTTGATAATAATGAGGAATACCGCTCTGTGAAGACCAATACCGAGTTATACCGAGCTGTACTGAGAAATACCGAGTTGTACCGAGTTTTTTCTAGGAAAACTCGGTACAACTTTTGTATAACTCGGTATTTGCTGGGTATAACTCGGTATTGGGTCTTCAAATGATGGTATTCCTCGTTATTGTTTGGTATTGCTCGGTATTTACTCGGTATTTCTCATTTTTTGACGGGAATTTGCCTCCAACCGGACGTTCCTCTACGTCCGGTCGGAGGACGTAATAATTGTTCCTCTCTAACACCTTTCATCTTTCGTTTGTCTCTTTCTCCTCTCTCTCCCTCTCTTTCTCGCCTATAAAAAATAAAAAAAAAATACTTTGCGCAAAAAAATGAAAAATGAAAAAAATAATTTTTAATAGAAAAAGCAATTAATAATTACGTTTTACATAAAAACACAATTTCTGATTGTATATATAATTCTAATTAATTTTTTTTTAGATGAACTTATTTTTAAATAGATTTTTTAATTAATTATTTTTTATGTGAATGATAATTATTTATTAGTTAATAATAAAAATTTATTAATTTATACACTATAAAAAAATAATTTACCATTAATAATTTTATCTATTTATTAATGATTTTAGTTATAAATTTATAAAATAATTTTGGTATACAACATAAAAATGTAAAATATATTTAATCATATAATATAAAATAAGAATAATTTATATTAAATTTATAAACTTATGTTAGAATTTAATTTATATTAAATATGTAACATAAATTAATAACAATTTATATTAAATTATATGGTTCTATGTAAATTAAATTTAAATTAAAAATCAAATTTAAAATTTGAAAAATATTTAAATTTAAAATTATCATATTTTTATAAGTGTAAATTCTTATAATTATGTGATTATTTTTTTTTTTTTGCTTTTATGTGAGATTTTAAAATAATTATTTTACTTAATTATATAAGTTTTATGTTTCATAATTTTTTTGAGTTTAATCTTTTGTCTCGTAATTTGAATGATAATATTATTATTATGTTAATTTTATCAAATTATACTAATATTTATTATTTTATAACGTTGATAAAATCAAAGATGCTCTTCTCAAACCGGTCGAATCATGAACCTCACCTTTGTTCGTTGTCTGGTCAGATTTGCAGAACCTTAGATAAAATCAAAGGTGCTCAATGATGAAAGAAAAACAGAACTTGAAATACAAAATCTTCACACTTCACGCTACTGATGTAACATTTATTCGAGTAAATAGCAAAGTTCTGTAATTATGCTACGCACACAATTCATAATAACGCTACAACACTGCACTCAGCTTGTAATACAAACCCTAAGAGTCCAAATCACACATTCACCAGACAGAAAATAAGGTATCGTTTGTTCTTCCAATCTTGAATTCTACTTTGTGGCTGCAGATAAAACTGTTCCCGTCCCAGAATCCCAGGCCGGAACGCTGTAGACGACAAGATTCCGATCGCGTTGCAGGAGAAGAACATAGTTACCAACTGTACCGTTTGTTTCAGTTTGCCAAATGAGCTTCTCATCCTTGCCGTAGATGACGAGGTTGCCGTCGGTCTTCAACCTGAGTTCGCATTCTCTGCCTTTGTCCTTGGTGTATGTGGACCAGACAGCAACGGAGGGGTTGCGGTAGAGGACAAGGTTGCAGTCTGTTTGCATCAATAAGGTGTAAAGTGGATTCGATATATTCTGACCAGTTTTCAGAACATCGCCGGACAACATATGACTCATCTGAGCCATGCTTCCGCCAGCAAAGAGGCCCCAAACAGCCATGAAAAGGGCCAGGAAGTAGAAGAAGGAAGCATGACCAAGTTTGGCCATATTGATGTTATTTTCTTGGATTAAGTATTGTTAATGAAGCTTTTGATCTATGGCCTCTATTTATAAGCGAACTGCTTAGCCGATAAGCAAGTTGAATTGGTTTTAGATTCATATATAAAAAAAGGATCCACCGGCTCGTAGGTTTTTGTTTTTTTTTAATCTTGTAGCTCTTTCGAGCAGTAGAGAGCTGGAGGAACCTTCTAAGGACTTTGTAACCGAATTTTGTTATTAACACGTAGGCCCCACCGAAGATTTTAACCATATATATATATATATATATATATATATACACACTACCAAAAAATAAGGTTATCGCAGCACAAATTTTGAGCTATCGGTTATAACCAGTTTAAGTAGCAGCGGATAAAATCGATGCTAAAAGATGGTTTTGGCAGCGGTTCTAAAACCGCTCCTAACATCTGCTACGAAAAATCCAAATTTTTAATAGTGATTATATCAACTGTCTAATAATGCAAGGATTAGAACCATGTCGTATCGGTGATAACGTCATATTTTGTGTGGGATACACTTTTTCCTTTTGTCTTAAAAGTTCGTTACAACAACAACAACAACAACAACATCAAGCCTTTATCCCACTACGTGGGGTCGGCTACATGAATCCTTTTTCTCCATTGTGTCCTATTAAAAGTCAAATTCTCGTTTAAATCTAATAAAGAAAGGTCATTCCTAATATTTTCTAACCAAGTCTTTTTAGGTCTACCCCTACCTTTCTTAACATAAGTCAAATCTAATACCTCTACTCTCCTAACCGGGTCATCGGAAGGCCGCCGTTTAATGTGACCAAACCATCTAAGGCGACTCTCTCTAATCTTATCTTCTACTGGAGCTACTCCAACCTTTTCACGTATATGCTCATTTCGTATCCTATCTCTAAGGGTAAAGCCACTCATCCACCTGAGCATCCTCATCTCTGCCACACTTAACTTAGTATTATGCTTCTCTTTTAATGGCCAACATTCAGCACCATAAAGCATTGCAGGCCTCACTACCATCTTATAGAATTTTCCCTTAAGTTTGAGGGGTACATTTCTATCACATAACAAGCCCGATGCATTCCTCCACTTCAACCATCCAACTTGAATTCTGCTGATAATATCCCCATCTATTTCACCATCACTCTGAACAATAGATCCAAGATATCTAAAACGTGTACTCTTATTAATGACTTGATCGCCCAAAGTCACAATCCCCTCACTAGGTCTATTACTACTAAAATTACACTCCATATATTCCGTTTTAGATCTACTCAAGCGAAAACCTTTAGACTCTAAGGTTGACCTCCATAATTCAAGTTTACCTTCAACTCCCTCTCTAGTCTTATCAACAAGAAGAATATCATCAGCAAAAAGCATACACCAAGGTATATCCTCTTGTAAATGTCTAGTGAGAACATCCATGACTAAAGCAAAAAGATATGGGCTTAAGGCTGATCCTTGATGTAACCCAACCGAAATAGGGAAATACTTAGTCAATCCACCTTGTGTTTGAACACAAGTAATAGCTCCTGCATACATATCTTTAATGATTTGAATATAAGCATTATTGACTCCTTTCTTTTCAAGAACTCTCCATAGCACTTCTCTTGGAACTTTATCATATGCTTTTTCTAAATCAATAAATATCATATGTAGATCCTCCTTATTTTCTCTATATTTCTCCATCAAACCTCTTAATAAATGTATGGCTTCCATAGTCGACCTACCCGGCATGAAACCAAATTGATTTTGAGAAACATTAGTATCACGCCGCAACCTATGCTCCATAACTCGCTCCCAAAGTTTTAAAGTATGACACATTAACTTAATACCTCTATAATTCGCACACTCTTGTGCATCACCTTTATTTTTAAAAATAGGAATTAACACGCTCATTCTCCACTCATCTGGCATCTTTTTAGTCTTCAAAATAGTATTAAAAAGTTTAGTAAGCCATGAAATTCCTTCATCTCCTAAGCATTTCCACACCTCTATTGGAATATCATCAGGTCCAACAGCTTTTCCACCCTTCATTTTCTTTAAAGCCTCTCTAACTTCAGTTTTACTAATACGCCGATAAAAACAGAAATCTTTATTTTCATTTAGGGTGCTAAGGTCATTATAGTCAATCTTATTTTCACAATCTTCATTAAAAAGTTTAGGTCTTAAAAGTTCGTTGTTTTATAAAAAATTTTACAAATTGCAAAGAAATTCAAGTCATTTGAATGAGAAATTATTCGGTACGGAGGCCGGACGTAGCTCCACATCTGGAGGTGAATCAGGTACAACCACATCAACTGTATAGAACAACAATACCGAGCCACGGTACACAGCGAAGGGATGACGTGGTGCATTTGAGTTCGTCTCCGTCGAACGACATAGAATATTTTTTCCCTTTGAATACATATAAAAAAAATAAAAATAAATCTGATAAAATACTTTTAATAAATTGTCATCAATTCCAACAAACATTATATAGCATAAACACAGCTTTGCTGTAATACTAGCACTACTCCTATTGGCAACAGAAGAACAATTCAACTTTTTATGATAGAAAAATGCCGGCCTTGATTCCCTTACATCAAATAAGAAGATGAACTTAATAATTAATATAAGTGATATAGACATAATAATATTACATTCATATATCTTAAAAATTTAGCATCTAAATTTTACTTTTTACATAATATAGCAATTATAATAATAATTATAACTATTAAATTTTTAATATGTATTTTTTATAACATTAAATTTGAAAAAATTTTAGCATATATATATATATATAACTTTAAAGTTTAAAAAAAAAATTAATTTAATGGTTATAATTATTAAATTTAAATATTATAATTATGATTAATAAATTAATTTTATACTATATTTATATGTAAGTTAACTAAAAATTATATGTCTTAAAATAAATATAATAGTTAGAATATTTCAAATTAATTATATTAAATATTTAAAATATAATTTAAAAGTTATGTAAAATTAAAATTAATTAAAATTAAATCAAATATTAAAAATAAAAATTTATAATATTTAAAGATAAATGATTGAATTCCCCTCTCTCCCGTTTTTCTCTCCCTACGGTCTCTCCCCCTTCTCTCTTACATCCCTCTCTAATACCTTTTATCTCTCTCTCGTCTCTCTCTCTTTCTCGCCTATAAAAAAAAAAAAAATACTTTCCACATAAAAATGAAAAATGAAAAAATGATTTTTAATAGAAAAAGCAATTAATAATTACGTTTTATATAAAAACACAATTTCTGATTGTATATATAATTCTTTTTAAATTTTATTTTTTAGATGAACCTTCTCCTAATTAAAATGTCGGCCATGAACCTTTTAAAAATTTGCCCAAGTTTTGACAGTGGTGACTATTATTTTTAATTTTTTTTTAAGTTTTAAGTGTTATGTAAGTAACTAGTAAATTTTAGATTTTAAATATATAAATAGGAAAATGCTGAGTGTTATATATATATATATATATATATATATATATATATATATATATATATATATGTAAACCCTTATAATAATAATAATAATTAATAATAATAATAATAATAATAATAATAATAATAAATAATATTAATACTAATAATAATAATTATTATTATTATTATATTTTTAAATGTTTAAATAATATATAGTATTCTAAAAAAAATATTCTACTATTTATTGTATGTGGCTTTATTTTCATTATAATATAATGATTATAATAAATATATTAATAATTTTATGATTTTGATAATTTTGAACAAAGAGAAAAAACATTAGGAAGATAATACTCACCAAGTCATTGGCTTTGCGGAGTTCAATACATTGATGGTTCAAGACATCCACAGGGATGTGAAACTTGGCAGGGGAAGAGCTAGGTAGAGCTTTGTCGGTATTTATCTCAGTCCCCTCCAACCTCTTCTTCTTCAAAACTTGGGGGTCTTCACCTCTTGCCGACCTTTTAGGAGCTATCTTTGAAGCTGGGGCAGGGGGCTCCAAAAACTTGGAAGACGGCTTCAGCATCCTTACATCAGACCTCCCAGCATGAAACGCCAGCCTGACCTTGAGCAAGAAGTCTTCTTCTATATATTTACTCACATAATAAATCTCGTATAAAAGATGTTCGATGTCGGGAACCTTGAGCATCATCATTATGTCTTCTTCCCTGACGTGTAGAGGGGCTGGTAGATCCTTCATCTTCCCCCACTTCTCTATCAGGTCCCAGTCATTTTTCACAAAGAAAAATGTGTTGGCCAGTTCTTTGAAGGATTATGGGTACGTATATCCAACCATTTGGATCTGAATGTTACATGCTATTGTGTGTCACTAGTGAGTCGACCCATCTGTGAAAGATACTAAGGCATTAGAATAGCTCCTCGATCCATAAAGAGCGCAATCAACCCCATAGTCACTAACATGACTTTGTACGAGAATTTGGATAGGCTCACCCCACACCGTCGTGAAATTTAGATCAGCTCAGCAGGAGGTGAAAAGCGTAACCCCGCTTGCAAGCTGATCTCAGAAACGGTCAAGTACCCAGGAGGAGGAATGCTAACCCGATCGGACCTCTTAGGGACAATTATCACCACATCATTCAAAAAATAAAAATTATTGTATAAAAGGATCATGAAGTCGGTGGGCACTGCTTCATCTTCCCTCACTCCCTAATTTGGCCTCCGCTCTCAATCATGCAGTGCGATAGGGACTCCCCTGATCGTAGGATCTCACAATGGAGGGTGGTCACCTGACATTACTCCTATGTAGGGAGGTGTTGTGCAATTGGACAAGGGATACCACCTATCCAAAGGCACGGGAAAGCCTCCCATATAATAGAAGAGCTGAAGGGCGTTAGGGGGAGAGGGGGAGGATCACCTTTTTGTAGAGAGAGAGGCCTTGGGCCTGAATGAGGGATACAATCCGTACAAGGCTAAGGAAAGGCCTCAATTAAAAGAAGAGATATAGAAGAGAAGCTGCAAATTTTCATACCCCATGGGGTATTTATAGTTAGGAAAGTGGCATTTTGGTCATTTAAAAAAAGAGAAAAGAATATATATGTATAAATAGTAAAAAAAATCGAAAAACCACCGGCGGTTGCCAAACCTTAGCCAGTCGACGAGCCAGTGGGCCAAGCGGGCGCAGGCCAGAGCAGGCCAGGTAGGCCCATTCGTGTGGGCCATGCGTGGGTCGGGTGGGCTGGCGCGCAGGCTAGGCGGGCCCATTTACGAGGGCGGCGGTGCAGCAGCGACAGGACAGTCCTGACTCATTTTCGAGCCTAATATTAGCCCCGGAAAGGTCAAATGGGACATTTTTGGATCTCCAATACTATTTTTCAATGTTTCAGACTCAATTTTGACACTTTTAAAGTGATTCGGGACCTCTACGCCCAAGATAGGAGTATATTTGAATTTCAAATCACCCAAAAAATTTCCCATGGGCTATACGACGCATATTTTCGAACTTCAGGAGCTTCGACGTCCGAAAATAGGGGGAACCTGATATGTCTTCAAAACATTATCTTGATCGGGCACTAATCTTGATGAAAAATCAAGTAGGAAACTTCCAAAATAAAAAGTTGGACCATCTAAACTTTGATTTCAGCAAACTTATAGTCGAACTGAGCGTCTCAAGAATATGAACCCATCAACACCAAATCGAACCCAATCCGAGCCCAAACAGGTCCAAATCAAGGGTTAGAAGCACTATTGGAAGGTTTGAACTGCAATTTGGATTACCAAATGATTTCCAAACATAATGTACTTATAGTTAAATTTATCATCTCAACGAGACAAATCCAACGAGGCCAAGATCACCTAATTCTGACATAACTAAGACATTGAAATGTCCATCAAACAGTTCATGATAAAGGGATTCAACATCGGCTGTCCATCTAACCACTCACCATTTACCCTTATCTCTCATCTATTTATGAGCCATGCCACTCCAGAAATCTAAAAATAGACATCTCCTTTCTCTTGAAAAGGGATCCAAGCAAGAAGAGAAGAAGAGAAGAGAATGAAGAAGAGAAAAAGAGAAGAGAATGAAGAAGCTCCTCCTCGACCACCGCCTGAGGCCCTCACCTTCGCTAGACCACCACCTGAGACCCTCACCTTCGCCAGACCACCTCCTGAGGCCCTCACCTTCGCCTGATCACCACTTTAGGCCCTCACCTTTGCTGGACTACCACATGGGCCCTCACCCTCATCAGACCATCACTTGAGGCCCTCACCTTCGTCAGACCACCACGTGAGGCCCTCACCCTCCCTGGACCACCGCCTGAGACTCTCACCTTCGCCAAACCACCACTTGAGGCCCTCACCTTCGCCGGACCACCACCTGAGGCCCTCATCTTCACCGGACCACCTCGTGAGGCCCTCACTTTTGCCAGACCACCACTTGAGGCCCTCACCCTCGTCGGACCATCGCTTGAGGCCCTCACCTTCATTGGACCACCACCTAAGGGCCTGAACTCCGCAATACCACCACTTGAGGCCCTATATTCCGTCAAACTATCCACTGACGCCAAAATTCTGCCAAGTCACCATCAGACTACTAACTAACGCCCTAACTTCCAAGTGACACTAGATTTAACACTAAACTTCAACCATACGGTTGATATTTATAATTTGATCTCCCACAAGGATGAGTCAGCCCACTGTAATCAATTTAAATTCCAGTAAAATCTTTTCAACTAGGCTAGGCCCTGTGGTTTTTTTCCTTTCCAGGGTTTTTCACGTAAAAAATCTTTTGTTCTCTATATGTGAGCTGGATATTCATGCAACGCTAAGACGTAAAATTACAATTCTATCGCCGCGTATATTCTAGCACGCAATAATTCTACTATTTATTGTATGTGACTTTATTTTCAATATAATATAATGATTATAATAAATATATTAATAATTTTATGATTTTGATAATTTTATTTATGTTTTATTTCTTAATTTTAATCTTCAAATAGAACAACTTTATTAAATAAATATCTAAATGATATTTTTATCCATTGTTTGTTAAGTTAAACTAATTTTATAAATTTCGGTAACTTTTATGAATCTAATTTCTATGAGTGTATATTTAGACAAATTTATGGTAATGGAACTGTGATAGTAAATTATTTTAAAAAGTGTTTGTGTGTATATATAAGAAAAAAAGAGAGCATATTATCATTATAATATAATAATTCATTTATTTTTTAATAAGATTTTTTATGTGCTATATATTTTGAGTTGGTATAATATGTTTTACTGGTAAGCGTTATACAAAAATTCTACACGCATAGATAAAAACATGAAGATCATAAATTTTTTTACCTGGAAAATCCAGAAAGGAAAACCCATTGATTTTGGCCCAATTAAAAAATTCACTTTACAATAAATGATACAAGAATCTTTCTTTCTTCACTATTAATGCAGAAGAGGGGGTTTAAACAGACTCCTGAATTTCTAATAAGGAGTATAAAAAGTAGATGTTCATAGGTAGACAGTTATACATAACAACAAGGTTAAATCTTATTAGTATTTGGTATATATTGGTGTTTTTTTATGCTAATTGTTGGTGGTGGTGATGATTGTCAGTAGCAATAGTTGGTAGCGATCGTTGGTTGTGATACTGGAGAATGCAAGAGAGCTCTCTCTAGTTCTTGCTATTCTTTCTCCTTTTAATGTGTAAAATAAAATTCTATTTATAGACTTTTGGAATGAGCATTTTAATAATTTGAACCAGAATCTAAAACACTGCATCTTACGGTCAATATTGATTTCCATGATTATAAAGCATTTTTTTAGCATTTAAGTTTCTTAATGATGTTGAATTTTAGTGATCTTTGGCTCACTGGCTCATCTCGTCAAGCCGCTTGATTTGACTATGTCAAATTTGGAGTTCAAATTGTCATAATTTTAATATTAAAATTTTCCAATTAAAAGATTGCCTCAAATTTCGTGATTGTTCTTATGATTTTTTTGAGTCAAATCAAGATTAAATATTATCATTAATTTTGTTACATGAAAGTAATTTTGTTAAAATAGATACAACTCTATAGATCATTAAGCTAATTGGAAGAGAAAGATTCCCATACAAAATAAATAAAAAATTAAACTAATGACTTGGTCTTTGGCTCACATATAAAAAATAACTTTCTAGCTTAAAATACATTCTAGCATAAAAATTAAACTAATGACTTGGCCTTTGGCTCACATATAAAAAATAGCTTTCAACAATGTTATAAAGCCCTTTTTTTTTTGCACGGGGGCAAATTTTTTTTTTTAAAGCAATTTTTTAGTACAAAATTTTTTGAACTAGAAATTTTTTATACTAAAAAGTTGAGGACGGCTTTCTTACTGCTTCTTAAAGAAGCTTTCGAATATAAAAATTTTAACTTTTGTGCTTGAAAATTATTTTATGAAGCGGTAAGAAAACCGTCTCAAATAAAGCCCAAGTCTCACACACATCGCATACGTAAGATTTGAACCCAATACACTTTCGTTGATTCTCAAAGCTCCTAACCAATAAATCAAGATGTGTTGCATATAAAGCCAAAGTTCAGAACGACTCAGTACATTGCTGAAGTTTTCCTATTTATTTTATTCAACATTTGGTAATTAGTAATACAGGCTCTTTTCTTAAACTGTTTTATATAGTGTCGGTGTGTGGACGATGTGATGGACCAAGTCTAGTCTAGCTTATTGAGAATTAATTAAATATAACCATAATAGTTTCTTAATGATATGGTTTAACACTCAAAGGAATCTCTCATATAGAAATTCTACACCATTTTACTGATTCCTAATTGCATTTACCATTCGTCTCCATAGCTTCAAATTTTGGGGAAAAAAAAAACATAAATGTAATTTTACAAATCAATATATAAATTTTTAATGAATTATAGAAATATAATTCTTTTAGACTTATATTTTCTAAAAAATTTGAAAAATAGAGAAATATGTATCTTTTAAGGCTTTTAAAATTTTGAGATTTTTTATGTACTTATACATTTCGAGACATGCCTTATAGATTTTTGAATGATCCCACTTTTTTTTTTTTTTGGGAACGGGATATCCACTCACTGCCACCCCCGAAAGGGCACCCTAAGCTTGCGGCGTGACTAATCATTGGCTGACCTAGAAGAGGCACCCACCTCATAAACCTTCTGGCCCGCACTTGATTGGACCCCACTTAAGAGGCATTGCCGCTCGAAGGGATTCGAGCATGGGTTGGGGGATTCTCAATCATACTCACACACCGACCAAGCTAAACAAGGGTGGGTGATCCCACATATTTTAAATGTTTAAGAAAAGAAAAAAGTTCTTATGCATGTGTAATTTTTGTGCTAGATAGAGATAATGCGTTTTATTTTTTAAAAATTTGTTTTGAAAGAAGGCATTTTATTTAAAAATCGAGTACTAAGTAATTTAAACATGATGATAAATATAATCTCCACGTTAATAAAAAATTTATTGCACTAAAATATATATGGTTTATTAATTCTTTTTTGATATTGATGTTTATCTTTTGCTACTAATTTAGAAGCAAAGGGTTTGTTTTCTGGTTATTTTGTTTTGCAAATGTCAATTATAATTATAGTTTCGATTTTTATTATCGTCTAGTACAAAGATTTATTGTTTAATAAATTTTTGTACTAAAATATTTTTGTAGAAAGTAGTAAGAAAGCTGTCTCAAACAAAACTTTAATTTGACTATTAATTACTAGCTACTGCTTTCTAATTGATTTCTTACTCTTTTTTAGAAATTTATATGATAGAAAGCTGATTTTTACAACCAATATAGCTAAGTTATTTTTCCTACAACAGTAACACCTTCACAATCAACATTATAAAATGATGTGGGTGTCTCAAATATACTCTAAATAAATTATGGTGTGAAGTTTATATTTTAATTTTTCTACAGATCAAAGTTTTTTATAACTTTATTGTGAATTATTAATGATTTTCTTTCTTATGGAATTCAGCTTCATATCAATTGTACTTCTGTTGTATCGAAATAGACTCACGCATACATCACATAATTGAATCTAACACCTCTTGGTTGGTAGCCAAAGTTCTCAATCAACAAATTAAATTGCGCAACGTGTTGTTGTTGTTGTTGTTGTTGTTGTCAGTAGCAATAGTTGGTAGCGATCGTTAGTTGTGATACTGGAGAATGTAAGAGAGATCTCTCTAGTTCTTGCTATTCTTTCTCCTTTTCATGTGTAAAATAAAATTCTATTTATAGACTTTTTGAATGGGCATTTTAATAATTTGAACCAGAATCTAAAACACTGCATCTTACGGTCAATATTGATTTCCATGATTATAAAGCATTTTTTTAGCATTTAAGTTTCTTAATGATGTTGAATTTTAGTGATCTTTGGCTCACTGGCTCATCTCGTCGAGCCGTTTGTTTTGAAAACCGGACCGGACCGGCCGGTTCAACCGGTTCAACCGTGAACCGGTCTGGTAGCCGGTCCGACCAAGCTCCAGAACCGGCTCTGCATCGAACCGGATCAAACCGGATTGAACCGGCGGTTCAACCGGTGAACCGTTGAACTGGCCCGGTTTGGAAAGAACCGGCCGGTTCATAAAAAAATTTATTTTTGTTTTAATTAAAATTTTAAAAATATATTTTAGTTAATTAAAACTTTTTAAAATATTTTTATTAAGTGTGATGATTAATATCATCATAATACATGCAAGTTATCTTAAATATCTCACATAATTTGTTTGACAAAAAGAGCACTTCTCACTTTATAAAGGGTTCAAGGAAGCATCCTCAAACTCTCCCTATGATGTGAGAATAAAAAAGTTGCATGAATAGCTTAGAATGTGAATTTGGGCTTATTTGGGCTTCAAATTTTTGCTTAGTTGGGCATAAAAATTTTGCTTAGTTGGGCTATTTGGATAATATATATTATAAATTTGCTATAATATATATTATAAAATATTAATATTATAAATTTATATATTATTTTAAATATTATTTTTATAAATATATTTAATTATAAAAATATAAATATATTATTTTTAAATGATATTTATATTTATAATTTTATATTATTCTTAAATGATATTTATATGTATAAAATTTTATTATATATTTTAAAATTTTATAAATATTATTAAATACTCATATATTTATATTATATGATTTTTATTTTATTAATTTTTACTAATTTTATTATTTATTACATCATCCGATTCGACCCCGGTTCAACCGGTCGAACCGGTCAAACCTTGAACCTCTCTCTCTTCCGGTTCGTTGTCCGGTCCGATTTTCACAGCCTTGGTCATAATTTTAATATTAAAATTTTCCCATTAAAAGATTGCCTCAAATTTCGTGATTGTTCTTATGATTTTTTTGAGTCAAATCAAGATTAAATATTATCATTAATTATGTTACATGAAAGTAATTTTGTTAAAATAGATACAATTCTATAGATCATTAAGCTAATTGGAAGAGAAAGATTCCCATACAAAATAAATAAAAAATTAAACTAATGACTTGGTCTTTGACTCACATATAAAAAATAGCTTTCAACAATGTTATAAAGCCCCCTTTTTTTTTTTTTTGCACGGGGGATTAAGGCTTAGTTTTGACGGCTTTTTCATTAATTCTTAAAGTAAATTTTTAGTACAAAAAATTTAAATTTGTAAGTAAAAAATTATTTTAAGAAGCAATAAGAAAACTATCACAAATGAAGCCTAAGACTTTGATGCAATTTTTTTTTAAAGCAATTTTTTAGTACAAAATTTTTTGAACTATAAATTTTTATACTAAAAAGTTAAAGTCCCAAACGAAGCCTAGGGATGGCTTTCTTACTACTTCTTAAAGTAGCTTTCGAGTATAAAAATTTTAGCTTTTGTACTTGAAAATTATTTTAAGAAGCGGTAAGAAAGCCGTCTCAAATGAATTAAGCCTAAGTCTCACACACATCACATACGTAAGATTTGAACCCAATACACTTTCGTTGATTGTCAAAGCTCCTAACCAATAAATCAAGATGTGTTGCATATAAAGCCAAAGTTCAGAACGACTCATTACACTGCTGAAGCGTTCCTATTTATTTTATTCAACATTTGGTAATTAGTAAAACTTCTTAAACTGTTTTATATAGTGTTGGTGTGTGGACGATGTGATGGACCAAGTCTAGTTTAGCTTATTGAGAATTAATTAAATATAACCATAATAGTTTCTTAATGTTATGGTTTAACACTCAAAGGAATCTCTCATATAGTAATTCTACACCATTTTACTGATTCCTAATTGCATTTACCATTCGTCTCCCAGCTTCAAATTTTGAAAAAAAAAAAAAAAACATAAATGTAATTTTACAAATCAATATATAAATTTTTTAATGAATTATAGAAATATAATTCTTTTAGATTTATATTTTCTAAAAATTTTGAAAAATAGAGAAATATATATCTTCCGAGGCTTTTAAAATTTTGAGATTTTTTATGTACTTATACATTTCGAGACATGCCTTATAGATTTTTGAATGATCCCACTTTTTTTTTTTTTTTGGAACGGGATATCCACTCACTGCCATCCCCGAAAGAGCACCTTGCGGCGTGACTAATTATTGGCTGACCTAGAAGAGGCACCCACCTCATAAACCTTCTGGCCCGCACTGATTGGACCCCACTTAAGAGGCATTGCCGCTCGAAGGGATTCGAGCATGGGTTGGGGGATTCTCAATCATACTCACACACCGACCAAGCTAAACAAGGGTGGGTGATCCCACATATTTTAAATGTTTAAGAAAAGAAAAAAGTTCTTATGCATGTGTAATTTTTGTGCTAGATAGAGATAATGCGTTTTATTTTTTAAAAATTTGTTTTGAAAGAAGGCATTTTATTTAAAAATCGAGTACTAAATAATTTAAACATGATGATAATCTCCACGTTAATAAAAAGTTTATTGCACTAAAATATATATGGTTTATTAATTCTTTTTTGATATTGATGTTTATCTTTAGCTACTAATTTAGGCTTCGTTTGGGACGGCTTTTTTATTGTTTTCTGAAACGGAGTTTTAGTACAAAAATAAAAAATTTTATACTAAAACTCCGTTTCAGAAAGCTGTAAAAAAGCCGTCCCAAACGAAGCCTTAGAAGCAAAGGGTTTGTTTTCTGGTTATTTTGTTTTGCAAATGTCAATTATAATTATAGTTTCGATTGTGATAACTTTTTTATTGTCGTCTAGTACAAAAATTTATTGTTTAATAAATTTTTGTACTAAAATATTTTTGTAGAAAGTAGTAAGAAAGCTGTCTCAAACAAAACTTTAATTTGACTACTAATTACTGGCTACTGCTTTCTAATTCATTTCTTACTCTTTTTTAGAAATTTATATGATATAAAGCTGATTTTTACAACCAATATAGCTAAGTTATTTTTCCTACAACAGTAACACCTTCACAATCAACATTATAAAATGATGTGGGTGTCTCAAATATACTCTAAATAAATTATGGTGTGAAGTTTATATTTTAATTTTTCTACAGATCAAAGTTTATTATAACTTTATTGTGAATTATTAATGATTTTCTTTCCTATGGAATTCAGCTTCATATCAATTGTACTTCTACTGTATCGAAATAAACTCACGCACACATCACATAATTGAATCCAACACCTCTTGGTTGGTAGTTAAAGCTCTCAATCAACAAATTAAAATGAGCACACTACCAAAAAATGGGGCTACTGCATATTGTTAAGAACAGAGATATATTATCTACCGTTAGCTATATTGTATCCAATAGGAAGCTTACGCGTGTATTTTTACCACAATATTAAGTGCTATATATATGTGCACAGGAAGGCTGTAAGGAACAAGAAAGCATAATATTACATTTCCTTTATTCTCTACTTTCTCTATTTGTGTTCTGTCTCTCTCTGGAAATGCTTTTCTACATGGTATCAGGAGTCGGTCGTTCTTGAGGTTCCCTGCCATGGCAAATCACGCCCAGGCTTCCTCGTCTATCGGTACAACGACCGTCGCCACTACACCATCTCCGGCAGTCTCCTCCTCGTTAAAGTTTGTTATCTCTAACCTCAAGTTCTTGGTGCCGCACGCCCTCACTCCGGACAACTTTCCGATCTGGAGCACTCAAATAACCAAGCTTTTTCGGGCTAATGGATTCGCAGGGTTTCTTGATTCCAACACCCTGTCTGAAAATCTTGATCCGAATCACGATCCCCAATCATGGCTGGTCACCGATCAAAATTTGGCGACGGCGATGTGTTCCACCATATCTCCGGCAGTGCTCCCATATGTGATTCGTCTTGAATCAACCCAAGAAATCTGGGCAACTCTTCACACTCGGTTTCAGGCCTCTAACCGCTTAAAGGTGATTCAATTGAAACACGAGCTTCACAATATCTCAATGCAAACGATGTCCATGACTTAGTATCTTACTGAGATCAAGAAAATTGTGGATCAAATTGCCTCAATTGGCTCGTCGGTTGATCCCGAAGATGTCATCATATACATCCTGAATGGACTTCCTCCGGCGTATCAGTCATTCACAACCACCATTCGTACTATGCAAGGCTCGCTGTCTCTTGATACACTCTATGCCCTCCTCGTCAGCGAGGAAATCCATCTCAATACGGCGGCTCAGAAATTTCCTAAACTACCGGACAATCAGTCCGCATTATATTCTGTACGCGGACGTGGCCGGCGTGGACGAGGAAGACTAACGACTAACAATACCTCAACACAAAACAATTCCGTTACTCTGGCTATTACCTGTCAAATTTGCAAGAAGAAAGGTCATAGTGCCGAGGCATGCTGGCATCGTCTTAATCCAAATTATTCTCCAACGATTCCTTCGGCCAAGACCAACAATGCTCTAGCGGCTCAGAACGACGGATCGTCCACAGCGGACTGGTATCTTGATTCCGGGGCATCCTCTCACATGACGAATACCACTGAAAATCTGGAATTCTACAACCCCTACAACGGTAATGAAACGGTAACACTTGGGGATGGAAGGTCTGTCCCAATCGCTCATGTGGGCTCGGGCATTCTTCCTACCCCGGCTAGTAAGCTCTTTCTTTCAAAACTCTTATATATTCCTTCCCTCTCCTACAATCTTCTTTCTATTTCAAATTTAGTAAGGGATAATCATATATCGGTAACGTTTGATGAAAATGGCTTTGTATTCAAGGACCGGAAGACAAACCAGGTTATCCTTGAAGGACCGTGCAGCAAAGGTGTTTACAAGATCCCATCTACTGCGTCAAGATCACCGGCTACAGCTTTGAGAGCATCCAGTGCATTTACCGTGAACTGGCATTTCAGACTTGGACACCCTCATCACCAAGTAATGCAGCACATTTCAAACTACAATCCCACTTTACGCATTTTACCGCTTAAATCTGCTTGTAATTCTTGTATATCGTGTAAAGGTCAAAAACTTGTATTCGATCGCTCGGTGAGTCGAATGAGTTCACCTTTAGAACTTGTTCACTCTGACGTATTGTAATATCACAATCTGCTCCAGGATCGTCCAGGACGATCTGGATCGTCCTGGGACGATCAGTTGAAAATCAGCTCCAGATTTGCCCAATTTTGCTCCAGGTGATTTTCTGCATGCATCGTCCAGGCCGATTGGAGACATCGGCCAGGCCGATAGGCACTGTAGAAAATATCGTCCAGACAACAGCCCTGGGAAGATTTCAGGCCGATCCATTTGGTCGGATCGTCCCGGGACGATGCTGCGATCGGCCGGGCCGATCTGAGTATTACTTAAGGGTTTCAGCCGATTTGAAGAGAGAGAAAAGATTTTTATAAATATCTGATTTACTGTTCTGAGGAGAGAGAAAAAGGAGTTTTTGGAAAAGTTGATTTCGGGAAGACGCGGAGCCGTTTTCGATCGAAGTGACTGTTGAGGAAGTTGCTGTGCACGAGGTAAGGCACATTCCGTCTTTCTAAATTTTCAGTTCCGTCGCGGTTGGCGGTATTTTCTGTCCGGATTTCGTTTTCGTTACGGTTTTTCGTCCGTATCTTTTGATTGGTTCAGTTTTTACCGCGTAAGTTTCTGTATGTTGTTGACGTGCCGAGTGTGCACATTTTGGTTATTTTCTGAAGATTTTTGTCCGGGTATTTTTGATTCGGCGATGTTTTTCGTAGACTACAATTTTCTGTGAAAGTGGAAATTATCTGTGCAGTAGAATAAATGTTCTGGAATATGATTATCTATGTTCTGTGCGAATTCGGTAAATTTTCTTTACAGGAAATTTTGTGTAAATTCTGTATACTGCCGTTGTGCTGCCCGATTTTTGGGTAAATTCTGAATTGTCCGGATTTCTTCTGAATTGAAATGCTATGTGTATAAGCTATAAAAAGGGAGTTATAAGGGGCCTGAATCCTATGAGATTCAGTTAGTGAAACGGGAAATCTGAAATGAGCTCAAATCTGAAATCTGTTATCTGTTCTGTTCCGGATCCGATGAATTCTATTCTGGTGCTATAAGCACATCTGTTTTGGTGTCGTGAGCACAAAGGGAGACATAAGGGGCCTGGATCCTATGAGATTCAGTCAGTGTCTGGGAAGGGAGGCATAAGGGGCCGGAATCCGTAGAGATTCCGTCAGTGTCAGGGCATTTAGCTATATGTATCTGTTCTGTTTTCTGTATCTGTTCTGTTCTGTACGAAATTGTGATTATGATATGATATGATCCGTACGATTCTGCTTTCTGATTCTGACTCCGTTGATTTATCCTGTTCTATGATCTGATCTGTACGATTCCGTTTCTGATTTGATATCTGTCCGTATAAGTTCTGATTTCCGATTCTGTTCCGATTTCTGATCTGATTTCTGTCTGATGAGTTTGGTTTTGGTTTCTGAGAATTTAGATTGGTGGTTTATTGCTTTGCTGAGCTGTTGAGCTCACCCTTGCTTTCTGGTGGTTTTCAGGTTCTGGGAAGGGCAAGGAAGTTCAGGACTAGAGTTCAGAGTCTGATCAGTATAGGTACTTTTGTACTTTTTGATTTTTGTACAGTCATGGCTTTTCTGTTCTGTCTTTCTTTCTGTTGAAAGCCATGTACTGTTCTGTAGATGATTATTTTTGAGGAAATGAAAAGATAGATGTTTTGTTCCGCTGCATTTGATGATTTTAGTAGCTCTGTTGTTCCGTGTTTTTCTGTTGAGTTAAGATTTTGGAAGATCAGTTCAGTAACCTAATCCAAAGCCAGATCCTGGATATGGAAGTCTCTCGTCGCGATCCGGCTCGGGCGGGATCCGTCCCCGTCGGGTCGGGTCGTGACAAGCTTTTGTGGTATCAGAGCACTGGTTTTGGAAACAGGTTGGATTGTAAAACAGAGCTCTAGGAAGTGATCAGTAAGTCTGTCTGGGAGGTAGTTTTGGGTCGTTTGGCTTTTTATTGTGTTGTTTTTGTGTTGTTTTTGTGATAGTTTTCCGGATTTTCTGGATTTTTTTGTATGGATCAGCCAGACCCAGACATGACAGACGGTCAGAGTGCCGATTAGGCAGCACCAGTGGGGAGTACAGCCCCAGTGGTCGGTGCTGATACGCTTTCACAGTTTGCGTCACTTGTTGCTCAGATGATGAGCGAGACTCAGAGCAGAGCTTCTACTGTTAGATCTGAGGACATTGATCGACACCTGCAGTTATTTTTGAGGTTGAAGCCTCCGAGATTTGAGGGCGCTGTTGAGCCCAGAGCAGCCGAGGAGTGGCTGAGGAGATTGGAAAAGACTTTTGACGGGATGCAGTGTCCTGCAGACAGGAAGGTTCCGTTAGCTGTTTTTCTGTTGGACGGAGAGGCTGAGCACTGGTGGGATGGCCAGCAGGCAGCCAAATTTCAGGGTAGACTGAACTCTTTGATCACTTGGGAAGAGTTCACTGAAGTGTTCAGAGACTGGTTTGTTCCCCCTTCTGCACGACAGCAAATGCAGGAGAGTTTTCTGAGGCTGGTTCAGGGGAGCAAGACGGTGATGTAGTACGAGGCTGAGTTTACTGCATTAGCCAGGTACGCTCCGCAGCTGGTTAGCACTTCTACTGAGAGGTGTTACAGATTTCTGAGAGGCTTACGAGACACTTTGAGGCAGCCTCTGATACCGTTCCGGATTACTGATTTCGCTGAGCTTGTGGAGCGAGCTCGTCTGATTGAGAACGACATGACGACTACTCAGCAGCGGTGGACTGCGAGTAGGAAGAGGTTTGGAGGTGATACTTCTGGCAGTGGTTCCTCTGGAAAGAGGAGATTTGTTTCTGGATCTGGATCTGGAGATTCCAGAAGGAGCGGAGGGTCGTCTGGTACTACTACCAGTACGACTAGTTCTGGATCTGTCAGTATGGCACCTGTGTGCCAGAGTTGTGGACGGCGACACTATGGCCAGTGCTACAGGATAGCCGGTCTTTGTTTCAGATGTGGTCAGCCGGGACATAGGATTGCAGAATGTCCACAGATGGGATTTGAGCAGCGATCTGAGGGCTCCGTCAGACCTGTTGGTTCAGCAGCAGGAAGACCGAGGACTGTTCCTCCTCGTCCTGAGGGATTTACTGGTAGAGGTGGTGGTTCTAGTTCTGCACCACGGAGACCACCTACTGTTCAGAGGGAGCAGAGTAGTTCTGTTGCTTCAGCTCCTATTCCAGTTCAGCCACGAGTTTACAGCTTGAGTCAGCAGGAGGCTCGTGATGCTCCGGATGTTGTGACAGGTACGGTTTACATTTCTGATCAGCCCTGTCGTATTTTGTTTGACTCTGGAGCGAGTCATTCTTTTCTGTCCGAGCACTGTTTTGAGGCTTTACGTTTGGATTCTCTTTTACTTCCGGTTTCTTTGTCTGTGATTTTACCGGCTGGGAATCCATTGATTGCTCGACAGTTTTGTTTGTGTGAGATTGAGATTTCTGGCAAGAAGTGGAAATCGAGTTTGATTCGGTTGCCGATTTCATCGTATGATGTGATTTTGGGCATGGATTGGCTGAGTCAGTATGAGGCTCAGATTGACTGTCTGAAGAAGCAAGTGAGTTTGCTTGTGGCTGGAGAGAGAGTTGTATTTCAGGGATTACGAGGTGTTCTCTCCAGTCTGATTTCTGCGTTGGAGGTGAACAGAATGTGGAAGAAAGGATGCCCAGTATTTTTGGCTTCGGTGCGGGATCTGAACCTGGAGGTTGGTTCTGTTTCTGAGATCTCAGTGGTACGGGAGTTTGCTGATGTTTTTCCTGAGGAGTTGGTTGGTTTACCTCCGGATAGAGATGTGGAGTTCTCTATCGATGTTTTTCCGGGTACCGCTCCGATATCGAAAGCTCCGTACAGGATGGCACCGAAAGAACTTTCTGAGTTGAAAGTTCAGCTTCAGGAGTTGGTTGACAGAGGTTTTGTGCGCCCTAGTGTTTCACCCTGGGGAGCACCTGTTCTGTTTGTGAAGAAGAAGGACGGTACACTCCGTATGTGTATTGATTACAGAGATTTGAACAAGGTCACGATCAAGAACAAGTATCCTTTGCCTCGGATTGATGACTTGTTTGATCAGCTTTCCGGATCTTCGGTATTTTCGAAGATTGACTTGCGATCCGGATATTATCAGGTGAAGGTGAAGGAATCTGATGTGGTGAAGACTACTTTCAGTACTCGGTACGGGCACTACGAGTTTTTGGTTATGCCTTTTGGGGTAACCAATGCGCCCGCTATTTTCATGGATCTGATGAACCGAGTATTCAGGGAGTATTTGGATCAGTTTGTGATCGTCTTCATCGACGATATTCTGGTATATTCTGCATCTGAGGATGATCATGCCAGACATTTGAGGATTGTGTTGGAGACTTTGAGGAGGAATCAGCTGTATGCCAAGTTCTCCAAGTGTGAATTCTGGCTGAAGAGCATTTCTTTTCTGGGGCATGTGATTAGCGGAGAAGGCATTTCTGTGGATCCCCAGAAGATTCAGGCAGTTGCTGATTGGCCAAGGCCGACTACGGTATTTGAGGTACGTAGTTTCTTGGGCATGGCCGGGTATTACAGGAAGTTTGTGAAAGGATTTTCACAGATTTCGACTCCTCTGACGAGACTGACTCAGAAGTCGGTTCCTTTTGTTTGGACACCGGAGTGTGAAGCTAGTTTTCAGAGACTGAAGGATTGTTTGACTTCAGCTCCAGTGTTGGCACTTCCGTCAGGTACGGAGGGTTTTCAGGTGTTCAGTGATGCTTCACTGAAAGGACTGGGATGTGTCCTGATGCAGCATAGTCAGGTAATTGCTTATGCTTCGAGACAGTTGAAACCACATGAGAAGAATTACCCGACGCATGATTTGGAGTTAGCTGCAGTTGTTTTTGCTTTGAAGATTTGGCGTCATTACCTGTATGGCGTCAGATGTGAGATTTTTACTGATCATAAGAGCCTGAAGTATATTTTTACTCAGAAGGATCTGAATTTGAGACAGAGGCGGTGGCTCGAGTTGATCAAGGACTATGACCTGACTATTCAGTATCAGCCTGGGAAGGCGAATGTGGTAGCAGATGCTTTGAGCAGGAAGTCTTCTGGATTATCAGGTATTCAGCTTACCTGTGATGACTTTCTGATTCGTGATATGGAGCGATTGCAGTTGGAGGTGATTTCCTCCAGTGATTGGGAGTTGGCTCAGATGAGTATTCAGTCTTCTTTGGAAGCACGGATTCAAGAAGCCCAGAAGTCAGATTCTGATTATTCGAAGTTGATAGCTCAGATTGGATCTGGTAAGACTCCTGAACTTCGAATTTCTGATTCTGGTGCTATTTTCTGTAAGAACAGGTTGTGGGTACCTGTGTTTGGAGATTTGAGGCGGGAGATTCTGTATGAATCTCATCATTCTGGCTACACTGTTCATCCAGGCAGTGGTAAGATGTACGCTGATATGAAGCTTTTGTTCTGGTGGCCTGGGATGAAGAAGGATGTGGCGGAGTTTGTGTCGAGATGCGAAGCCTGTCAGTTGGTGAAGGCAAAGCATCAGCGACCAGGTGGACTGTTGCAGTCGTTGCCTATCCCTGAGTGGAAATGGGAGGAGGTAACGATGGATTTTGCGATGGGTTTCCCTCGATCTAGACAAGGACATGATGCCATTTGGGTAGTTGTGGATCGATTGACGAAGTCAGCCCATTTTCTTCCGATCAGACAGACGGATTCAGTTGAATGCTTGGCACAGTTATATGTGAAGGAGATAGTCAGATTGCACGGTGTGCCTCGTGTGATTGTATCTGATCGAGATGGACGTTTTACTTCCAGACTTTGGAAAGGCATTCAGCAAGGCTTGGGTACAAAATTGCATTTCAGTACAGCCTTTCATCCTCAGACAGATGGACAGTCTGAGAGGACTATTCAGGTATTGGAAGATCTGTTGAGGCTTTGTGTTCTGGACTTTAGCGGAAGCTGGGAAGATCATATTCCGCTAATTGAGTTTGCTTATAACAACAGTTTTCAGTCCAGTATCGGTATGGCACCGTACGAGGCTCTGTATGGCAGGAAGTGCCGTACTCCTTTGACTCTGACGGAGGTCGGAGATAGACAGGCTTTGGGTGCCACTTTTGCTGATGAAACTGCTCAGAAGATCAGTTTGATAAGAGAAAGATTAAAAGCCGCTCAAGACCGTCAGCAGAAGTATTACAATCAGAAGCACAGATTTGTTGAGTTTCAGGTTGGTGACTTTGTATATGTCAAAGTCAGCCCGATGAAAGGTGTGAGCAGATTTGGTCAGGTAAGCAAGCTTAGTCCAAGGTATGTTGGACCTTTTGAAGTTTTGGAAAGGATTGGAAAATCTGCTTATCGCCTTTTGCTTTCTGATTCTATGCCTGATGTGCATAATGTGTTTCATGTATCCACTCTGAGGAAGTGGGTATCCGACTCTGGGAAGAAAGTATCTGCCGATGAGATTGAGATTCAGGAGAATCTGGCGTACAAGGAAGAGCCAGAGCTTATTTTGGCGTACGACGTCCGAAAGTTAAGAAATAAAGAGATTCCGATGGTTAAAGTCCAGTGGAAGCACCGGACTGCACGAGAAGCAACTTGGGAGAAGGAGTCTGATATGAGACGGTCGTACCCGTACTTGTTTTGACTGAGTTTGGATTGGATAATGTCGAGGACGACATTTTTCTGAGTTGGGGAGATTGTAATATCACAATCTGCTCCAGGATCGTCCAGGACGATCTGGATCGTCCTGGGACGATCAGTTGAAAATCAGCTCCAGATTTGCCCAGTTTTGCTCCAGGTGATTTTCTGCATGCATCGTCCAGGCCGATTGGAGACATCGGCCAGGCCGATAGGCACTGTAGAAAATATCGTCCAGACAACAGCCCTGGGAAGATTTCAGGCCGATCCATTTGGTCGGATCGTCCCGGGACGATGCTGCGATCGGCCGGGCCGATCTGAGTATTACTTAAGGGTTTCAGCCGATTTGAAGAGAGAGAAAAGATTTTTATAAATATCTGATTTACTGTTCTGAGGAGAGAGAAAAAGGAATTTTTGGAAAAGTTGATTTCGGGAAGACGCGGAGCCGTTTTCGATCGAAGTGACTGTTGAGGAAGTTGCTGTGCACGAGGTAAGGCACATTCTGTCTTTCTAAATTTTCAGTTCCGTCGCGGTTGGCGGTATTTTCTGTCCGGATTTCGTTTTCGTTACGGTTTTTCGTCCGTATCTTTTGATTGGTTCAGTTTTTACCGCGTAAGTTTCTGTATGTTGTTGACGTGCCGAGTGTGCACATTTTGGTTATTTTCTGAAGATTTTTGTTCGGGTATTTTTGATTCGGCGATGTTTTTCGTAGACTACAATTTTCTGTGAAAGTGGAAATTATCTGTGCAGTAGAATAAATGTTCTGGAATATGATTATCTATGTTCTGTGCGAATTCGGTAAATTTTCTTTACAGGAAATTTTGTGTAAATTCTGTATACTGCCGTTGTGCTGCCCGATTTTTGGGTAAATTCTGAATTGTCCGGATTTCTTCTGAATTGAAATGCTATGTGTATAAGCTATAAAAAGGGAGTTATAAGGGGCCTGAATCCTATGAGATTCAGTTAGTGAAACGGGAAATCTGAAATGAGCTCAAATCTGAAATCTGTTATCTGTTCTGTTCCGGATCCGATGAATTCTGTTCTGGTGCTATAAGCACATCTGTTTTGGTGCCGTGAGCACAAAGGGAGACATAAGGGGCCTGGATCCTATGAGATTCAGTCAGTGTCTGGGAAGGGAGGCATAAGGGGCCGGAATCCGTAGAGATTCCGTCAGTGTCATGGCATTTAGCTATATGTATCTGTTCTGTTTTCTGTATCTGTTCTGTTATGTACGAAATTGTGATTATGATATGATATGATCCGTACGATTCTGCTTTCTGATTCTGACTCCGTTGATTTATCCTGTTCTGTGATCTGATCTGTACGATTCCGTTTCTGATTTGATATCTGTCCGTATAAGTTCTGATTTCCGATTCTGTTCCGATTTCTGATCTGATTTCTGTCTGATGAGTTTGGTTTTGGTTTCTGAGAATTTAGATTGGTGGTTTGTTGCTTTGCTGAGCTGTTGAGCTCACCCTTGCTTTCTGGTGGTTTTCAGGTTCTGGGAAGGGCAAGGAAGTTCAGGACTAGAGTTCAGAGTCTGATCAGTATAGGTACTTTTGTACTTTTTGATTTTTGTACAGTCATGGCTTTTCTGTTCTGTCTTTCTTTCTGTTGAAAGCCATGTACTGTTCTGTAGATGATTATTTTTGAGGAAATGAAAAGATAGATGTTTTGTTCCGCTGCATTTAATGATTTTAGTAGCTCTGTTGTTCCGTGTTTTTCTGTTGAGTTAAGAATTTGGAAGATCAGTTCAGTAACCTAATCCAAAGCCAGATCCTGGATATGGAAGTCTCTCGTCGCGATCCGGCTCGGGCGGGATCCGTCCCCGTCGGGTCGGGTCGTGACACGTATGGGGTCCCTCTATGGTCCAGTCTTACCAAGGATTTAGATATTACGTCATTACGTTGATGACTTTTCTCGCTTTACATGGTTATTTCCTATCATGCATAAATCTGATGTTACTAACATATTTATTTCTTTCACTAAATTTATTGAACGACAAACCTCATTCAAACTCAAAACTATTCGGACCGATGGTGGTGGTGAGTTTGTGAACAATACTTTTCACGGTTTTACTAAAAGTGCAGGGATCCGACACCAATACTCTTGTGCTTACACTCCCGAACAAAACGACATTGCGGAAAGAAAGCACAGGCACATTATCTCTACTACCCGAACCCTTCTTCAGACGGCTGCTCTTCCAATGACGTTCTGGATAGAAGCAGCACAAACGGCTGCTTACTTAATTAATCGCATGCCGTCCATGACCACCAAGAACTTGACTCCGCTCACAAGAATGTTCAATATTCAACCATCATATGAACATCTTCGTGTGTTCGGATGTCAATGCTTTCCTCTAATCCCGTCGGTATACCGCACAAAGCTTATGCCAACATCTCAACCCTGCATCTTCCTTGGTTACTCGGACATTTCAAAAGGATACAGATGTTTTAACCCGGTCACTAATAAAATTGTAGTTTCTAGAAATGTTCAATTTAATGAATTATTTTTTCCTTATCATGACAGTAATCCTAAGACTACTCCAACTGGATCTCAACCTCCCACTTCACTGCTTATACCTCACTCAATTTCGCACCAAAGTCATCAGACGGCCCACACCCTTGGATCCGAATCTCTGGGTTCCAGTAATTCCTCTAATCAATTGGATATCATACCATCGTCCACTACCTCTCAAGCAACGGCTATACCGCCTGTAACCAACAACATACACCATCAGATGACTACCAGATCGAAGACTGGTTCTCTCAAACCGGTTCAGCGTCTTAACTTACTTCATCAAAATCAAGCTTCTAGCGATCCGACCACATACAGCGAAGCTTCCAAACAGTTCGAGTGGCGTCAAGCAATGGCTCAAGAATTTTTTTCTCTTCAAAAACAGGGTACTTGGACGTTGGTACCGCCTCCGATTAATGCACCCGTTCTTGGCTCCAAGTGGACGTATCGCACAAAATAAAATTCAGATGGTTCGGTTGCCAGATTTAAAGCGCGATTGGTAGCTCAAGGAAATCAGCAGGAGTATGGCATTAACTATCAGGACACATTCAGTCCTGTCGCCAAACTTCCTACTATCTGAATTCTCTTTACCATAGCTCTGTTTCACAATTGGCAGATTCAACAACTAGATGTGGCTAACGCATTTTTGCACGGAGACATCACCGAAACAATCTACATGCAGCAGCCCAAGGGATTTGAAGATGCTACAAATCCTCTACACGTATGTCGCCTCCAAAAAGCAATCTACGGCTTGCGTCAAGCCCCGAGACAATGGTACACCTTTACCTCTTATCTTCGTCAGATCAGGTTCTCGCACAGTCAGGCAGATCCATCTCTCCTCCTATTTCACGACGGCAACACACACCTTTATCGACTGGTATATGTAGATGACATTCTTCTCATGGGTAACAATGCCCAAGCAATGACGGCACTTGTCACCAAGCTCAAGGAGAAGTTCACGATGAAGCATCTCGGAGCGGCAAACCAGTTTCTCGGCATCAAGATAGATTACACACATGATAAGTATTTTCTATCTCAACGTCTATATGCACAATCTATAATACAAATGGCCGGGTTACCTAAATGTAATCCGGTCGCTAATCCTTCTATCACAAAAATTACAGCCTTAAAACAAGATGATCCACCAATCTTTGATGCACTCTCCTACAAATGGATCATAGGAAGCCTCCAGTACCTCACATTGACGAGACCGGATATTGCCTATGCTGTCAACATGCTCTCTCAGCACATGCACAATCCGGAGCCCATACACACGGTCATGCTCAAGAAACTTCTCTGATATATTCAGGGATCACTGGACTTCGGACTGCCTATTACCAAATATACTCTTCTCCTTCGTACATACTATGATGCTGGCTGGGCTTCAGATCTGGCAACCCGCAGATCTACGTCCGGCTTTTGCACTTTCCTTGGAGATACATTAGTCTCATGGACTGTCAAGAAACAAAATACGGTATCCCGGTCATCCACCGAATCGGAATATCGGGCCTTAGCTTCCGCTACAGCTGACACCATATGGATCAAACGCTTGCTGGCTGATTTTCGGGTCACTCAATCGGAACCGGTGGACATATTTTGTGACAATACGTCCACAATTGCTCTCTCCAACAACCCCATCTTCCATGCTCGCACCAAGCATATCGAGATTGATCAACGCTTTATACGTGATCATATTCTAAATAAGGTTATCCGTCTCCTACCAATAAGCACGGTTGATCAAATCGCCGATATCCTTACTAAACCATTATGTACACCTCGGTTCAAAATGCTTCGCAGCAAACTGACTATTTTTTTCCTACACCCAGTTTGAGGGGGGATGTTAAGAACAGAGATATATTATCTATCGTTAGCTATATTGTATCCAATAGGAAGCTTACGCGTGTATTTTTACCACAATATTAAGTGCTATATATATGTGCACAGGAAGGCTGTAAGGAACAAGAAAACATAATATTACATTTCCTTTATTCTCTACTTTCTCTGTTTGTGTTCTGTCTCTCTCTGGAAATGCTTTTCTACACATATGAGAGAGAAAATCTAATCAGTAAGGCTGAATATCATGCATATGAGACGTTGAACATAGAAATAAAATTTAAGATACCAATCCACTACTCAAACCAAGAACCAATTTCCATACAACTATAGAATGAAAAATGAAATCCTGTAAATCGGAATTATTAATGGATAAAAAGTAAACACTTGCATGTACAAACTCTAAAGTATAGAAAAGTATCACTCTATGTGATCCAAAACACAATAATAAAACAAATTCAATTTGTTAGTGATCCAACTGATTAATAACAATAGATGATATAATCATATTTTACAATCTAATGAAGATATTAACAATATATTGATTAAAAACAAGAGAATTTCTCTATGAGCAATTGACAATTCTTGTGAAATTGACTAAGTGGTAAATCTAGGCAAAACCAAAACTCACGACAGACGATAGTAGGGCACACCGGCAAAATGCAAAACCAAATCTCACGGTATTAGACTAAGGCCTATAAACCTGCTACCAAACTTAAAAGGCAAATAATATGCTCAGAGATACTCGAGGACTCAAGGTCACATGGCACAATAGTGATGAATCAATGCAACTGAATAGTTAGTTGTTTGTTGTTCCATAGATCTTAAAGCAGAAACATGTCAATCAAAAATCCCTTTTTTTGGGAGTAGAAAATTCATAAAAGGGTGTACGGATTAATAATAAAAAAATAGTTACAATCCCTTAAAGGAATCAATAACCCACTATCGCTCAAAGGATTACAATAAAGAAGTCAAATAAAACCTGAGAGTCGAATATCCTTGACTAATTACAAACAAAAGCAATAAAAAGATAGTATAAAGAAGGTAAGCAAGAAGCCAAAACCAAAAATAAACAACGCTAAGCTGACATAGGCAATAAGCACAAACAAAAAATAGGCAAAATAGGAAGCGTACAACTAAATTCAAACCTGCAAGAAGACGTGTGCATAAAAACAAAAAATACTCCAACGATTAATTTCTAAGATCCTACTGTTGTCTACCATATTGGCTTGACGAGTTTCCCACCCATTAGCTAAAGCTTTCAAACTAACTTGGTCAGCATGAATCATCATTCAAAGTGTAGATGAGAAACCATAAACAATTCCAAATGTATCTTGGGAGAAACAAGAGCCAGTTAACATTTCTGAGAAACATGAAACGGTTAACATTTCTATTGAATGAAATGATAGGGGAAGCAAGAGCAAAAAGCCCTCTAGCTTTAGAAAAAATGATTTTCAGCAAAATGATTTCAGAAAAATGAGAAGAAGAGGGAGAATGAGAAGAAGATCAAAGAAGAATGGGAAGAAGAAGAAGAAGAAGAAGAAGGGGAACACACTCACAATGAGAAAAAGCTGGTCGGCCGAGATGGGTCATGTGCGTAGAGTTGCGACGCTCGGCAACGATTCGCTCCACACGAATAGACACGGGAGGGCGGCGAAATTAGGGTTCGAAAGAATAGAGTAAGTAGCGATTGGGAATTAGGGATTTAATCACTGAGCGGGGCTTTAGCTCCGGTTTAAACCGAGGTAAATTGCACTGGTTAAAACCGGTGCAAATAGCTGTTATTTGTACCGGTTAAAATCGGTGCCAAATAAACGTTTTAGAAGCGGTTTTCAAACCGCTCCTAGTGACCGATGCAATAGAACCTATCTTTTAGTAGTGTGGGCTTTGCCGGCGGTTTTAACCGGTGCAATTTGCACCGGTTAAAACCGGTGCAATTGGATTCAAATTTCTGATGCAAAACGTGCTTTTCACAACGGTTATGAAAACCGGTGCAAAGAACCGCTGCGAAAACTCTTGTTTATTGGTAGTGCAACGTGTTGCTGTTGTTGTTGTTGTTGTGTGCACACTAATTAATCAAAATTTTCAAACAAACACATTTTTTTTAGGTTTCAGCATAAATTAATTCGAAATGATGAGCAAAACCAACATGTTTAACTACTCATGTCCTATTTTAAAATGGCATAAAATTTTCAATTTCTAACTGATGAAGTTCACGGTTCAATGCTTCTGCATACAGCAGTCAGTGAAATAATAGAGCATAGCTACAGAAGGAGAAAAATAGTAGAGAAAGATCACTATTAAAAATGAGTTATTTCTACAGCATTTGATAACAGCGGGTTGAAAATGATATTATTGATAGTTTTTATGAGCGGTTTTAACCGTCGCTAATAATGATGATAGCTTAAACCACTACTACTAACAGCGGCTTAAACCGCCACTATCACTTTTAGGATTAAGCCACATGCAATATAGCCTTAATTAACCTGAACTTTTATTACGTCCTCTGACCGGACGTAGATCTAAGTGCGGTCAAAGGATTGTTACTTGATTTTTGCTCGGTATTTGGTTGGTATTGTTAGGTATTGTTTGATAATAACGAGAAAAATCATTCTGGGAAGACCAATACCGAGTAATACCGAGCAATACCGAGTATTACCGAAAAATTCCGAGTTTTTCAAGAAAAAAACTCTGTATTTTTTGGTATTACTTGGTATTGCTCGGTATTTTGTCTTCACATAATGATATTTCTCGTTATTATTGGTATTGCTCGGTATTTCTCATTTTGTGCATGTGATCTTAGTGCCGGCCGAACATAGCTCTACGTACGTTTACCGGACCAAATAAAAGTTCTAATTAACCCACTCAGCTATAATCTCCCGCCCTTAATCACGCAATTTGTCCCATGCCCTAACGCACGTGAGAAATTACTATGTGTGGACTCTAGGCAAAGCTCTACCTCCGGACTCTAATTAAATTAAGACACATATTTTTTATGATCCGATGATCCGACCCAACTCATTTATGAAAAATTTTGAAATCGTGTCAGACCACTCATTTTTTATATTAAAAAAATCGCAAAAGCTCCCAAATATTTAGAGTTTTTACAAAATAAAACTTTTGATACCTGTTGAGAAAGAAAAAATGAGGAATAAACGATGGAAATGAAGATTGGTTCATAGGAGGACATTACATTCTTCGAGCAGATGATATGCTAACATGATACGGAGTCCGAAAGACGATATACAAATGTTAAGGGAGAGGAAGACTTGATGTTGAAAAAGCTGCACCCGTGGAGGTCCAAGTGGGCAGCACCTCTTGGTGGGGCGGAACAAATTTTGATTGATAGAGTAATTTTTTAATCCTGCTTGCTTTTAGAGTTTGCAAGTCATTTATATTGCATGATTTACAGATCGTTTGTGTTTTGAAGATCGTAGTAAAAGCGTAATGTTGATATGCTATGGCGGGAAAACACATGGTACTGTAAATCAACTATATAAAAGTTTCAGTGATATTTTTGTTTATTTTAATGCTTTCTCAGCTTTTTTGATGTAGAAATCCTGCAGTAGAGGCTTAGCAAACAGTGAGAAATCAATGGAACAGTAACCCCAAGGTTTACTGTAATAGAAAAACTATATTTCTGTAATAAAAAACTACCTCTCTTCTACAGAGCTCGACAAGATAAACCTTCCACAGGGAAGGACTAAAACGGCTAAACACTAATAGTAAGTAATCATGTGTTGTGAGAGCAAATAAAGCAACAAAATGTGTAGTGGCATAAAATTCTAACTAACACTACAAAAGCACATGGAGATAAACTAGTCCGCCAGGATATTAGAGTTACTGTGCTCCGCATCATTCGCTCCTTCCACAAGAAAGTTGCTTTCTCCTGAAACAACATTAGCATTATTGTCCTCCGGTGGGAAGTAAGGATATATGTCTGCAACATTGAAAGTGTGTGAAGTATGGAACTCCGCAGGTAAATCAATAACATAGGCGTTGTTATTGATTCGTTGCACAACTTTAAATGGCCCAAACTTGCGTTTGTTGAGTTTGGAATACTCTCCATGTGGCCAACGTTCTTTCCTCAGCCTGATTAAAATCAAATCGCCTGGTTTGAAAACTCGTTCCCTGCGATGAAGATCGGCTTGCTGTTTGTATACTTGATTGGAGTCTAACAGTTCAAGAGGACCTTAGCTAGCATTTCCGAGAATTGCTCAGCCAACGTAGCAGCTGCCTTGTTGGTGCATTGTGGTATAACTGCAACATCAACAACGGTATTTGGTAGTTTAGTGTAAACAATGCTAAACGGGCACCTACCGGTTGATCGATTTGGGATAGAATTGAATGCGAATTCTGCTTGCCCGAGCACTTCATCCCAAGCTTTGGGATTTTCCTGCACCAAACAGCGGAGTAAATTTCCCAACGTCCGGTTCACTACTTCCGTCTGGCCGTCTGTCTGCGGGTGGTAAGAGGAGCTGAGCTGGAGTTGAGTGTTCATGCGTTTCCATAATTCCCGCCAGAAGTGGCTTATAAACTTAACATCACGGTCCGACGTCAGTGATCGTGGAATGCCATGTAATCTGACAATTTCACGAAAAAATAATTTAGCAATATTCAATGCGTCGAAAGTTTTCTTACAAGCCACGAAGTGCGCCATTTTGGAAAACCGGTCCACCACCACCATAATAGAATCGTTCCCGCGGCGAGTGCGTGGTAGAACCAATACAAAATCAAGGCTAAGATCCTCCCATATGGACTCCGGCACCGGTAATGGCATGTATAAGCCAGTAGTTTGCCCACCGCCTTTATAATGTTGACAAACAAAACATCTTTCAACGAATCGGACCACATCCCTCCTCATATGAGGCCAAAAAAATCTCACCTGTAGTTGTGCAAGAGTGTTATCCCGGCCCGCATGAGCGGACAGTCCACCACTATGAACCTCTTTAATAAGCTGCTGTCGCCACGATGATTTTGGAATGCATAACAGATTCCCTTTGAAGAGAAATCCATGCCTAATGGAATAATCTTCAGCAGCCTCTCTGTTGATACACTTATGCCACATAATTCTGAAGTCGGCATCTTCTGGATAAAGGTCTTGCAAACATTCCAGCCCAACAAATTCAGTTTGTAGTTGTGTAATTAGAGCTGCTCGTCGACTTAACGCATCCGCCACTCGGTTTTGAGCCCCGCTTTTGTGCTTAAGCACAAATGTAAATTTTTGGAGAAACATAATCCATCTAGCATGCATCCGATTATCATTTTTCTGTGTATTAATGTATTGTAAGGCTTTGTGGTCACTACAAAGAACGAAATCTTGCTGAAGTAAATAGTGCTCCCATTGTTTCAGTGCTCGAACCACAGCATAAAGCTCCTGTTCATAAACCGACCACCGTTGCCTTGTAACAGATAATTTTTCACTAAAAAATTCAATAGGCCGATTGTCTTGCGCTAAAACGGCGCCAATGCCAACTGTCGACGCATCAGTTTCTACCAAAAATGGCTTATCAAAGTTGGGCAAAGCTAATACCGGTGCTGAGGTGAGAGCAGCTTTTATATTATCAATACTCCTCTGCTGTTCCGGATTCTAGGAGAAAGTTTTTGATTTTAACCCATCTGTTATTGGCACCATGATCGTGCTAAACCCTCTTATAAATCGTCTGTAAAAATTTGCCAAACCATGAAAGCTTCGAATATCTGTAATCGACCGTGGAATTGGCCATTCCTTGATTGCGATCACCTTGGACGGATCAGTGTAGACTCCTTCAGCAGAAATTTTAAAGCCCAGAAATAACACACTTTGGCTAGCAAACTCACATTTACTAAGATTCAAGTACAGTTTGTTTTTTCTCAGAGCCTCCAAAATGTTTTTCAAGTGTTGTACATGATCATCAAGGTTGGTGCTATAAACTAGTATATCGTCAAAATAAGCTACATAACATCGATTCAGAAATGGCTTCAAAACTTCGTTCATCAATCTCATAAAAGTAGAGGGGGCATTGCACAAACTAAATGGCATTACCTTCCATTCATAAAGACCTTCCCTTGTTTTGAAAGCTGTCTTCCATTCATCTCCGGGTCTGATTCGAATTTGGTGATATCCACTGCGAAGATCTAACATGGAAAATACTATTGAGCCGGACAATCTTTCAATCATTTCTTCCATTCGAGGCATCGGAAATCTGAACTTAACTGTGATCTTATTAATTGCCCTGCTGTCGATACCAGCTTCCATCTTTCTTCGGCACCAATAATGCAGGCACAGCACAAGGACTCAAACTCGGTTGTATAAGCTGCTTGTCTAACAACTCATCCACAATTTGCTGCAGTATTTTATTCTCATTAGGACTGAGTCGATAGTGCGGTAGGTTCGACAATGTGGCTCCTGGTGAAAACTCAATTTGGTGTTGAATAGTCCTCATAGGTGGCAGCTCTTTCGGAGGATTCACGGCACACACATCCTCAAATTGATCCAGCAGCCATTGTATAGCCACGGGTACCACTGAATTAGGAAAAACAGGGGCTGATTCCTTCACAATTAATGCAAATATATCATTGGATTCCTTCCAGGCGTTCAACAAGGCTGAGGCAGAAACAACATACATTGCCGTTTTCTCTTTGTTTTGTCTTGGCTCTGAACAATGGCTACTAGGAAGTAACCGCAATCGACGACCCTTCCAGTCAAAAGCATAAGTATTAGCCCGACAATCATAAATGGCTCCCACATCGTATTGCCACGGTCTTCCCAGGATGATGTGACAAACATCCATGTCTAGCACGTCACATAAAACTTCACTTGCATAATGCTTTCCTATAGAGAAAGCCACCTTGCATAATTCTATCACAGCCATATCCACTCCCTTCTTAACCCAACTAATCTTATATGGGTTTGGATTTTTTGTCGTTTTAAGTTGTAGAGCCTGCACCATTGCTCGTGATACAACATTTTCAGTACACCCACTGTCTACTAATAAGTCACAAATTTTGCCACCAATAGTACATTTTGTTCGGAATAAAGCATTCCTTTGCGACATACACTGTTGTTTGGGCGCTAAAAGCAATTTCTCCATGACGCAAATCAGCGGTTCCCCCACATCTCCAGACACATCTTCTAATGAAGCTTCTTGTTCATTTTCAAATTCTGCTAATTCATCTCCATCCTCAGCTTCTGCCATCTGCAATTGTGGTCTCGAGGGGCACTCATTGGACTTATGACCTTGCTGAAAACAGCGAAAACATTTAATATTTGAAGGTTTAGCATATGGGTTCTCTTTAGGTGGTGCTCGGAATCTTTGCGGCGCCTTGCCATCTGTTGCTTTATATCCCCCAATATTGGGATTGGCTGATCCAGTGGCCATGTTTTGTGGTTTGTTGGCTGGTGAGGACACAGAAGGGACTTTGTTGCTTTCAACTGTAGGTTCTGCCGCCCTTCGAGACGAATGGCTGCGGTTATGTCGGAGCAATTGCATTTCCACCTTCAAGGCATAATTGACAGCTTGGGATAGAGACCAAACTGCATTTAACTCAAGCTTGTCCTGTATCACTTCTTTCAAGCCTCCGATATACCGAGCAACCAATTGATTGGTGGATTCATTCAAGTTGTTGCGAGCGCTTAAGCGATAAAATTCCTCAGTGTACTCGTTAACGGATCGGTGACCTTGAGTACAATGTTGGTATTGCATATATAGTAATTGCTTGTAGTCAGTCGGCAAATAATGACTTCGCAGCAATTGTTTCATTCGCCTCCAATGACCTACTGGTCCGCGACCCTCTCGACGGCGAGTTTGAAGGACTTGTTGCCACCAAGCACTTGCTCCTACTTTAAGTCTGCAAGCGACATACTTAACCTGTTTCTCGGGCTCAATTTCCATATACTCAAAGAATGTTTCAACTGATCTTTCCCAATCTAAATAGTCTTCGATGTGCAATTTGCCGTCAAAATACGGTATATCCAGTTTAACTCTGAACCCGCTGTTTGTCTGTTCTATATCCCTGGGTCGCCTCCGCCGTGGGATCATCCTGTCTTCCTCCGAATCGGAGGCTTCTGAATGACGGAACCTATCCAATTCTTCCTCCGAATCAGAAACTTCTGTTACCTGAGAACTCCTTTGGCGTTGTCCACCCAGTTCGCCTCCCCGCCTCATGGTCTGTAACGCCGTAGGGACGACAGTCCGAGCCATCTGTAATCGATCCAATCGATGGGTAATCGCCTTCAACTCCTACCGCACTTCATCGTAGAAGTGGTGAACTTCTGACGCCAACTCCTGCGTCTGCTGCGTCAAGCTTTGATGCTCCGCCCAGAGGTTTTCAAGGCTGTTGTCGCCTCCGCCATCTAGCTCTGATACCAATACTGATGTAGGAATCCTGCAGTAGAGGCTTAGCAAACAGTGAAAAATCAATGGAACAGTAACCCCAAGGTTTACTGTGATAGAAAAACTATATTTCTGTAATCAAAAACTACCTCTCTTCTACAGAGCTCGGCAAGATAAACCTTCCACAGGGAAGGACTAAAACGGCTAAACACTAATAGTAAGTAATCATGTGCTGTGAGAGCAAATAAAGCAACAAAATGTGTAGTGGCATATAATTCTAACTAACACTACAAAAGCACATGGAGATAAACTAGTCCGCCAGGATATTAGAGTTACTGTGCTCCGCATCATTTTTTCACATGTGTATTATGAAAACTATATAGAAAATGAGTTTTTTTACTGTATAATGTTGTGTATTATTGTTGTGTATTGATGTGTGTTATTATTGTGTATTGCTATGTACTATTTTGTACTACTATGTATTATTGTATATTATTGTTGTGTACTATTATGTGTTACTGTGTATTGTTGTTATGTGCTATTGTGTATTGTTATTATGTACTATTGCATGTGAATTACCGTGCATTATTGTTGTGTACTGTTTCTCAAATTTGAACTCAATCTATCTCAATCATGGAGAACAAGCAAAGCAAGATCAACTATAAATTTATGTTTCATAAATTAATATCTGCTCTTGTTAATATAAATTTCGCATAAGAGTAATTCGAGAAAGAGTGGTGACTTCAGATTGGGCTTCTCCCATCAAATCTGATCAATCTACCATTGTAGCTTTGCTGGTTAATGTGCTAAATGGAGAGCCATGGAGGATTTGTTTGTAACAGATTGATACGCATGTTCAAGTCTTCCTTCGAGTTCTTGGCTTCTATCTGTATTCGATTCATTGCTGGATTTATCAACAATCTAATAAGGGTTATATATGTATTTCATAATTTTCAGTTTAGTAAGTGCAAAATTTCTTTGGCCTTATTGTCTTAATGATTAGAGATTTTTAATATTATTCAATATTATTATTATATAATTATTACAAAATAATAACAATCTAAACAGTGATTAAATATGCATATTTTTAATTACACTATTTAAATTTACAAAATGCCGAGTAGAGTGAGCCTTCAAATCTGACTAACTATAATTTTAAATTTATTTTTAATGAGTGGATGAAGAGTTTAAATATAATTAATAAAGTAATTCTCATAAAATAAAATAAAAGTTTATTAAATATTTATTAAGAATTTTATATGATATATTAATAAAAATATTAAAATAAATTATTTTTTAGATATTTAATTGTACATATAATTTATTTTTATGCCACTTGAAAATACATTTCATATCATGTTATAAATATATTTATTTTATAAATATAAAAAATATCATATGCCCAAAATAACTGTATCTAACATCGATCTGCATCATTATTATTCTTTAAATGAATAGATTGGGTTGCCCTATACATTATGTACATGCAAATAAAATCTTTAAAGCTTAATCAACAGCGCTGAAAGGCTCTCTCCAACACATATGTGTGGAAGTTATTGGATGAAGCATTGAATGTGGAGAATGAGTGATTTTAGATTATTTGAACAAAAAAAGTTATGGTATTTGTTTTATATTTCTTATGTGAACAATTAACTCTTCATGCTTGTTTTGTACCACTTAATTTTGTAAAATATCTTCCAGCAATTATTTTAGGAATCATATGTTAAATTCATGTGAAAAATAAATCATTATGCACAATTAATCTTGATGTATTACACAACAACAATACACAGTAGTACATAGCAATACACAGTAATACACAACAATACATAATAAAGTACACAACAATACATATCAATAATACACAAAAACATACAACGGTAATAGTGATACGCAGTGGAACATAGTAGTACACAACGGTACGATTTACAAAAAATTATCATTTTACATAAAATTTTATATAGTTGATTTATAGAAGCTTGCATTTTTGTGGCATTCGACACATAAATTTTTTGAGATTACATTCTAAGTGAGTGTGTGTGAATCATCACAAAAAATACATAAATCATTCCTGCCCAGTTTATAAATTTTTCATTGAAGTATTTGAGCTTGCTTAAAAAATTGATATGCCTTGAAGATGAACACGGTTTTGTTGTATTTGCCTTGAAAGTGAACATAGTAAAACATATATTGCCACATAATATAGATTGAAAAAGAAATTATTAGATAGGTAAAATACATCTTATTCTTAAGCTTTTTCTTCTTTCCTAATTGCTCTGCAAAGAATACAAAGTTCTCCAAACCAATCTCCCTCTTCATCGCCAATTTCTCGTTTTTTATATTCAGAAATTATTCATGTATGATTTTCTAAGATTTCAAGAAATGAACACACAATTTGTTGACATTCGAGCTGATTTTAGGCAAGGCATAAAAGCACCCAAGAATTCAGTCTAGAGAAAGAAATTTAAAAAGAAAACCCAAAAAATTAAATAAAACCCAATTAAAAGTCTAAGGCTATTGCAACAATGAAACCAAATAAATTCGATTTGCTTATAATTTTCCAATAACAGAACTGTTTCCCTAGCCCATATTATGAAGCCATAGTATTATTACCTCCAGACCGTCAAATTAGAGGAAAGTTTTTATAAATTTTGACATTTGTTAAAGCTTTTGGATATTACTTTGACAATTTTTTTTTTTAATTATATTAAAACGAGAAGAAGATAAAGATACTTTTTAATTCAGGGGGAGAATCGAACATCCTCATAGAAATGCAAAGACCTCTCTACTTTTCCTCCTAATTTAAATTTCTATAAGGTCCTACTAGTATTAATTAAAACATTTTATTATATTGTTTGTGTTTCTTACTTCTATGAAGCTTAATTAGCAGGTTTAACTATGGCATATGCCTCCACAAAAAAGCCAAAACACAAAACAATGGTTCAACAAGTGGATTATTGAGGATGGTATGGAGCCATGCATGTCTCTCTTTCATTGCACTTCAACAATTATTGGTGAGTTCTTTAGTACACTATAGGAAATTCAGCTATTACCGACGGTTTACCTGGTTTTACCGACGGTTCTGGAAAAAACCGGCGGCTTTTCGGCGGTTGTCAAGCCGCCAGAAAAAACGGCGTTGGAAACCATTACCGACGGTGTTTTTCCGGTGGTTTATTTCCCCCGACGGTTTTCCGGATAGGCCGCCGGTTATCACCGGAGTTATTACCGGCGGCTTTCCGGCCGTCCAACCGCCGGAAAACATACCGGCGGCTAACCGGTGGTCTGTGTCGACGGCATTGCCGGTGATTGTAGCCACCGACATGTCGCCGAACAACCGCCGGACAGCGTCGGTAAACTGCCGGTCAAATACCGACGGCTACCCGGAGGTCATAAGAAAAAGGGACAAATGACTACATTGATGATTGATCGCTTATAGTTGTTGTAAGTATCTTATATTTAATCGAAGTATTTTGACTTTGGTGGCCTTGGTGAAGGAAATCCAATCGGGCGACCAAGCTGATTAAGAGGAAAATTGATTATAAGAATCACAACAAAAGGGTGCATTAGGTGGTGGAGCTTTCATTTTTTTATTATAGGTTAGCTAATTCTTATGATAATAATAGGTATAATATCCTATAAAACCTTGTGAGAGCTTTCATTTTGTTATTATTGATTAGTTAATTCTTGTGATAATCCTTGTTGTTAGTTATAATAATAATAATAACAATGATAATAATAGTTATTATTATTATTACATATTATTGTTATTATAAAAACAACTAAAAGAAAAAAAAAAGTAAAAGAGAAAAAAATGAAAGCCCTAATCTTTTTGTCTTCTGCCTTTCGAAACCCTTTCTTTCGCTGTTGCAACAGTCACCACTACATGGCATCTAAAGCCCTCTCTTTCGTGAGAGATTATTAGGTGGACAGGAAGAACCGTCTGCACACAAGTATAGGGTACTCAGCTAGGTACCACTCGGTACCGCTGGGTACTGCTGGGTACCGCTAGGTACTCAGTGCTTGTGGGGACGATGCACACTTCACACCTAATAATTTTTTCTCTTTCGTCAATTAATTCACATGCTCGGAATACTGTTTTTTTCTTAATGTCAAATAATTTTATAAAACATAAATGAAAAATGAGTGCATAAATATATGAAATTTTATTAATAATAATAATAATAATAAATTAAACAGAGGATTCAGATTACAATTGAACCATTCATCATCAATTTTGCCTGATTCCATCTTGGACATTCTTATTGAATTTGATCGGTCTGACAATTTCTTGGGCTCACGTTAAAAACAACTAAGTACAAGGCTGGAGTTTTCTTTGCTTTACTTTGTAATTGGAATGTGATAAGATTCCTATGTTGCATTGTTTTATATGGTGTCGATGTGTGGAGCATGAAAGGGACCAAGTCTAATTTTGCTTTTGGATAATTGCATAAAATATTTTTTATAATTAAAATTGTAAATGACAATTTTGTTTATAGTTTTAAAAAATTAAACAAATTTTATAAATATTGATAAATGCTAATTTGTATGGGTCAAATTGCGATGAGAATTTAGACAAATTTATGATATTTGATAGGGACTCATTTTCAAATAGAGTTGGCTAGCTTCTTATGCTAGATTTTAAAAGATTTACTTTAGGGGTGTAAATATTTGACACGGTCCGAAAATCAGACACAAAATTGATCCTAAATTTTCAGGTTATGGTCAACCCATTTGTTAAGCCTGTTGAGTTCGGGTTCAACAAATCATCCCGTTTTAAAAATCGAATTGGGTTCGAGTTGATCTGGAAACTCGATAATGACTTAGAACTGACCCAACCCGACTCTAACTCCTGCTATAAACAAATTCAGAAATCTTGCTTCCCAACTTGCCGTAGTCGCAAGTCAACTAGGCCTCATCGTCCGCCTCTCCCGCAACCCCGCCATCCCATCGCAGGAGCTCAATCTGAAATTTGAACCCTAGGCTAGATCCACACTGCGCCATCAGAACGCTAGGTTAGCTCTGCACCATCAGTGCTCGGTCCATTCGTTAACCCGGCCTCACCGCCCGCCTCTTCGCATGTAACGCAACGTTAGATGTGATCCCCGCCTGCATGGCATGTCTGCTAGTCCACCTGTCTGCCAGTCCGCAGCTGCTTAAGGATTTTAATAGTATATATTTATCAAGTAAACTATGTGGCCAAAATTAGATATTGTTGTTGAATTTTTTATAAAGGCCCATATAAAAATATATATTAAAAACCTCCTCTCTTTTAAACATATAAAAATTATGATCAAATTAAAAATTAATTATCATTGAACTTTTGAAACATCTCATTAATATGAAAAATATTTTGTGGATACTGCACTATAATTTGTTTTGATATAATTCTCTTATTTTATTTTATTTTATAATCTTATTTTTTAAATAAATTTAAACAACTTATAATGATTTAGCTCTGTTTTTTAAGTGTTTTAGCTGTGTTTGTTATCTTTCTTTTGGGTTTTTTATTTTGGTTTTGACTACTTCCAAATTGTACCATTTTTTAGCTCAATTTTGCCTAAACTTATATGTAATCCTTTAATGTTTATTAAAATAAGTTTTGATTTTTTTTTGGGACTTTTTAGTCAATTAAAACAAATTCACACATACATTTTGGGTTGTAAATGAGTCGAGTTCGAGTCATGCTTAACTTGAGCTCGGTTCCTCGGCCAAATCGAGCTCAAATGACATGCTCAAACTCTGCTCGGAGTAATGGATGCGGGCACGTGAGATTAATAAGTTCATGTTAAATCTATTTTTTCTTCAAAACCATTTAAAATCCTTAGATTTCCCTCCCTAGCCATTTTACCGCACAAGCTCACCATCAATAACCAATCAACACGCAATCAAAGTCAACTTAAGGTGATCTCAAGCATGATAAAAAATGAAAAATATGCCATTATACTTGTTGCGTCCTGGAATATTCGTGGAGGTAGAGAAATATAATGTTTAACGTCTTAGCTTTATACAAAAATCCAACACGTAAGCAAATAAAAGAGAGGGTGTATCATTCATAAGATAAACTAGAGTTTTTTACATGGAAACCTCTAAAAAGGAATCAAAAAACCACGGGGCCTGCTCTGTTTGAATGAATCCACTAGTGTTTGCAATCAATTTTACATGTGGCCCTTCCTTGAGGGAAGGCCTTGGTTAGATGTAGCAATTATATATTATATAGAGTGAATTACATGGTGGGAATTGAAAGAATCAATATTGACATATTTATTTAGTCGGTAGGACCATATTCGGCGGGTGATTGAGGCCAAAAAGATTATAATCGGTGACAGAGGTCGGAAGAATCATAGTCTGGTGACGAAGATCAGAAGGGCTTTTGTAGGTGGACTATAGTGGTCAGAAAGACTTTTGTTTTGAAACGGAGGTCGAAACAACCATAGTCTGTTGACAGAGGTCGGAAGGATCGTAGTCGACGGAAGACAGTGGTCAGAAAAATCGTTGATTCGGTATGGAGGTCGGAATGACTGTAATCTTGTGATGAGGACCATAGTAGGTGTAATATCACAATCTGCTCCAGGATCGTCCAGGACGATCTGGATCGTCCTGGGACGATCAGTGGAAAAAGAGTTCCAGAATTTACCCAGAAGTGTTCCAGGTGTTTTCCTGTAGGCATCGTCCAGGCCGATCGAGGACATCGGCCAGGCCGATTGCACTGTTCATAAGGATCGGCCTGATCATCGCCCTGGAGTATCGGCCAGGCGATGTTGGTTTGGTCTGATCGTCCAGGACGATCTGGACGATCGGCCAGGCCGATCTGAAGAGGATTTAAAGGAAATCAGTCGTTTTGAAGAGAGAGAAAATTAAAATAAAATATCTGATTTTCAGCTCTGAGGAGAGAGAAAAAGAGAAAGTTGGAAAAGTTGATTTCGGGAAGACGCGGAGCCGTTTTCGTTCGAAGTGACTGTTGAGGAATTTGCTGTGCACGAGGTAAGGCACATTCCGTCTTTCTCAATTTTCAGTTCCGTTGTGTTTGGCGGTATTTTCTGTCCGGATTTCGTTTTCAATACGGTTTTTCGTCCGTATCTTTTGATTGGTTCAGTTTTTACCGCGTAAGTTTCTGTATATCGTTGCCGTGCCAGGTGTGCACGTTTTGACTATATTTTGAAGATTTTTGTCCGGGTATTTTTGATTCGGCGATGTTTTTCGTAGACAACAATTTTCTGTGAAATTGGAAATTATCTGTGCAGTAGAATAAATGTTCTGGAATATGATCATCTATGTTCTGTGCGAATTCGGTGAATTTTCTTTGCAGGAAATTTTGTGTCAATTCTGTATATTGCCGTTGTGCTGCCCGATTTTTGAGTAATTTCTGAATTGTTCGGATTTCTTCTGAATTGAAATGCTATGTGTATAAGCTATAAAAAGGGAGTTATAAGGGGCCTGAATCCTATGAGATTCAGTTAGTGAAACGGGAATTCTGAAATGAGCTCAAATCTGAAATCTGATATCTGTTCTGTTCCGGATCCGATGAATTTTGTTCTGGTGCTATAAGCACATCTGTTTTGGTGCCGTGAGCACAAAGGGAGACATAAGGGGCCTGGATCCTATGAGATTCAGTCAGTGTCAGGGCATTTAGCTATATGTATCTGTTCTGTTTTCTGTATCTGTTCTGTACGCAATTGTGATTCTGATATGATATGATCTGCGAATCTGATTTCTGATTTCTGTATAATTCTGACTCCGTTGATTTATTCTGTTCTGTGATCTGATCTGTACAATTCTGTTTCTGCTTTGATATCTGTCCGTATAAGTTCGGATTTCCGATTCTGTTTCGATTTCTGATCTGATATCTGTCTGATGAGTTTGGTTTTGGTTTCTGAGAATTCAGATTGGTGGTTTGTTGCTTTGCTGAGCTGTTGAGCTCACCCTTGCTTTTTGGTGGTTTTCAGGTTCTGGGAAAGGCAAGGAAGTCCAGGATTAGTTCAGAGTCTGATCAGTATAGGTACTTTTGTACTTTTGATTTTTTTTGTACAGTCATGGCTTTTCTGTTCTGTCTTTCCTTCTGTTTAAAAGCCATGTACTGTTCTGTAGATGATTATTTTGAGGAAATGAAAAGATAGATGTTTTGTTCCGCTGCATTTGATGATTTTAGTAGCTCTGTTGTTCTGTGTGTGTTTGTTGAGTTAAGTATTTGGAAGATCAGTTCAGTAACCTAATCCAAAGCCAAATCCTGGTTAAGAAGGTCTCTCGTCGCGATCCGGCTCGGGCGGGATCCGTCCTCGTCGGGTCGGGTCGTGACAAGCTTTTGTGGTATCAGAGCACTGGTTTTGGAAACAGGTTGGATTGTAAAACAGAGCTCTAGGAAGTGATCAGTGAGTCTGTCTGGGGGTAGTTTTGGGTCGTTTGGCTTTTTATTGTGTTATTTTGTGTTGTTTTTGTGATAGTTTTCCGTATTTTCTGGATTTTTCTGTATGGATCAGCCAGACCCAGACATGACAGACGGGCAGAGTGCCGATCAGGCAGCACCAGTGGGGAGTACAGCCCCAGTGGTCGGTGCTGATACGCTGTCTCAGTTTGCTTCACTTGTTGCTCAGATGATGAGCGAGACTCAGAGCAGAGCTTCTACTGTTAGATCTGAGGATATTGATCGACACCTGCAGTTATTTTTGAGGTTGAAGCCTCCTAGATTTGAGGGCGCTGTTGAGCCCAGAGCAGCCGAGGAGTGGCTGAGGAGGTTGGAAAAGACTTTTGACGGGATGCAGTGTCCTGCAGACAGGAAGGTTCCGTTAGCTGTTTTTCTATTGGACGGAGAGGCTGAGCACTGGTGGGACGGCCAGCAGGCAGCCAGATTTCAGGGTAGACTGAACTCTTTGATCACTTGGGAAGAGTTCACTGAAGTGTTCCGAGATTGGTTTGTTCCCCCTTCTGCACGACAGCAGATGCAGGAGAGTTTTCTGAGGCTGGTTCAGGGGAGCAAGACGGTGATGCAGTACGAGGCTGAGTTTACTGCATTAGCCAGATACGCTCTGCAGCTGGTTAGCACTTCTGCTGAGAGGTGCTACAGGTTTCTTAGAGGATTACGAGACACTTTGAGGCAGCCTTTGATACCATTCAGGATCACTGATTTCTCTGAGCTTGTGGAGCGAGCTCGTCTGATTGAGAATGACATGACGACTACTCAGCAGCGGTGGACTGCGAGTAGGAAGAGGTTTGGAGATGAGACTTCTGGCAGTGGTTCCTCTGGAAAGAGGAGATTTGTTTCTGGTTCTGGATCTGGAGATTCCAGAAGGAGCGGAGGGTCGTCTGGTACTGCTACCAGTACGACTAGTTCTGGATCTGTCAGTATGGCACCTGTGTGCCAGAGTTGTGGACGGCGACACCATGGCCAGTGCTACAGGATAGCTGGTCTTTATTTCAGATGTGGTCAGCCGGGACATAGGATTGCAGAATGTCCACAGATGGGTTTTGAGCAGCGATCTGAGGGCTTCGTCAGACCTGTTGGTTCAGCAGCAGGAAGACCGAGGACTGTTCCTCCACGCCCTGAGGGATTTACTGGTAGAGGTGGTTGTTCTAGTTCTGCACCACGGAGACCACCTACGATTCAGAGGGAGCAGAGTAGTTCTGTTGCTTCAGCTCCTGTTCCAGTTCAGCCACGAGTCTACAGCTTGAGTCAGCAGGAGGCTCGAGATGCTCCGGATGTTGTGACAGGTACGGTTTACATTTCTGATTAGCCCTGTCGTGTTTTGTTTCACTCTGGAGCGAGTCATTCTTTTCTGTCCGAGCACTGTTTTGAGATTTTACATTTGGATTCGATGGTTTTACCGGTTTCTTTGTCTGTGATTTTACCGGCTGGGAATCCTTTGATTGCTCGACAGTTTTGTTTGTGTGAGATTGAGATTTCTGGCAAGAAGTAGAAATCGAGTTTGATTCGGTTGCCGATTTCATCGTATGATGTAATTCTGGGAATGGATTGGCTGAGTCAGTATGAGGCTCAGATTGACTGTCTGAAGAAGCAAGTGAGTTTGCTTGTGGCTGGAGAGAGAGTTGTATTTCAGGGATTACGAGGTGTTCTCTCCAGTCTGATTTCGGCGTTGGAGGTGAGCAGGATGTGGAAGAAAGGATGTCCGGTATTTTTGGCTTCGGTGCGGGATCTGAACCTGGAGATTGGTTCTGTTTCTGAGATCCCAGTGGTACGGGAGTTTGTGGATGTTTTTTCTGAGGAGTTGGTTGGTTTACCTCCGGATAGAGATGTGGAGTTCTCTATCGATGTTTTTCCGGGTACCGCTCCGATATCGAAAGCTCCGTACAGGATGGCACCGAAAGAACTTTCTGAGTTGAAAGTTCAGCTTCAGGAGTTGGTTGACAGAGGTTTTGTACGCCCTAGTGTTTCACCCTGGGGAGCACCTGTTCTGTTTGTGAAGAAGAAGGACGGTACACTCCGTATGTGTATTGATTACAGAGATTTGAACAAGGCCACAATCAAGAACAAGTATCCTTTGCCTCGGATAGATGACTTGTTCGATCAGCTTTCCGGATCTTCGGTATTTTCGAAGATTGATTTGAGATCCGGATATTATCAGGTGAAGGTAAAGGAATCTGATGTGGTGAAGACTGCTTTCAGTAATCGGTACGGGCACTACGAGTTTTTGGTTATGCCTTTTGGGGTAACCAATGCGCCCGCTATTTTCATGGATCTGATGAACCGAGTATTCAGGGAGTATTTGGATCAGTTTGTGATCGTCTTCATCGACGATATTCTGGTATATTCTACATCTGAGGATGATCATGCCAGACATTTGAGGATTGTGTTGGAGACTTTGAGGAGGAATCAGCTATATGCCAAGTTCTCCAAGTGTGAATTTTGGCTGAAGAGTATTTTTTTTCTGGGGCATGTGATTAGCGGAGAAGGCATTTCTGTAGATCCCCAGAAGATTCAGGCAGTTGCTGATTGGCCAAGGCCGACTACGGTATTTGAGGTACGTAGTTTCTTGAGCATGGCCGGGTATTATAGGAAATTTGTGAAGGGATTTTCGCAGATTTCGACTCCTCTGACGAGACTGACTCAGAAGTCGGTTCCTTTTGTTTGGACACCGGAGTGTGAAGCTAGTTTTCAGAGACTGAAGGATTGTCTGACTTCAGCTCCAGTGTTGGCACTTCCGTCAGGTACGGAGGGTTTTCAGGTGTTCAGTGATGCTTCACTAAAAGGACTGGGATGTGTCCTGATGCAGCATGGTCAGGTAATTGCTTATGCTTCGAGACAGTTGAAACCACATGAGAAGAATTACCCGACACATGATTTGGAGTTAGCTGCAGTTGTTTTTGCTTTGAAGATTTGGCGTCATTACCTGTATGGCGTCAGATGTGAGATTTTTACTGATCATAAGAGCCTGAAGTATATTTTTACTCAGAAGGATCTGAATTTGAGGCAGAGAAGGTGGCTCGAGTTGATCAAGGACTATGACCTGATTATTCAGTATCAGCCTGGAAAGGCGAATGTGGTAGCGGATGCTTTGAGCAGGAAGTCTTCTGTATTATCAGGTATTCAGCTTACCTGTGATGACTTTCTGATTCGTGATTTGGAGAGATTGCAGTTTGAGGTGATTTCCTCCAGTGATTTGGAGTTGGCTCAGATGAGTATTCAGTCTTCTTTGGAAGCACGGATTCAAGAAGCCCAGAAGTCAGATTCTGATTATTCGAAGTTGATAGCTCAGATTGGATCTGGTAAGACTCCTGAACTTTGAATTTCTGATTCTAGTGCTATTTTCTGTAAGAACAGGTTGTGGGTACCTGTGTTTGGAGATTTGAGGCGAGAGATTCTGTATGAATCTCATCATTCAGGCTACACTGTTCATCCAGGCAGTGGTAAGATGTACGCTGATATGAAGCTTTTGTTCTGGTGGCCTGGGATGAAGAAGGATGTGGCGGAGTTTGTGTCGAGATGCGAAGCCTGTCAATTGGTGAAGGCAGAGCATCAGCGACCAGGTGGACTGTTACAGTCGTTGCCTATCCCTGAGTGGAAATGGGAGGAGGTAACGATGGATTTTGCGATGGGTTTTCCTCGATCACGACAAGGACATGATGCTATTTGGGTAGTTGTGGATCGATTGACGAAGTCAGCCCATTTTCTTCCGATCAGACAAACAGATTCAGTTGAACGCTTGGCACAGATTTATGTGAAGGAAATAGTCAGATTGCACGGTGTGCCTCGTGTGATCGTATCTGATCGAGATGGACGTTTTACTTCCAGACTTTGGAAAGGCATTCAGCAAGGCTTGGGTACGAAATTGCATTTCAGTACAGCCTTTCATCCTCAGACCGATGGGCAGTCTGAGAGGACTATCCAGGTATTGGAAGACCTGTTGAGGCTTTGTGTTCTGGACTTTAGCGGAAGCTGGGAAGATCATATTCCGCTAATTGAGTTTGCTTATAACAACAGTTTTCAGTCCAGTATCGGTATGGCACCGTACGAGGCTCTGTATGGCAGGAAGTGTCGTACTCCTTTGACTCTGACGGAGGTCGGAGATAGACAGGCTTTGGGTGCCACTTTTGCTGATGAAACTGCTTAGAAGATCAGTTTGATAAGAGAAAGATTGAAAGCGGCTCAAGATCGACAGCAGAAGTATTACAATCAGAAGCACAGATTTGTTGAGTTTCAAGTTGGTGAATTTGTGTATGTCAAAGTCAGCCCGATGAAGGGTGTGAGCAGATTTGGTCAGGTAAGCAAGCTTAGTCCAAGGTATGTTGGACCGTTTGAGATTTTGGAAAGAATTGGAAAAGCTGCTTATCGCCTATTGCTTTCTGATTCTATGCCTGACGTGCATAATGTGTTTCACGTATCCACTCTGAGGAAGTGGGTTTCAGACTCTGGGAAGAAAGTATCAGCTGATGAGATTGAGATTCAGGAGAATCTGGCGTACAAGGAAGAGCCAGAGCTTATTTTGGCATACGACGTCCGAAAGTTAAGAAATAAAGAGATTCCGATGGTTAAAGTCCAGTGGAAGCACCGGACTGCACGAGAAGCAACTTGGGAAAAAGAGTCTGATATGAGACGGTCGTACCCGTACTTGTTTTGACTGAGTTTGGATTGGATAATGTCGAGGACGACATTTTTCTGAGTTGGGGAGATTGTAATATCACAATCTGCTCCAGGATCGTCCAGGACGATCTGGATCGTCCTGGGACGATCAGTGGAAAAAGAGTTCCAGAATTTACCCAGAAGTGTTCCAGGTGTTTTCCTGTAGGCATCGTCCAGGCCGATCGAGGACATCGGCCAGGCCGATTGCACTGTTCATAAGGATCGGCCTGATCATCGCCCTGGAGTATCGGCCAGGCGATGTTGGTTTGGTCTGATCGTCCAGGACGATCTGGACGATCGGCCAGGCCGATCTGAAGAGGATTTAAAGGAAATCAGTCGTTTTGAAGAGAGAGAAAATTAAAATAAAATATCTGATTTTCAGCTCTGAGGAGAGAGAAAAAGAGAAAGTTGGAAAAGTTGATTTCGGGAAGACGCGGAGCCGTTTTCGTTCGAAGTGACTGTTGAGGAATTTGCTGTGCACGAGGTAAGGCACATTCCGTCTTTCTCAATTTTCAGTTCCGTTGTGTTTGGCGGTATTTTCTGTCCGGATTTCGTTTTCGTTACGGTTTTTCGTCCGTATCTTTTGATTGGTTCAGTTTTTACCGCGTAAGTTTCTGTATATCGTTGCCGTGCCAGGTGTGCACGTTTTGACTATATTTTGAAGATTTTTGTCCGGGTATTTTTGATTCGGCGATGTTTTTCGTAGACTACAATTTTCTGTGAAATTGGAAATTATCTGTGCAGTAGAATAAATGTTCTGGAATATGATCATCTATGTTCTGTGCGAATTCGGTGAATTTTCTTTGCAGGAAATTTTGTGTCAATTCTGTATACTGCCGTTGTGCTGCCCGATTTTTGAGTAATTTCTGAATTGTTCGGATTTCTTCTGAATTGAAATGCTATGTGTATAAGCTATAAAAAGGGAGTTATAAGGGGCCTGAATCCTATGAGATTCAGTTAGTGAAACGGGAATTCTGAAATGAGCTCAAATCTGAAATCTGATATCTGTTCTGTTCCGGATCCGATGAATTTTGTTCTGGTGCTATAAGCACATCTGTTTTGGTGCCGTGAGCACAAAGGGAGACATAAGGGGCCTGGATCCTATGAGATTCAGTCAGTGTCTGGGATGGGAGGCATAAGGGGCCAGAATCCGTAGAGATTCCGCCAGTGTCAGGGCATTTAGCTATATGTATCTGTTCTGTTTTCTGTATCTGTTCTGTACGCAATTGTGATTCTGATATGATATGATATGCGAATCTGATTTCTGATTTCTGTATAATTCTGACTCCGTTGATTTATTCTGTTCTGTGATCTGATCTGTACAATTCTGTTTCTGCTTTGATATCTGTCCGTATAAGTTCGGATTTCCGATTCTGTTTCGATTTCTGATCTGATATCTGTCTGATGAGTTTGGTTTTGGTTTCTGAGAATTCAGATTGGTGGTTTGTTGCTTTGCTGAGCTGTTGAGCTCACCCTTGCTTTTTGGTGGTTTTCAGGTTCTGGGAAAGGCAAGGAAGTCCAGGATTAGTTCAGAGTCTGATCAGTATATGTACTTTTGTACTTTTGATTTTTTTTGTACAGTCATGGCTTTTCTGTTCTGTCTTTCCTTCTGTTTAAAAGCCATGTACTGTTCTGTAGATGATTATTTTGAGGAAATGAAAAGATAGATGTTTTGTTCCGCTGCATTTGATGATTTTAGTAGCTCTGTTGTTCTGTGTGTGTTTGTTGAGTTAAGTATTTGGAAGATCAGTTCAGTAACCTAATCCAAAGCCAGATCCTGGTTAATAAGGTCTCTCGTCGCGATCCGGCTCGGGCGGGATCCGTCCTCGTCGGGTCGGGTCGTGACAGTAGGCGTGCGACAATGGTCAGAAAGACTATTGTTTCGCAATGGATGTAGGAAGGATCGTAATATGGTGACGAAGGTCGGAAGTTGGAAGGACCATAGTCGACGGACGATACTGGTTAGAAAGGCCATTGTATGGCTATGGAGGTCGGAAGGATCGTAGTCTCGTGACGAAGGTCAAAAGGATGATAGTCAGTGGGCGATAGTGGTTAGAAACATCGTTGTCTAGAGATAGATGTCGAAAGGACCATAGTTTGGTACGGAGGTTGGAAGGATCGTAGTCGACGGGCGACAGTGGTAAAAAAGATCGTTGTCTTGCGACATATGTTTGAAGGACTGTAGTCTAGCTAAAAAGGTTAGAAAGATCATTTTTTGGCGACGGTGGTGGTAAGAACCATAGTTTGGCAACAGAGGTCGGAAGGATTACAGTTGACATGCAATAGTGGTCAGCAAGATCGTTGTTTGGGGACTGAGGTCGAAAGGACCATAGTATGGGGACGTAGGTCGGAATGACCGTTGTCAGCGGGTGACATTGGTCAAAAAGATAGTTGTCTAGTAAAGGAGGTCGGATGGACCGTAGTCGGTGGTTGGGTGGAAGGTCGGCATCATTCAATGGTCGGGCAGAAGTTTGACGTCAGTTGATGGCCACGCAGAAGTCAGGCGTCAATCGGTGGTTGGGTGGAAATTCAATGTCAGTTGATGGTCGGGAAGAAGTCCGACGTCAGTTGGTAGCAGGGTAGAAGTCTGGCATTAGTCGATGGCCGGGTGGAAGTTCAACATCAGTCGATGATCGAGTTCAAGTATATATGGCGTCAGTCCAACCACAGTCGTTGGTCCAACGGTGGTCGAGGAGTCTAGTGTCACGACCCGACCCGACGGGGACGGATCCCGCCCGAGCCGGATCGCGACGAGAGACCTTCTTATCCAGGATCTGGCTTTGGATTAGGTTACTGAACTGGTCTTCCAAATACTTAACTCAACAAACACACACAGAACAACAGAGCTACTAAAATCATCAAATGCAGCGGAACAAAAACATCTATCTTTTCATTTCCTCAAAAATAATCATCTACAGAACAGTACATGGCTTTTAAACAGAAGGAAAGACAGAACAGAAAAGCCATGACTGTACAAAAATCAAAAGTACAAAAGTACCTATACTGATCAGACTCTGAACTAATCCTGGACTTCCTTGCCTTTCCCAGAACCTGAAAACCACCAGAAAGCAAGGGTGAGCTCAACAGCTCAGCAAAGCAACAAACCACCAATCTAAATTCTCAGAAACCAAAACCAAACTCAGATAGAAATCAGATCAGAAATCGGAACAGAATCGGAAATCAGAACTTATACGGACGGATATCAAATCAAAATCAGAATCGTACAGATCAGATCACAAAACAGAATAAATCAACAAAGTCAGAATTATACAGAAATCAGAAATCAGAATTTGCAGATCATATCACATCAGAATCACAATTGCGTACAGAACAGATACAGAAAACAGAACAGATACATATAACTAAATGCCCTGACACTGACGGAATCTCTATGGATTCCGGCCCCTTATGCCTCCCTTCCCAGACACTGACTGAATCTCATAGGATCCAGGCCCCTTATGTCTCCCTTTTGTGCTCACGGCACCAGAACAGATGTGCGTATAGCACCAGAACAGAATTCATCGGATCCGGAACAGAACAGATATCAGATTTCAGATTTGAGCTCATTTCATATTTCCCGTTTCACTAACTGAATCTCATAGGATTCAGGCCCCTTATAACTCCCTTTTTATAGCTTATACACATAGCATTTCAATTCAGAAGAAATCCGGACAATTCAGAAATTACCCAAAAATCGGGCAGCACAACGGCAGTATACAGAATTTACACAAAATTTCCTGCAAAGAAAATTTACCGAATTCGCACAGAGTGTAGATAATCATATTCCAGAACATTTATTCTACTGCACAGAGAATTTACAATTTCACAGAAAATTGTAGTCTACGAAAAACATCGCCGAATCAAAAATACCCGGACAAAAATCTTCAAAATATAATCAAAATGTGCACACTCGGCACGTCAACAATATACAGAAACTTACGCGGTAAAAACTGAACCAATCAAAAGATACGGACGAAAAACCGTAACGAAAACGAAATCCGGACAGAAAATACCGCCAACCGCGACGGAACTGAAAATTGAGAAAGACGGAATGTGCCTTACCTCGTGCACAGCAAATTCCTCAACAGTCACTTCGAACGAAAACGGCTCCGCGTCTTCCCGAAATCAACTTTTCCAAATTCTTCTTTTTCTCTCTCCTCAGAGCTGAAAATCAGATATTTTTATTTTAAATTTCTCTCTCTTCAAATCGGCTGAAACCCCTTAAATCCTCTTCATATCGGCCTGGCCGATCGTCCAGATCGTCTTGGACGATCAGACCAAACCAATATCGCCTGGCCGATACTCTAGGGCGATGATCAGGCCGATCCTTATGAACAGTGTCAATCGGCCTGGCCGATGTCCCCGATCGGCCTGGACGATACATACAGAAAATCACCTGGAGCAAACTGGGCAAATTCTGGAACTCCATCTTCACTGATCGTCCTGGACGATCCTGGAGCAAACTGGGCAAATTCTGGAACTCAGTCAAAACAAGTACGGGTACGACCGTCTCATATCAGACTCTTTTTCCCAAGTTGCTTCTCGTGCAGTCCGGTGCTTCCACTGGACTTTAACCATCGGAATCTCTTTATTTCTTAACTTTCGGACGTCGTATGCCAAAATAAGCTCTGGCTCTTCCTTGTACGCCAGATTCTCTTGAATCTCAACCTCGTCCGTAGATATCTTCTTCCCAGAGTCGGATACCCACTTCCTCAGAGTGGATACATGAAACACATTATGCACGTCAGGCATAGAATCAGAAAGCAATAGGCGATAAGCAGCTTCTCCAATTCTTTCCAAAATCTCAAACGGTCCAACATACCTTGGACTAAGCTTGCTTACCTGACCAAATCTGCTCACACCCTTCATCGGGCTGACTTTGACATACACAAAGTCACCAACCTGAAACTCAACAAATCTGTGCTTCTGATTGTAATACTTCTGCTGACGGTCTTGAGCCGCTTTCAATCTCTCTCTTATCAAACTGATCTTCTGAGCAGTTTCATCAGCAAAAGTGGCACCCAAAGTCTGTCTATCTCCGACCTCCGTCAGAGTCAAAGGAGTACGACACTTCCTGCCATACAGAGCCTCGTACGGTGCCATACCGATGCTGGACTGAAAACTGTTGTTATAGGCAAACTCAATCAGCGGAATATGATCTTCCCAGCTTCCGCTAAAGTCCAGAACACAAAGCCTCAACAGATCTTCCAATACCTGAATAGTCCTCTCAGACTGCCCATCTGTCTGAGGATGAAAGGCTGTACAGAAATGTAATTTCGTACCCAAGCCTTGCTGAATGCCTTTCCAAAGTCTGGAAGTAAAGCGTCCATCTCGATCAGATACGATCACTCGAGGCACACCGTGCAATCTGACTATTTCCTTCACATAAATCTGTGCCAAGCGTTCAACTGAATCTGTTTGTCTGATCGGAAGAAAATGGGCTGACTTCGTCAATCGATCCACAACTACCCAAATGGCATCATGTCCTTGTCGTGATCGAGGAAAACCCATCGCAAAATCCATCGTTACCTCCTCCCATTTCCACTCAGGGATAGGCAACGACTGCAACAGTCCACCTGGTCGCTGATGCTCTGCCTTCACCAATTGACAGGCTTCGCATTTCGACACAAACTCCACCACATCCTTCTTCATCCCAGGCCACCAGAACAAAAGCTTCATATCAGCGTACATCTTACCACTGCCTGGATGAACAGTGTAGCCTGAATGATGAGATTCATACAGAATCTCCCGCCTCAAATCTCTCAACACAGGTACCCACAACCTGTTCTTACAGAAAATAGCACCAGAATCAGAAATTCGAAGTTCAGGAGTCTTACCATATCCAATATGAGCTATCAACTTCGAATAATCAGAATCTGACTTCTGGGCTTCTTGAATCCGTGCTTCCAAAGAAGACTGAAAACTCATCTGAACCAACTCCAAATCACTGGAGGAAATCACCTCCAACTGCAATCTCTCCAAATCACGAATCAGAAAGCCATCACAGGTAAGCTGAATACCTGATAATCCAGAAGACTTCCTGCTCAAAGCATCCGCTACCACATTCGCCTTTCCAGGCTGATACTGAATAGTCAGGTCATAGTCCTTGATCAACTCGAGCCACCTTCTCTACCTCAAATTCAGATCCTTCTGAGTAAAAATATACTTCAGGCTCTTATGATCAGTAAAAATCTCACATCTGACGCCATACAGGTAATGACGCCAAATCTTCAAAGCAAAAACAACTGCAGCTAACTCCAAATCATGCGTCGGGTAATTCTTCTCATGTGGTTTCAACTGTCTCGAAGCATAAGCAATTACCTGACCATGCTGCATCAGGACACATCCCAGTCCTTTCAGTGAAGCATCACTGAACACCTGAAAACCCTCCGTACCTGACGGAAGTGCTAACACTGGAGCTGAAGTCAGACAATCCTTCAATTTCTGAAAACTAGCTTCACATTCCGGTGTCCAAACAAAAGGAACCGACTTCTGAGTCAGTCTCGTCAGAGGAGTCGAAATCTGTGAAAATCCTTTCACAAATTTCCTGTAATACCCGGCCATGCCCAAGAAACTACGTACCTCAAATACCGTAGTCGGCCTTGGCCAATCAGCAACTGCCTGAATCTTCTGGGGATCTACAGAAATGCCTTCTCCGCTAATCACATGCCCCAGAAAAGAAATACTCTTCAGCCAAAATTCACACTTGGAGAACTTGACATACAGCTGATTCCTCCTCAAAGTCTCCAACACAATCCTCAAATGTCTGGCATGATCATCCTCAGATGCAGAATATACCAGAATATCGTCGATGAAGACGATCACAAACTGATCCAAATACTCCATGAATACTCGGTTCATCAGATCCATGAAAATAGCGGGCGCATTGGTTACCCCAAAAGGCATAACCAAAAACTCGTAGTGCCCGTACCGAGTACTGAAAGCAGTCTTCACCACATCAGATTCCTTTACCTTCACCTGATAATATCCGGATCTCAAATCAATCTTTGAAAATACCGAAGATCCGGAAAGTTGATCGAACAAGTCATCAATCCGAGGCAAAGGATACTTGTTCTTGATTATGGCCTTGTTCAAATCTCTGTAATCAATACACATACGGAGTGTACCGTCCTTCTTCTTCACAAACAGAACAGGTGCTCCCCAAGGTGAAATACTAGGGCGTACAAAACCTCTGTCAACCAACTCCTGAAGCTGAACTTTCAACTCAGAAAGTTCTTTCGGTGCCATCCTGTACGGAGCTTTCGATATCGGAGCGGTACCCGGAAAAACATCGATAGAGAACTCCACATCTCTATCCGGAGGTAAACCAACCAACTCCTCAGGAAAAACATCAGCAAACTCCTGTACCACTGGGATCTCAGAAACAGAACCAACCTCCAGGTTCAGATCCCGCACCGAAGCCAAAAATACTGGGCATCCTTTCTTCCACATCCTGCTCACCTCCATCACAGAAATCAGACTGGAGAGAACACCTCGTAATCCCTGAAATACAACTCTCTCTCCAGCCACAAGCAAACTCACTTGCTTCTTCAAACAGTCAATCTGAGCCTCATACTGACTCAGCCAATCCATTCCCAGAATTACATCATACGATGAAATCGGCAACCGAATCAAACTTGATTTCCACTTATTGCCAGAAATCTCAATCTCACACAAACAAAACTGTCGAGCAATCAATGGATTCCCAGCCGGTAAAATCACAGACAAAGAAACCGGTAAAACCATCGAATCCAAATGTAAAATCTCAAAACAGTGCTCGGACAGAAAAGAATGACTCGCTCCAGAGTCAAACAAAATACAACAGGGCTGATCAGAAATATAAATCGTACCTGTCACAACATCCGGAGCATCACGAGCCTCCTGCTGACTCAAGCTGTAAACTCGTGGCTGAATTGGAACAGGAGCTGAAGCAACAGAACTACTCAGCTCCCTCTGAATCGTAGGTGGTCTCCGTGGTGCAGAACTAGAACCACCACCTCTACCAGTAAATCCCTCAGGGCGAGGAGGAACAGTCATCGGTCTTCCTGCTGCTGAACCAACAGGTCTGACGGAGCCCTCAGATCGCTGCTCAAATCCCATCTGTGGACATTCTGCAATCCTATGTCCCGGCTGACCACATCTGAAATAAAGACCAGCTATCCTGTAGCACTGGCCATGGTGTCGCCGTCCACAACTCTGGCACACAGGTGCCATACTGACAGATCCAGAACTAGTCGTACTGGTAGCAGTACCAGACGATCCTCCACTCCTTCTGGAATCTCCAGATCCAGAACTAGAAACAAATCTCCTCTTTCCAGAGGAACCACTACCAGAAGTCTCACCTCCAAACCTCTTCCTACTCGCAGTCCACCGCTGCTGAGTACCCGTCATGTCATTCTCAATCAGACGAGCTCGCTCCACAAGCTCAGAGAAATCAGTGATCCTGAATGGTATCAAAGGCTGCCTCAAAGTGTCTCGTAATCCTCTCAGAAACCTGTAGCACCTCTCAGCAGAAGTGCTAACCAGCTGCGGAGCGTATCTGGCCAATGCAGTAAACTCAGCCTCGTACTGCATCACCGTCTTGCTCCCCTGAACCAGCCTCAGAAAACTCTCCTGCATCTGCTGTCGTGAAGAAGGGGGAACAAACCAATCTCGGAACACTTCAGTGAACTCTTCCCAAGTGATCAAAGAGTTTAGTCTACCCTGAAATCTGGCTGCCTGCTGGCCGTCCCACCAGTGCTCAGCCTCTCCGTCCAACAGAAAAACAGCTAACGGAACCTTCCTGTCTGCAGGACACTGCATCCCGTCAAAAGTCTTTTCCAATCTCCTCAGCCACTCCTCGGCTGCTCTGGGCTCAACAGCGCCCTCAAATCTCGGAGGCTTCAACCTCAAAAATAACTGCAGGTGTCGATCAATGTCCTCAGATCTAACAGTAGAAGCTCTGCTCTGAGTCTCGCTCATCATCTGAGCAACAAGTGAAGCAAACTGAGACAGCGTATCAGCACCGACCACTGGGGCTGTACTCCCCACTGGTGCTGCCTGATCGGCACTCTGACCGTCTGTCATGTCTGGGTCTGGCTGATCCATACAGAAAAATCCAGAAAATCCGGAAAACTATCACAAAAACAACACAAAATAACACAATAAAAAGCCAAACGACCCAAAACTACCCCCAGACAGACTCACTGATCACTTCCTAGAGCTCTGTTTTACAATCCAACCTGTTTCCAAAACCAGTGCTCTGATACCACAAAAGCTTGTCACGACCCGACCCGACGGGGACGGATCCCGCCCGAGCCGGATCGCGACGAGAGACCTTCTTATCCAGGATCTGGCTTTGGATTAGGTTACTGAACTGATCTTCCAAATACTTAACTCAACAAACACACACAGAACAACAGAGCTACTAAAATCATCAAATGCAGCGGAACAAAAACATCTATCTTTTCATTTCCTCAAAAATAATCATCTACAGAACAGTACATGGCTTTTAAACAGAAGGAAAGACATAACAGAAAAGCCATGACTGTACAAAAATCAAAAGTACAAAAGTACCTATACTGATCAGACTCTGAACTAATCCTGGACTTCATTGCCTTTCCCAGAACCTGAAAACCACCAGAAAGCAAGGGTGAGCTCAACAGCTCAGCAAAGCAACAAACCATCAATCTAAATTCTCAGAAACCAAAACCAAACTCAGATAGAAATCAGATCAGAAATCGGAACAGAATCGGAAATCAGAACTTATACGGACGGATATCAAATCAAAATCAGAATCGTACAGATCAGATCACAAAACAGAATAAATCAACAAAGTCAGAATTATACAGAAATCAGAAATCAGAATTTGCAGATTATATCACATCAGAATCACAATTGCGTACAGAACAGATACAGAAAACAGAACAGATACATATAACTAAATGCCCTGACACTGACGGAATCTCTACGGATTCCGGCCCCTTATGCCTCCCTTCCCAGACACTGACTGAATCTCATAGGATCCAGGCCCCTTATGTCTCCCTTTTGTGCTCACGGCACCAGAACAGATGTGCTTATAGCACCAGAACAGAATTCATCGGATCCGGAACAGAACAGATATCAGATTTCAGATTTGAGCTCATTTCAGATTTCCCGTTTCACAAACTGAATCTCATAGGATTCAGGCCCCTTATAACTCCCTTTTTATAGCTTATACACATAGCATTTCAATTCAGAAGAAATCCGGACAATTCAGAAATTACCCAAAAATCGGGCAGCACAACGACAGTATACAGAATTTACACAAAATTTCCTGCAAAGAAAATTTACCGAATTCGCACAGAGTGTAGATAATCATATTCCAGAACATTTATTCTACTGCACAGAGAATTTACAATTTCACAGAAAATTGTAGTCTACGAAAAACATCGCCGAATCAAAAATACCCGGACAAAAATCTTCAAAATATAATCAAAATGTGCACACTCGGCACGTCAACAATATACAGAAACTTACGCGGTAAAAACTGAACCAATCAAAAGATACGGACGAAAAACCGTAACGAAAACGAAATCCGGACAGAAAATACCGCCAACCGCGACGGAACTGAAAATTGAGAAAGACGGAATGTGCCTTACCTCGTGCACAGCAAATTCCTCAACAGTCACTTCGAACGAAAACGGCTCCGCGTCTTCCCGAAATCAACTTTTCCAAATTCTTCTTTTTCTCTCTCCTCAGAGCTGAAAATCAGATATTTTTATTTTAAATTTCTCTCTCTTCAAATCGGCTGAAACCCCTTAAATCCTCTTCATATCGGCCTGGCCGATCGTCCAAATCGTCCTGGACGATCAGACCAAACCAATATCGTCTGGCCGATACTCCAGGGCGATGATCAGGCCGATCCTTATGAACAGTGTCAATCGGCCTGGCCGATGTCCCCGATCGGCCTGGACGATACATACAGAAAATCACCTGGAGCAAACTGGGCAAATTCTGGAACTCCATCTTCACTGATCGTCCCAGGACGATCCAGATCGTCCTGGACGATCCTGGAGCAGATTGTGATATTACATCTAGTGTCAAGAGAACTCCAATTTCTCTCTCTACCAACTTCCACTCCCTTTATCCTCCTTCCCCTCATTCATGAGGAATGATGGGTCTATTTATAGTTTTCTGAGAGTTGCATGGACATTAAATAGGAAGGAGATTAAAGGTAAGTTGGGAATGGTTTGAATGGATGGTTGATGTAGATCTAAGATCCCCTTGATTGTGGACTACTTACTAGGCATTTGAAAATAATACTTGATATTGATCTTGGGCTCGTTGGATTCATATCAGCGAGCCAATCGATTCGATTATAAGCATGTTACATTTGAAAACCTTTTGGTCATCCAGTTTATGGTTTGAACTTTCTAAATGTGTTTCGGGTCTTCGATTTGGACCCAATGGGTCTCAGATTGAGTCAAATTTGTTGTCGTTGTGCTTGTATTTTTTAGATGTTCAATTCGACTCTAAGCTTACTAAAATCAGAGTTCATATGATCCAAATTTTAATTTTGAAAATTTTCATCTTAGTTTTGCCTTGAGATTCGCGCCCGTTTAGGATAACTGTTTGATGACATATTAATACTTATAACCAACTAAGATAGTGGAAGGGAAATGCCAAGATCATTCCAACCCCTTCCAACACGTGAGAATCATTTAAACATCAACGGAGAGAGACTCAAAGTGGGAGAGAAAGGGAGATGAAGGATGAGCGCAACTATCGTTAGTTCGTTACTGAGCATACCAAGTACCTACCTCCTTCCTCATATGCTTCTTCTTGCAATGTGTGAGAGCTCAATCAAAAGGTCAAGTTAACTTAGATCCACTTGAAAATACATAAAATGATAAAAGGAATCCTTTCTTTGATTTGACCAAATAAACTTAAAATCTACTTCTTTTTCTCTTCTCTAAGTTTTCAAATGATAACAAGCTCTTAATCGAAGTACATGCTCGACAGCCTTCCTTTAGTAGTCTTGAAAAAGGCTAATTTTAGGCCAAGGAAATAACGAATGAGCATTCTTTCCCCTTCCCACTTAGAATAATCACCCAAGCCACATTTCATGATACATTCACTCAAAATAGAAACAATTTTCTCTTTCCATATTTATTATTCAACAGCCTTTCTTTATTGTAATACAATGGCATGGCTAGTTACAACAAACAGCTTGAAACAAAATAAAATAAAAACATTAATAGTCCCTGTAACTGCTGACCCTATTGCGAAGCTTGTAGGAGAAAACAGTTGGTTGTGTTTGAGCTGAGCTTATTTAGTTTTTAGTGAGCTCTAATTCGAGCTCGAGCTCGACTTGAGCCCAAGCTAAAACTGGTTTAAAAACTTTTAGTTTTGATCTCGGCTTGATTGCTTGAGCTTGTTTGGAAAGTTCGAACTCGGCTCAATGGTTGAATTCTTAGTTTTAAATTAAATTTTTAATTTTTTGGGGACATCTAAGCCGATTATAGCAAATTCACACACACAACACATACGTAAACTTCGAACCCATGATATCTTGGTTGGTAGCCAAAAGTTTCCAACCAACAGATCAAGATGAACTACATACATTTTTTTACTTTTAATATACAAATAAAATAATTAGAGTATATAGATATAATTTAAAAAGATTAAAATATTTTATAGAATGCTAATTTAAAATTGAATTTTAAGTTAATCAAACGGCGCGACGAGCTTACAAGCTGAGTTAGCTTGAGCTGAAGCTCATATAATATATGGTCGCAAGTCGAGCTTGAATTTGTGGCTTAATAAGCTAGAATTGTAAGCTCGTTAATGTACCAAGTTCGGCATATTAAATTTTATTTAATTTTTCTTTCATTAGGATTATAATAATTAAAAAGGCCGCAAAAAAAATCTGCAGAAAAAAACTTAATCTCCAATTAAAAAAATATATAACAAATATAAAAAAGTAATTTTATTTAAGTTTTTACCTTGTAATTTAAATTTTAATTAATTTAATAAAATTTAAAATGGAAATTTTATTTTTTTTAATGAATTTATACTTGTTTCATTTTAGTTCTGTATAATTTAGTTTAAGTTTAATTTTTAGGACTACAAAATAAGAAGACCAAAAAAAAAAAAAAAAAATCCTCTAAGTCAAGCAAGGAATTTGTTCGACTTCAATGGAGCACAGGATAACTGTTGAGGTCAAATACTGATCTGCACAGACCCGCTTTATTTCCCCAGCAATTTATTAAAACCAGAAACCTTCAAAGCAAATCGATCCAATTCCAAAGTAAAAAACATCAAGGACCAGTAGACCACACCACAGGTCCATACACAACTGCCTGCCCGTTTATCTGAACAACAAGAACATAATCTCCGTCGACCCTCGCCGGCTTGCTCCACCACAAAACCTTGTCCCGGTCATCAACCACCGCAATCCTTCCGCGATTGTCAAAACTTACCAAGCAATGCTTCCCCTTCCCCTTAGTCTCGCTCTGCCACACCACTCCCACCGATGCCTTACGAAACTCAAGATTACAATCCTCTGTTATCTCCAAAGTGTAGTCTCTACTAGTCAGCTTCGAGTTCTCGTTCATGAGAAATTGCGAGGAAAACAACACGTTGCGCACCAAAGGTGAGTAGTTCAACTCGCCGTCGATAATGGCGGATGGAGATGAGTAACGAGGGGTAGACCAAACCGACGGTCCGAAGACGTTGAGAACGCCGTCAGGGCCGAGAACGGCGACGTATTTGCCCTTCTTGGTTCCGCGGGGAGAGGACCATAGTTCTAAGCCTTGGCCGTTTTTGATGAGCAGTTGGCCGTGATCGGAGAGGGTCAGGGTGCAGTTGGTGCCTAAGCCATTGGTTGCGGACTGGAAGCCGCTGTGTTGTTCGTCGGTGTAGAGGACGAGATTGCAGTCATCTTGGATGACAAAGGCGGCGTCTTTGTAGGAGAGCTGGCCGTCCGTCGGGAGGATATCGCCAGTGGCGAGGATGTTGCCCTCATTGGCAGTGGAGGGAGAGGGGAGGAGGATGAGGGAGATGAGGGAGATGAGAAGAGGCGTTGGTAGAGCCATCGACGCTTTGGGTTTTACTTTTAATAAGCCTGAGCCAGTAGATTCTATATAGAAGGGAGAAAAGTGGGTGCTCCTTTGGAGGATGAATTATACTTCGAAGTTCAGAGCTCGATAAAAATGTGCCAAGTCATTTTTTATTCGGTATGGTGACTTGGTGCTGCTTGTAAAGGATGATGTGGTTGCATCTGATTCGTCTCTAGACGATATATTGTGTCTGGTGTCCGCATAGAATAATTATCTTTAGAGGGTTGAGTTAATGAGTAAATAAACATAAAGCATGATATTTTTAATTTTTATTAAAATTAATTAAAATTATTATATCATATACAATATTAATTTTAATTTTTTACATTATTTTAAATTACAATAGTTGACTGAAAATGTCAATGAAGCCGGCCAAGATTGATTATTTTGTGAAGAGTGACTAGTGGTATAAGTGAGTCAAACTTATTCGTTTGTCGGCTCCGGCTCAATTGAATAAATAGCTCGTAAGCTGAGTTTGATAAACTAATGAGATAAGCTTGAGCCAGCTTTGACTCGACTTGTTAACTCGCGAGTCATCTCGTTTAAAAAATATTAATATATAATTAATTTAAAATATATTAACATTTATAATTACAAGTGCAAAGTTGTCAAAAATATTTAAAAAATATAGCTCATTAAGTTATTTTTTCTATTTTTCATAATTTTAATCATTTTATTATAATAAGTGCTCAAATCATAATCATTTTCTCTCTTTCAAGCTAACTAGCCTGCTCCTGAGCCCGAGCTCAAACTCAATTAATTAATCAAGCTCAAGTTCAAGCCAGAGATGACTCAAACTTGGCTCAACTTATTTACACCCCGTGAGTGTAAAAAAATATTTTGTGCGGAGTCAAGATGGAAAGAATTTTTTGGATATATATATATATATATGTGAGTATACATATATAAGTTCAAGTTCCCGGTGTGATGGTTTTGTTTCTGAGGCTGGGGTTCAACCGGGGATTTTTACTCCTCCTGTAGATGATTTTATTAATGTGGTTGATGTTATTTGTCCGGTGATTGGTGCTTCTTCGGAGCTTTGTTTGCCTCCTGGGGGTGTTATTAATTGTAATAACCCGGCTGTGCTTGATGTTGGTGTTAATTTGTCGGATGCTGCTGATACTTTGTTGTCTCCTAACGCTACTCCTTTTATTCATTCGTGTTTGGCGGATGGTTTTGGTCCTAAGGATGTGAGTGTGGACTCTCCGGCTGTTGTTCTGGTGTCGGATTTGGGCTCTGCTCCTATTAATGTAGAGACTCCTTCTGTCGAGGGTGGTAGGGAGTCTGGTGGTTCGCCTGTTTTGGGTGTTGCGATGCCAAATGTGTGTGGACAGGTTTCCGATGTGCAATTGGATAATTCACAAAATTTGGTTATTGTTTCTGTAACCTTTATGGCACCCCAAAATTTGCAGTATCAGGTCGGAGGTACTTCTGGAGTGGAAGTTAGGTCAAATGGTGATTGATTGGATAATTCGTCTGAATATGACTCTGATTCTGAGTCTTATTCAGATTCTGTGAATGAGCTCAATGTGGTTCTTGATTTACCTCTTAAGGGTGTTTCTCGTGGGAAATTTTGGAATATAGGAGGTAGAAGAAGATAACTCGCTTTCAGCTTTGATTGTTGCTTGCGGTGTTTGCGGTTTAATCTTTATGTGGACTGGAGATTGTGGGGCCATGATGTTGCTGGGGCTCGTGTCCTCGTTGGCTACATTGTGGCAACCGTTGATGATCGCACCCTTTCTGGATGGTCCTTGTGCTTTCGAGGATGCTGGGAGTCTCGGCTATCTGCTGAGCTCTCTTTTGGGTTTTCATTGTTCTATTTTATTATGTCTGTATCTTTTCATGGTGTTCTTCTCTTTCAGTTTCCTCTCATCAACTGTTGTATCTTCTTCTGATTAGTGGTTAATAAAATTTCCTTTTGTTAAAAAAAAAATGTATACTCAAATATTCGGACAATTTTTTTTATCCGGATTTCACATAGAATAATTTGACATATGGTTACGTACATTGAGATGACGCTTTGTTTGTAACGAATGAAAATAATTTTCTATCCAAGCTGACCGGGTTTAATTTTACGGTTTTGCAATGTGCTTTCTGCTGAAAGATTCAACAAATTTGCTTGTCCTTAGCTTTGTAGATTTGTAATCATAGACTGAAAAGGATAGAAAGGTTAGTTTTTTTTTTTTAATTACGTATAATATGTATTTATTATGCATAAATAATCATAAAACGATATATAGCAAGAGACCATTTATTATATAAAAAATTAGGATGAATTTGTTTTCTCCATTTTAATATTTTAATTATTGATTTATATTTTATATGAGGTAGCTTTCTTATTATTTTAAAAGTAAATTTTTAGTACAAAATTTGTTATTTAATTTTTTTTATACTTGATACATCCTTAAAAAATTATCTTGATCGGGCATGAATCTCGAAGCAAAATCAAGTTGGAAACTTCCAAAATTAAAATTGGGACCATCCAAACTCCGATTTTAGCAAACTTATAGTTAAACGGAACGTCTCGGAAATGTGAACCCATCGACACCAAATTCGACTCAATCTGAGCCCTAATGGGTTCAAATCAAGGGTCTGAAGAGCTATTGTATGGTTCGAACCACAATTTGGATTACCAAATAGTTTCTAAACATGATGTGCTTATAGTCGAATCGAGCGGCTCGACGAGAAGAATCCAACGAGCCCAAGATCACTGAATTCCGACTTCACTAAGACATTAAAATGTCCATCAAATGGTCCATAATCAAGGGATTTCAACATTGGCCGTCCATCCAAGCCACTCCCCATATGCCCTTGATATCCCACCTATTTACGGGCCATGCCACTCTAGGAATTCTATAAATAGACCCCCTCCTCCCTCTTGAAAGGGAGGCTCCAAGCAAGAGAACAAGAGAGAGAGATCAAAGATCGCTCTTGCCTCCTCGCTCTTCATCGACCACCGCCTAAGCTTCGTCGGACCACCACCTTAGAGCCTAAGTTCCGCCAAACTACCGTCTGACGCCAGAGTTCTGCCAGACCACCACTTGAGGCCCTGAGCTCTGCTAGACCACCACCTGAGGGCCTGAGCTCCACCGAACCACCGCCTGAGGCCAGAGCTTCGCCCATACCACCACCTGAGGGTCAGAGCTCAATCGAACAACCACCTGAGGACGGAGCTCCGCTTGACCATCATCTAAGGCCCAGACTTTTACCGGATCACCACCTGAAGCCTAGACTTCTGCCAGACCACCACCTGAGGCCGGAGCTCCGCCAGACCATCATCTGAGGCCCGGACTCCTGCCGGATCGCCACCTGAGGCTCGAACTTCTACCAGACCACCACCTAAGGCCCAGACTTCTGCCGAACCACCACTTGAGGCCTGGACTTTTGTCGAGCCACCCCTTGATGCCCAAGTTTTCCTTGAGTACCGCCATACTACTACAGTCTTTCGGACCCATGTCTTCTACTAACTACATTCCTTCCGACCTCAATCACCTACTATGGTCCTTCCAACCTCCATCACCAAATAATGGTCTTTCTGACCCCAGTCTCTTACTAACTATGGCCTTTTAGTTCCATGTCTCCTGCCGACTATTGTTCTTCTTACCACCGTTACCTACTACAGTCCTTCCGACCTACATAGTCAAACAATGGTCTTTCTGACCCTGATATCCTGTCTAGTACGATCTTTTCGACCTTTATCCAATCAACTATGGTCCTGCCGACCAAACAAATATATCTATGTTGATTATTATAACTCCCATCATGTAATGCACTCTATATTATGAACATTTGTGACATCAAGCCAAGGTATTCTCCAAAGGAAGGGGCTTATTTGTAATCAACTGCAAATACTAGTGGATTCATTCAAACTGGGGTAGGCACCATGATTTTTCCCCCTTTTCAGGAGTTTCCATATAAAATTTTTGGTGTTTTTTTATAAATGATGCACCTTCTCTCTTTCATCTGCTTGTGTGCTAGATCTTCATACAACATTATGACGTTAAGCTTTATATTAATTTCTCTACCGCCGTGAATACTCTAGGACGGAACAATACAAAAAAAATTATTTTAAAAGAAGCAATAAGAAATGTGTCCCAACCAAAACCTTAATTAGTCATGATTCGATATATATATTAAATATATATGAAAGTTGACCTAGGATTATCTTAGTTTTAAAGATTTCTCTAAGTTTTAGGCTCTATTTGGGATCTGAGTAATTTATTTTTAGATCATAATTATAATTGAATTTGTTTATTCATTTCTTGTTACTTTCTCATTATTATTATAATCAAATATGATAATATGTTGTAGCAGTAGTACGGAAGCTCCTATCGATTTGTTTTTCAAAAATAAAAATATTTATAACATTCTTAATAACTTTCAAAAGATTATTTTTTTTCATAATTTATTTTTATCAATTTTATAAAAATTTACAGTCATCCCAAACAACCCATAAAAAATGATAATTAAAATGGTTGCACAAAATGAATAAGTTTCACCATTAAGAAAAAGATTATCTTTGCTTAGATAGATTGATTTTAGCTTTGTTGCGGGCTATAATATACACAACGATAGAGTTAAAATTCTAAGTCTCAGTGTTATATGAATATCAAGCTCACATACAGAGAGCACAAGATGTTCATACATGGAAAACCTTGGAAAGGGGAAAAATCACGGGGCCTGACCCAGTCTGAAATGATTTCACTAGTGTTTGGGTAGATTACAATGGGCTGACTCGTCCCTAAGGGCTGACACAACTATAGTTCGGTACTTCACAGTACCGAGCAGTACTGAACTTGGTACTTCACAGTACTGAGCATACTGGCTCAGTACTGCTCAGTACCGAGCTCAGTTCCAAGTAGAAGGTGATGTGATACATTTTCATTGGGCTCTGGACGACGTCCGGTGTCCGAACTCAATAATTTCCCCCTTTTTTGAGGGTTGAGCTACTTAGTAAATAAACATAAAGCATGATATTTTTAATTTTTATTAAAATTAATTAAAATTATGATATCATATACAATATTAAATTTTAGTTTTTTTTACATCATTTTAAATTATAATAGTTGACTGAAAATGTCAATGAAGCCGACCAAGATTGATTATTCTGTGAGGATTGACTAGGGGTGTAAGTGACTCAAATCGATTTGTGTGTGAGCTCGGGCTAAACTAAAGAAATAGTTAGTAAGCTGAGCTCAATAAATTAATGAGCCAAGCTTGAGCCAACCTTGACTCAACTCGTTAGCTTGCGAGTCGGTTTGTTTAAAAAATATTAATATATAATGAGCTTAAAATATATTAACGTTTATATTTACAAGTGCAAAGTTGTCAAAAATATTTAAAAAATAAAACTCATTAAGTTATTTTTTCTTATTTTTCAAAATTTTAACCTTTTTATTATAATAAGTGCTCAATTCATGATCAATTTCTCTCTTTCAAGCTAAACTAGCCCTCTCCTGAGCCGGCTCAAACTCATAAAATAAAGCTCAAGTTCGAGCTCGAACTCGACTAATTAATCAAGCTCAAGCTCAAGTCAGAGGTGACTCAAGCTCGGCTCGACTTATTTACACCCCCTCAGAGTGTATAAATTAATCTGTGCGGAGTAATGATGGAAAGAACTATCCGGATATATACATGTAATACCAAACAGTATGTTGAAATCATGTCAATATAATAAAATCATATAAGAGTATTGTACCCACACTATATAGATATTTTAGATTACGTGCTTAGTATAACATATGATAAGTATCAGTAAGTAAATCAGTAGTATTAAATAATATTAATATCTAAATTGATAATAATAACAATCCAATGGCAGAAGCAGTAGAATAATACAATAACACTAAATTTGTTTAGAAACAATAAATCTATATAATTATCAGAATATTGCTTCAAGAATATGCATTTCAGTAATTACACTAAACAAGTAAGAAGTTCTGACTATCATGATATTTTTTAGTATTATATAAGTATCAATAAATTGTTAGCTTAGTAAATAGAGTCGTCACTCTTTGTCAATCGGCACAACAATAATCTACTTAAAACTCTCAATCAGTATCACATGAACCCGGAATGAATAACACTAATTAAACTACGGTATTTAAAGGAAAGTCATTCGGCCCACAATCCTATACATGTCAATCAGTCATCAACTAACGGGTCAACAAGTATTAACTTATCTTTTACACCCACATTATTATCACAGTACTTTATATTAAACTCATTCTCATATCTATATTCATTTTCATTGCATTATAAAAATACTGAAAATGTTCAGAATCTTAATATCTATAACATATAAAAATTACATGATAAAAATTTTACAAAAACAAAATTATCGTCATTTTTTGGTAACAAAAATATAAATCTAATAAAAAAATATCAAAAGTACAAAATATTTAAAATCATAAATAAGATAATAATTCCTTACAGCGAAGCGTATAAATCTTCAAACTGACTCGACTAACAAAAATCGCTTCGCAACCTTCAAATCAAGATTTTCTTTTTCTCTCTCATCTTCATTCTCTAATTCATTTCTTGTTGGACGATTTGAACAGGAAATAGACAATAAAGGGAAAGAGAGAGGAGAAAAGCATTCTCTGAAATCATTAACAACGCCTCTAGGGTATCTAACCAATAAAAGAGTCGGAGAAAGATGTTAGAGAAATTATTGTGGGAGGCGAAGAAGCTTCCCGGTAAGCGACTACTAGGGCTGATCAAATCAAATCAAAGAGGCAAACAAAAGGAGAGAATGAAAGCATGAGAAGAGGTTAATTTGTTCTTGAGCAGCTTGACCATGCTTCATAGAAGGATCTATTTGCATTACACGACCCTACAGTAGTTTAGTTAGGCACTTAGGCTGCTAGAGAATTAAAGTTGCTATCGAGTTTTTTGCTATCATCGACGGTGGTGAGCTCGTACAGGAGGGAGAGCTTCGCAGCAAGCGGCTTGCTCGATTTTTTCCGCCTCTGTCAATCAGCACGAAGTTTAGACCCTCGGCGTCCTATGCCTGTCCAACCTCAACGTCGCCCGACTAGCACGATTGTGCGACCTTCAACGCATTCATCTTTGAGTAAGGCATTCGGGTTAAAATCAGATTTTCGGGTTGACCTGACCCGAAATTTAAAATGGGTATAAAATTGAGACTAAAACTTGTTCTATTCTTAAAATGGGTTGACCCTAACCATAAAACTTTGGGTCGAGCTTGAGTCGAGTTTTAAAGTCGTGTCATTTTTTGACATCGCTATTTGTATCCATAACTCAGCTCAAACATATATAGTGCATCTCTGTAAATGGAAACTTTTACCGCTGCTCACTTATCTTCATACTTAAAATTTAAAACCAATGTTTTGCCGGTTCAATCAGTTCAACCATGAACCGATCAGGAGGTTGGTCTGATCCATCTTACAAAACCAGCTTCGCATTCAACCTAATCAAAAACCGGCTTTGCATTCAACCTAATCAAATTGGATTGAACCGACGGTTTAACCGGTGAACCTGTCTGAATTTGAAACAATCGATCGATTCTAGAAAAAAAATTTAATTTTTGTTTTAATTAAATTTTAAATAATATAGTTTAGTTTATTAATTTCTTTTAACTTTTTAAATATTTTTATTAAATATGATGATTAATTACACCTTAATATATGCATCCTATCTCAAATATCTCACATTATGTATTTAGTAAAATGTGTGTAGTTCACACTAGTGTTAAATACAACTATCTCAAACTTCTCATATGATGTCGGACTAAAAAACTTGCATATATAGTTTAGAATGTGAATTTTGGCTTAGTTGAGCATTAAATTTGGACAATGTATGTTTATTATAAATTTGTTATAATATATATTATAAAAATTAATAATATAAACTTTTAATATTATAAATTTATATATTATATTAAATATTATTCTTATAAATATATTTAATTATAAATATATTATTCTTAAATGATATTTATATTTATAATTTTTATTATATTTTTTAAAAATTTTATAAATATTATTAAATGTTTATATATTTATATTAATTATATTAATGCTTATAATTTTTTAACATTATAAATTTTATTTATTATATTAAATATTATTCTTAAAAATATATTTATTATAAATATATTATTCTAAAATGATATTTATAGTTTTATTTTTTATTATATATATTTTAAAATTTTATAAATATTATTAAATGCTGATATATTTATATTATATTATATTATATTATTAATTTTTAATAATATTATTGTTGCGTCCAGGAGTATTCGCGACGGTAAAGAAATATAAAGTTTATCGTCTTAGTGTTGTACGAAAATCCGGCACGCAATCAGATAAGGAGAGAGGGTCTAACATTTATGAGACACCAATATTTTTACGTGGAAAACCTCTGTAAAAGGGGGAAAAACCACGGGGCCTAGCTCAGTTTGAATGAATCCACTAGTATTGCAGTCGATTACAAATGAGGCCCTTCCTTGGTGGAAGGTCTTAGCTTGATGTACATCTTACGGAGTACATTACATGATGTAAATACAAAGGATCACTATTGACATGTTCACTTTGTTAGAAGGACTGCAGTCGGCGGGCGACGTAGGTCAGGAGGACCGTAGTCAGCTGGCGACGGAGGACTGTAGTCGGCGGGCGACATAAGTCAGGAGGACCGTAGTCAACGGGCGACGGATGTTGGAAAGACTGTAGTCGGCGGGCGACGTAAGTCAGGAGGACCATAGTCGGCTGGTGACGGAGGTCGGAAGGACTGTAGTCTGACGACGAAGATCAGTAGGACAGCGTCAGGTAGAAGTCCAGCAATGAAAAGAAATGCATCTTCGCATAGATGTCCAGTGAAGTCCGATAACCGGTAGAAGTCTGGCATCGGGTAGAGACTTTGCGAAGAGTGAAGGTCCGACGTCGGGTAGAAGTCCGACGTCTGTTGGTGGCAGAGGAGAAATCCGGCCTCCCTTGGGCGGAGTTTCGGCGTCAGGAGGGAACTCTATCGTTAAATTAGAAGAATTTCAGCATCACGTGAAAGTTGTGCAAATTCCCGGCGTTTCCTGAAAATCCGGCAGAGTTCTGGCGTCTTCAGGCGGCAGGAAGAGCTCCGGCGGTGGTCGAGGAGGTGAGGAATCTCCTTTTCCCCTTTCTCCTCTTCTTCTTCTTTCTCTCCCCTTCCTCCTCTTTGGTGTAGAATGAGGGCTCTATTTATAATTTTTCTAGAGTGGCATAGCCCGTAAATAGGCGTGAGATCAAGGGCGAATTGGGAGTGGTTTGAATGGACGGCCGATATCGAATCCTTTGATCATGCACCGTTCGTTGATCATTTGAAGGCCTTAATGATGTCGAAATTTGAAGATCTTAGGCTCGTTGGATTTGTCTCGTTGAGCCGTTCGATTCGAGTATAAGCTCGTCAAAATCGGAGACCGTTTGGTAAATCAAATTGCGGTTTGAACCTTCCAACAGCGCTTTGAGCCCTTGATTCGGACTCATTTGGGCTCGGATTGGGTTGATCTTGGTGTCGTTGGGTTCATATTTCCGAGATGCTCAGTTTGATTATAAGCTCGCTGAAATCGGAGTTCGGGTGCTCCCAAAATTATTTTTTGAAGTTTCCAACTAGCTTTTGCCTCGAGATTCATGCCCGATCAAGATAATTTTTGTGATGCCGTATCAATTATTATTAATTATGTCAGCCAATCCAATCCCATTTCTTGACACTTTACTGTAATATGTAAGGTTTTAATACAGAAGTTTATCTCTGTCATTTCCTATGAGCCTTTACCGTTTCCTTCTGCAGTAAATGCATGTTAATCAAACGTCTCTACATTTATGTGTTGTAAGAAATAACTCTCTCAAATTTCCCCTTTGTTTTATTACATCACGTCAAATTTGTTTTTGTTCATTTCAATTGTACCAAAAAGCCAAATGTCACACCTCCCATTCATATGACATGTATTAATCAAAGAATTAACTAATAATAGTTTTAACTTTTAATTGCGTTATAATTTATCATAAGTAATAATAATTACATAAATTATAATTAAACTTGTGTAATAATACTTGATACGTCATCAAAAAAATTATCTTGATCGGGCACGAATCTCGAGACAAAATCAAGTTGGAAACTTCTGAAATTAAAATTGGGACCATCTGAACTCTAATTTCTGCAAACTTACAATCAAACTGAACGTCATGGAAATATGAAACCAACGACACCAAATTCGACTCAATCCGAGCCCAAGTGAGTTCAATTCAAGGACTCGAAGCGCTATTGAAATGTTTGAACCACAATTTGGATTAGCAAATGGTTTTCAAACATTACATGCTTATAATCGAATCGAGTGGCTCAACGAGACAAATCCGTCGGACCACCACTTGAGGCCCTGGACTCCACCGGACCACCACCTGATGCCCAGACTTTTACCAGACCACCACCAAAGGCCCGAACTTCCACCTCAACCACTGCCTGAGTTCCACCGGACTTCAGTCGGACCACCGCTTGAGGCCATGTGCTCCACCAGGCACCCACTTGAGGCCCTGTGCTCTACCAGGCCACCACCGGAGGCCCGTACTTCCGCAGGACCACCACTTGAAACCTTGTGCTTTACTAGGACACCATCTGAGGCCTGGACTTCCATAAGACCATCACTTGAGGCCCTGTGCTCCACCAGGCCATCGCCTGGGGCCCGGTCTTCCGCCGGACCACCGCTTGAGGTCCGATTGCTCCACCAGGCCACCACATAAAGCATTGACTTTCACCGGACCACCACAAGAGGCCCTGTTCTCCACCATGCCACCACCTAAGGTTCGGACTTCCGCCGAACCACCACTTGTGGCCCTGATCTCCACCAAGACACCACCTGATGCCCAGACTTCTTTCAGGCCACCACTTGATGCCCAGAGTTCTCCTGGAGTACCGTCATTCTATCACAGTCTTTCAAACCCCTATCTCATGCCGACTATGGTCCTTCTAACCTCTATTACCAGATAATGATCTTTTTGACCCCGGTCTAGCTTCTTCTAACTATGATCTTTCGAACCCCTATCTCGTGTTGAATATGGTCATTCTAACCAAACAAACACATCTATGTTGATTATTGTAACTCCCATCATATAATGCGCTCTATATGATGTAAATTTGTGAAATCAAGTCAAGACCTTCTCCTAAGGAAGGGCCTCATTTGTAGTCGACTGCAAATATTAATGGATTCATTCAAACTGGGCAAGATCCTATGGGTTTTCACCCTTTTTAGGGGTTTCCATGTAAAAACTCTAATGTCTCTTATGAACGCTACACCCTCTCTCTTATCTGATTGTGTGTTAGATCTTTGTGCAATGCTAAGACGTTAAACTTCATATTTCTCTACTGCCGCGAATGCTCCAGGATGCAACAATACTAAACTATTTAAAATTATTTTTGAAATTTAGCTTTATTTTTACCGCTTCTTTGTCTTTTTAATAAAAATTTTGTATGTTTTATCAGGATTTTAAGTACTTATATTTTTAGTAAAGCTAGTTAAGGTTCTGTTTGGGTAGCATAAGCTTTTCCATTTTGTTTTTAATAGTTTTTTTCTCATTCCTAATTTCAAAAATATTATTCTAAAAATAATCTTTTATTGATAAAAATTTAAACTGCGATGAAAAACTCTCAATCTAGCATTTTTTTACTAACTATTTTTCTTAGTATTGCATCCTGGAATATTTGTAGCAGTAGAGAAATATAAAGTTTAAAGTCTTAGCTTTGTAAGAAGATCCGACACATGCAAATAAAGGGAGAGGGTATAGCGGTCATAAGAGACACTAGACTTTTTACTTGGAAACACCTGAAAAGGGAGAAAAACCTCTGGGTCTGGCCCAATTTGAACGAATTCACTATTATTTGCATTCAATTACAAATGAGGCCCTTCATTGGAGGAAGGCATTGGCTTGACATAACAAGTATACATCATATGGAATGCATTACATGGTAGAAATTAGAAGAATCTATTTTTCATATGTTCATTTAGTTGGTACAAACATAGTCGACGGGCGTCGGACGTCGGCAAGATTATAGTCGGGTGACAGTGGTCGGAAGGACCGTAGTTGGCGACGGAGGTCCGGAGGACCGTAGTTGGCGACGGAGGTCCGGAGGACCGTAGTCTACAGAAGACATGGGTCAGAAAGACCATTGTCTGGTGATGTAGGTTGGAACGACAGTAGTAGGTGACAGAGCTCAGGAAGATCGTTGGTGGCCGGTGTAAGTCTAGCAGAAGTATGGGCCTCAAGTGGTGGTCCAGCAGAAGTATGAGCCTCAAGTGGTGGTTCGATAGAAGTCCTGTCCTTAGGTGATGGTGCAGCGGAGCTCATGGTGTCAAGTGGTGGTCTGCAGAAGTTCGTGCCTCAATTGGTGGTTCGATAGAAGTCCATTACTCAAGTGGTGGTCCGGCAGAAGTTCGGGCCTCATGTGGTGGTCCGGTAGGAGTCTTTGCCTCAAACGGTGGTCCGGCGGAACTCCGGCGTCATGTAGTGGTCTGGCGAAACTCCGATGTCATGTGGTGGATTGGCGGAACTCCTGGCGGTAGTACTCGAGGAGGAGCGATGAGGCAAGAGCGATATCCGATCTCTCTCTTGCTCTCTTGCATGGGGCCCCTTTCAAGAGAAAGGGGGCTCTATTTATAGATTTTCTATAGTAGCATGGCCCGTAAATAGGAGGGAGATCATTGAGTAAATGGGGAGTGGTTTGGATTGACGGCCAATGTTGAATCCCTTGATCGTGGACCATTCGCTAGACATTTGAATGTTTTAATGATGTTGGAATTTCGTGATCTTGGGCTCATTGCATTCGTCTAATCGAGCCGTTCAATTCAACTATAAGCATGTCACATTGGAAACAGTTTGATAATCCAAATTGTGGTTTGAACCTTCCAACATCTCTTCGGGCCCTTAATTTGAACCTATTTGGGCTCGGATTGAGTTTAATTTGGTGTCGTTGGGCTCGTATTTCCGACATGTTCAGATCGACTGTAAGTTTGCTAACATTGGAGTTCGGATGGTCCCAATTTTAATTTCGAAAGTTTCAACTTGATTTTACCTCGAGATCGGTGCCCGATCAAGATAATTTTTTGATGATGTATCACTTCGCATGAGAGCAATCGAAAAGATGCTGCAAATAAAGTCGATGAGTCAATTTAGCACAGCTTCCTCGTTGTTTTTCTTTTCATAAAATAATAATAATTTTATTTGATAATTGCTTTCTCATTGCTTTTCAAAAAATTTTGTAGTAAAAAATTATTTTTTGCAACTATAATAGTTAATTTATTTTTCCTAAAGTAACTTCACAATCAACTTTATAAAACCATACAATCTTCCCAAATAAATGCTAAATTATGCAAAACATTTATGTTGACTATTTTGTTCAATTATTATAGTTAAAAAAAAAAACAGCTTTTTACTAGTAAGTCATTTTAGGAAGCAGTATGAAAACTTTCTCAAAGGAAGCCTTAAATTCATCTAAAAAGCATGCATCTTTACACAATTCTTCAATCTCAAAGTACTTATATCAAAATGAGATGAATACACAGCTAACCTTAGTTTGTTGGTTGAGAGCTTAGGCTACCAACTAAGAGGTCTTGGATTCGAGTATCTGTTTATGCGTTGTGTGTGTGAGTTTGTCTTAAATGACTTAAATATAAAAAAAAAAAAGAAAAATGAATCTATTGAATTCAATATCATTAAATTCTGATATAATTAAAACATTCAAATGCTCACAAAATATCAGATATTTAAGATAGAACATTTATGGTCATTTAACAAAGTGTTTAAAATTTTATCAAAAAAGCTGAAACAACTTTAAAAAAAATTCATAAATAAGCCAACATTTCAAGCTAAAAAGGGACTATATTTAAAGAGAGTTCATGAATTTAAAATTGCTAAATATCTTTCTGTCTATCTATAATGACCATTGAAGAGTGCCTACACCAACAAGCCATAAACCAAAATCCGTCTTCGCTTTCACTTAATTGTCATCATCAACCATCTAACAATGTCAATATTTCTCATTACATGATCATCATCATCTGACCACCTTCACACTGACACTCATGACCACCACTCCCTATTATTTCTTTGACATTTTCAATCTCTCATAAAATGATAATCCAAATTTTATAATTCTACCTCATCAAATTGGGCCAAATGAAAAACTTTTGTAATAATTAATTTACATAATAAACTATTACTCAACACAAGAGTTTTATTCGATTTCAATGGAATACTAGTTAGACCTTTTGGGTCAAATACAGATCATCACAAACCACTTTATTTTTCCTCCAGTTTATTGAAACCAGAAAGCCTCAAAACAAATCGATCCAAACTCCAAAAAAGACATCAAGAACCAGTGGACCATACCACAGGCCCATACACAACGGCTTGCCCGTTAATTTGAACAACAAGAACATATTCCCCTTCGACCCCCTCCCGCTTGCTCGACCACAAAACCTTGTAACGGTCATTAACCACTGCAAGCCGTCCATGGTCGTCAAGCCTAACGAAGCAATGCCGCCCCTTCCCCTTAGTCTCGCTTTGCCACACCACTCCCACCGACGCCTTAGTAAACTCCAGATTACAGTCCTCCGTTATCTCCAAAGTGTAGTCTCTGCTCGTCAGCTTCGAGTTCTCGTGCAGAATCTGCGAGGAGAACAACACATTGCGCACCAATGGTAGATTGCTCAACTCTGCGTCGATGGCAGCGGACGGAGAAGAGAGTGGAGGGGTGGACCAGATCGAGGGCCCGAAGACGTTGAGAATACCGTCGGGGCCGAGGACGGCGACGTATTTGCCCTTCTTGGATCCGCCGGGAGAGGACCAGACTTGTAAGCCTTGGCCGTCTTTGATGAGGAGTTGGCCGTGATCGGAGAGGGTGAGGGTGCAATTGGTGCCAAAGCCGTGGGTGTTGGACTGGAAGCCGCTGGCTTTGTTGTATAGGACGAGATTGCAGTCGCCTTGGATGACAAAGGCGGCATCTTTGTAGGAGAGCTGACCGTCGGTGGGGAGGATGTCGCCGGTGGCGAGGATGTTGCCCTCGTTAGCGACGGAGGGGGAGGGGAGGAGGATGAGAGAGAGGAGGGAGAGGAGAAGAGGGATAGGCAGAGTCATGGAGGCTTTGGGTTTTACTTGCAATGTAGGTTGGCTTGCGCCACTGGAAGATTTATAGAACGGAGCAGAGTCGCTACATATTGTGAGAATTGAGTTTTGTTTTCTATGTTTTATGTACAGTCAATTTTATTTTGATATATTTTTTTAAATGAGGAGATTTAAAATTAAAATTTTCAAATAATTGAATACTGGTTATTTTACAATATTTTGAATTAAAAAAGTTGACTGACAACGTCAAGCAAGCCTGCTGCTTAGATGGATGATTTTGTGGAGAAGTCACATGTGCTAACGGACATTGGGGATGATGCTTTGTCTGCTCTTTTGTCTGTAGCGATTGAGCGGGCCAGCTGCAATTGAATAGATGACTCATGAAGATAATGTTTCCTTCTGAAAAACATTTTTTTTCTTACTGAATAAATTTAATCACAAATCACAAATTATAACAAGTAATCTCTATATTGTTTATCACCATATTTTTACTGTCCTTTTATTGTTCACAGAATCAAATGGTTCTTTGTGTATGAACACCGCACATAATAATCTCATTTCAAGAGGGTAGAAGCTCCAACTATTAGACTATTTCAAAAAAATTATTTTAATCATAATTGTTAGGTGAGTGCCCCCTTAGGGTCAAGATTGATCTAGCAGTCTTATTGAGGACTATTGCATCTTAGGTCGGATCTAGGGCTGCAAGCGAACCAAACGTTCAATGAGCTACTCGTTGTTCGGTTCGATTAAAGCTCGTTTGCGATCGTTTAATTAACTAAACAAACAAACTTGAACAATATTTTAAATACTCGATTCTTAAATAAACAAACTTGAACACTAATGTGTTCGGCTCATTTATGTTCGCGAACAACATCATTTGAAGTTCATGAACAAGCTCGACATTAAGCTCGATAAGAAGCTCAATAAAAACTCGATTCATGTTCGATTTTGAACTAGTGAATAAGCTCGATAAAAATAATTAATATTTGACTATAGAATTAATAAATATAAATAATCATTACCTTTGTTACATAGACAATTACTTTTATTATAAATGTATTTGTTCATAGATATGTTCATGAACATGTTTGTTTGATAGTTAAAAAAAATCGTTAAATATGTTCGCAAACAAGCTCGATAAACACTAAACGAACGAACATGAACTGAACATGAACCAAACATAAACACTCCTTAATTTAAATGAACCAAACATGAACACAAACGCTAAAGCTCGAACAAACATGAACTAAACTTGAACAAGCTGATATTAAATGAACACAAACATGAACACTCACATACTCGGCTCGGCTCGGTTCGTTTGCAGCCCTAGTCGGATCTCCTTTGGACAAGCTTGTATATCACAAGTTTGGTTGGGACAAATTCTAGTTTGCTCGTATATTGGGCCTGGCGAATGATCCTCAGGGTGAGGTTTTCTCAAGCAAGCCTTGTTGTTCTCCTAACATAAACCGATTTATATAATTTTGAATTACTTACATATTTGTTTTATTTTATGATGAGAATTATTTTTTTAATCAAATATTTATTAAGATAATTGTTGCGAACAAGAATATTCGCAGCGGTAATGTAAGAGAGCTTTTTGCCCTAACTTTGCATAGATATCCAGAACTTAAACATAAATTTTATAAAAACTAGGATTTTTATGTGAAAAATCTCGAAAAAGGGAAAAACCATGAGGTCACACCCAGTATAAATGATTCTATTATTGTTTGACCATGTTACAAAGATTGACCCGTTCTTAAGCTTGAGGATTGTCAAACTACATTAGTCCAAGAAGTGGATTGAACTTAGTATGAATATTCAGGAATTCACAATGATGACTATCAGGAAAAAGTCTGATGGTGGTAAAGCGGAAGTTCGATAGCTATTTGGTAGAAGTTTGACAAGGTAGGTGGCCGGCGGAAGTCTGGCGATGATGTTGATCATCAGTGATGAAGCTGGTTGTTGATGATAGTAGCTGGTGGACATCGACAATGATGATGGCTGGAAAATGAGAAAGATCTCTGACTTTTCTTCTCTTTTCCTCTCTCTTGTATGGCTAGTAAATAGGAAAAAAATCAAGAGTATGTTGGGAGTGTTTTAATAGACGATCGATATCAACTCCCTCGATCATTCACCATTTACTGAACATCTGAGCATCTTAATGATGTTAGAAGTCCATGATCTTGTGCTCGTTTGATTTATCACATTGAGCGCTCGATTTTGTAAGCAAGAATTCGTTGTACTTTCTTGCACACATGGCAACTATCTTGCAACATCATCATTAGCCTCAAACGTTGTATCTTCTTCTATATATTCATTGTAACAATGAAATAATACAATGATGTTTTCCTATTCTTTATGTTTCTTTGCCCTGTTTATTCATTCGCTGGATATCAACATGGTATCAGAGCTAACATGATTATTCTTCCCTCCCTTCCCTCCCATCTTCTTCTCTATGGTTCGTGTGTTTTCCATGGAAAAATCCATGGCAACATCTTCTTTGCCTCAATCAGACATTGGTGCCTCCACCCAGTTCAAGCCGCCTTCTTCAATCCCTTCATCCTTGAAATTCTTGATGAATAACATCAAGAACACAATCTCACAATCTCTCACCACCGATAATCACCCTCTTTGGCGCTCTTAATTCTCAAGCTCTTCCGCGCCAATGGCTATGAAGGATTTATGGATGGCTCCGCCTCCGCTCCGCCAAGATCCACAAAGGATGCCATTGGACAGCTCGTCCTCAACCCCAGTTTCATCGAATGGCTTATCTTGGATCAAAACCTCATCACGGCTCTATACTCTGTCATTTCTTTCACCATTCTTCCCAACATTCTTTCGGTGGATCACTACAGCGATATTTGGAGCACTCTCGATTGTCGACTCCAGTCCAGCTTGCAATCAAGAATTATTTAGCTCAAACATGACTTACATTATCTCTCCATGAAAGACAAAACTATGACTCAATACTTGCTAGACGTTAAGGCCAAAGTTGATTCTCTGGCCTCTGCCGGTGCTCCCCTTGACGTCAAAGATGTCATTCACTACACACTAGACGACCTCCCATTAACTTACCAATCTTTCAAGACCGCCATTCGTACCAATCTTCAACCATTAAATCTAGATGATCTATAAACGCTCTATGCAACGAGGAACTGAATCTTGCACATGAAACCAACCAAGAACTCCAAAACCTACAAATCTCCATGACACCATGGCTCTCACAGCATCTCACGGTCGTGGTCGAGGCAGATCAAACCAAACTCATGATCGATCCTCATTTAACAACTGACTGCCGAAAACCAACTCAAATCCTACTCATGGAGAAAAATCTACAAGATCTTTCGTCACTTGCCAAATCTGGGGCAAATTCAGACGCTCAACAATAAAATAATGACACAACCATGATGATCAATAAACTACAGAACCTTCCAACATGACATTATTCACTTCTCCATCACCTACCATACCGCAAGAATGGTATCTCAATAGTGGCACGTCTACCCATCTCACTTCAGATCCAAGCCACTTTCAAACCTCTCAGCCTTACATTGGTTCAAATCAGGTCGTTCTTAGCAACGACCAACAACTCCCCATCCACAATATAGATAAAGGAATTCTTCCTACTCCCCTAGGTAGTCATCAACTCTCTAATTTCAATTTAGTTCTGAATCTTCCATTCAATTTATTATATGTTAATCTCCTTGCTATTGATAACAATTGCCTTATAACCTTTTCTTCTCATGGTTACACTATTAAGGATCAGACAACCCGCTGAACTCTTCTCATGGGTCTGTGTATTAACCGACTATATCCACTTCAAGTCAAAGACTCCTCTACTTCTATGCCTATGCTCGCTCTCATCTCCGTTCAAGCCATTTCTGGTCTATGGCACCAACGACTTGGCCATCCTTCCACCAATACTTTGGCTAGCTTAGCAAAACAATTTTCTAATATTTGTATTTCTTCCACCAAATCTTTGTGTAATGTTTTTTGAATGACTAAAAGTCATCGACTACCCTTTAATGATTCTCAAAATAGTAGCATGTTTTCTTTTGATCTGTACACTCCGATGTTTGGGGTCCCGCCCCTTCGAATTCAACTCAAGGATATAGGTTCTATGTTTCATTTATTGACGACTTATCTAAATACACTCGGGTTTATCCCTTAGTTCACAAATCCGATGTTATTCATGTTTTTCTTGAATTCCAAAGAATGATTGCATGTCAATTTCGTAGTAATATTCATATCCTTCGCACTGATGGGGTTGGTGAATTTGTTAATAATAAATTCAATAATCTTCTAAAGAATTTCATAATCATTCATCAGTTCACTTGCCCATACGCTCCACCTCAAAATTGGGTAGTGAAACTCAAGCATCGCTATCTAATTGAAACAAACAGATCGCTCCTCATCACTGCTTCTCTTCCCCAACATCTATGGGTTGACACGCTCATCACCGCCACTTATCTAATTAATCGTCTACCATCTCCGAACACTTCTAACAGATCTCTTTATGAAATGCTCTATCGCTAACCTCCCAACTACGATCACCTAAAGGTTTTCGGATGCCTATGCTACCCTTGGATAAAACCTTATTCTCCTAAAAAATTGTCCCCTCTTTCACATCCATGTGTCTTCATCGGCTACACACAATTTCAAAAAGGGTATCGTTGCTTGAATCTTGTTAATAACAAGATCTATACCTCTTGTCATCTTGTCTTCAACAAAGCAGTTTTTTACTTTCTCTCAATCTTTTCATTCAACCACAACATCTCTTCCCCAATCTCACACCACACCTCCCTTACTCTTAGTTCCCACAATAGGTTTACCCACTTCTCTCACATCAACTCTACCACCAACTCGACATAAAACAAATTCAATTTCCCAAAGATACTCGACTCCCTCTTCTCCTGCACCCGATATCGACCCTCTTACAATTCAACAAACTCAATATGTGTCTCCTCTCTCGTTCAGCCGCAACAAGTCGCTGCACCCTCATCTAAAATCACAAACCATCCCATGGTAACTCAATCACAAATATGTCACAGCAAGCCAAAACAAATATTTGACCTATCTCATATCCTTCAACTTGTTGAACCAACAACCTATAATCAGGTTGTTAAAAGTGAACATTGGCGATCAGCTATGTCACAAGAATTTCATGCCTTACAAGCTCAAGCTACGTGGGATCTTATTCCACCTCTACTAATCAAAACATCCTTGGCTACAAATAGATCTTTCATACCAAACTTTACTCAGATGGAACAGTGGCTAGAATCAAAGCTCAACTCGTAGCAAAAGGATTTAATCAAGAACATGGACTTGACTACATAGAGATGTTTACTCCAGCAGCCAAAATACCTACTATACGAGTCCTTATTCTCACCACTCTGCACTACAAATGGGAAATTCATCAACTAGACGTTTCTAATGCCTTCTTACACGACACCCATTCAGACATAATTTATATATAACAGCCACCAGGATTTCAAGATTCACTTCATCCCAACTATATTTGCAAACTGAACATAGCATTATACAGACTCAAACAATCCTCACGAGAATGATATGCTACTCTCTCCACTCATCTTCAAAATTTTGATTTTAAAATCAGCACTTCTTACCCATCACTACTAACATATAAAATGGGCTCTACACGCATGTATATTTTAATCTACATCGATGACATCCTCCTCACCGTCAACTCACAAACCATGATAAAACTACTGCTCTCTAACATTTACATGGCGCACTTCTTTGTTATTGAAGCAGTTGCAACTGAAAATGACACTCTCCTCCATTAACAATAATACGCCAACCGTATTCTCGAACGAGTCGGTATGGAAAATGCAAAATCGGTATCCACTCCCACTTCATGCAAGACGGTGCTTACTCCTACCTCCGAACATGAATTCTCCAATCCTCAGTTATACCATCATCTAATCAGGTCACTACAGTATCTTACCTTGACTCGTCCTGATATACAATTTACCGTTCATCAGCTAAGCCAACATATGCATCAGCCTCTCAACACTAACTTCGACGCTCTCAAGCGATTACTACACAACATTCACAAACAACGAACATCGGCATACCTTTATACGAAGATGACCTCACACTTCAAGGGTTCGTAGATGCTGATTGGACTAGGAACTCTCAAGATCGCAAATTCATAATAGGATATTCTAATTTCTTGGGCAAGTCACTCAACTCATCCAAGTAAAAAAGCAAAATACTATAGCATGATCGTCGACTGAAGCAGAATACAGAGCGCTAGCAGTAGGAGCTTCTAAGGTCATTTGGTTATGTCGTCTGCTAGAAGACTTTCATATATCACAAAATAAACCAACCATTATTTATTGCGATAACACTCTACAATTGCATTAGCAAACAATCCAATCTACCACGCTCGTACCAAACACAACGATGTGGACTGCCATTTTATCCGTGACTGCATTCAATCCAAGCATCTATCAGTTCATCATATATGTACGAATGATCAAATTGCAAATATATTCACCAAGTCACTTCCTATACGTCACTTTAAATTACTATCTAGCAAACTGATTGTTGCTCCGGCCAGCATCATCAGTTTGATGGGGCATGTAAGCAAGAACGCTTTGTACTTTCTTGCACACGTGGCAATTATCTTGCCACATCAGCATTAGCCTCAAACATTGTATCTTCTTCTATATATTCATTGTAACAATGAAATAATACAATGGTATTTTCATATTCTTTATGTTTCTTTGCCATGTCTGTTCGTTTGCTAGATATCAACAGATTTGACCAAAAGTACGTCACATTCTGATAGCATTTGGTCAACCAATTAATGTTATGAAGCTTCCAAGTAGGCTTAGGTCCTCTAATTTAAGTTCATTCGGGCTTGGATTGTACCAAATTTGATATTGTCGGGCTCATCTCCTTGAGATGTTCAATTCGATTATAAATTTGCTGAAAACGGAGTTCGAATGACCTCGTATTTAATTTCGGAAGTCTCTACTTCTAATTTTTTGATGAGATATCAATAATAGCGGTAAGATTTTTTTTTTTCTTTTTTTTTTAATTTAAAAATTAAAGTACACCTAATAAATAATAACTATAGTTCTATAAATTATTAAAAAAATTTTTTTTTTTTTGAAGCCGCTTCAAGTAGACCGGGCCGCATGTAGATTGCTTAATAGTCCATTCACCCTTTAATGTCTCGAAGGTCATATCCTCCTTTACGTATGAATAGGACTTCATTACTTAATTCTATCATTAAATGGTTCAATAGCATTAAATTTTCTTCTTTGACAAACGTGCTTTCTGCTCAAAGACGCGTCAAATTTGCTTGCTAATATTTTCGTCATTTTCTCAGTTTTGTAATCGTCTTTTTAAGAATTTTTATTGCGTCCTCCCACCTTACGTCCTCCAACCGTCAAAAAATTCAGTTTTTGCTCGATATTGTTAGGTATTATTTGATAATAACGAGGAATATCATCATGTGAAGACCAATACCGAGTTATACCGAGCTATACCGAGAGAAAAAACTCGGTATTTTTTGTATTGCTCGGTATAGCTCGGTATAATTCGGTATTGGTCTTCACATGATGATATTCCTCGTTATTGTTTGGTATTGCTCGGTATTTGCTCGGTATTTCTCATTTTTAGCACGATTTTAGCTCTGGGAGGACATATCTCTACGTCAGGTGGGAGGACGCAATAAAAATTCTCTTTTTAATTATGTATAAAATAATTTTTTTGCCCATAAATCATCCTAAAACGATACATAGCAAGGGACCATTTCTTATCCAAAACAATTAAGATAAATTAATTTAACTTTATTTACTTTAATTATTTTCTTAAAACGTTTAGGTCAATTAAAACAAATTCATACACATCACTTACGCAAAACCTGAATACATGATCTCTTATATTAGAGCCAAAGCTCCCTACAAACAGATCACTAAGAGTTGTGTTTTATTTTAATAATGGAGAAAAAAATATATTAAAATATAGATGAATGTTAGGTAGGTTTATCTTAGTAATAGGATTTCACTATAAGTTAATATTGGTTATAAAAATTTGCACCACTAAGATTAACTAGTAATGTATGTATGAAAAAAAAAAGTTTTTGCATGATATTAAGGGTCTTTTTGGGATAGTTTTCTTAGGTTTTGTTTGGGACAGTTTTATTACTGATTCGTAAAGCAGTTTTCTAGTTTAATATTTATACTAGAAAGCTGCTTTAAAAAGTATAAAGAATGTCGTTATTGTTTGGTATTGCTCGGTATTTGCTCGGTATTTCTCATTTTTTAGCGCGATTTTAGCTCTGGGAGGACATATCTCTACGTCAGGTGGGAGGACGCAATAAAAATTCTCTTTTTAATTATGTATAAAATAATTTTTTTGCCCATAAATCATCCTAAAACGATACATAGCAAGGGACCATTTCTTATCCAAAACAATTAAGATAAATTAATTTAACTTTATTTACTTTAATTATTTTATTAAAACGTTTAAGTCAATTAAAACAAATTCATACACATCACTTACGCAAACCTGAATACATGATCTCTTAAATTAGAGCCAAAGCTCCCTACGAACAGATCACTAAGAGTTGTGTTTTATTTTAATAATGGAGAAAAAAATATATTAAAATATAGATGAATGTTAGGTAGGTTTATCTTAGTAATAGGATTTCACTATAAGTTAATATTGATTATAAAAATATGGGCCACTAAGATTAACTAGTAATGTATGTATGAAAAAAAAAAAAAATAGTTTTTACATGATATTAAGGGTCTTTTTGGGATAGTTTTCTTAGGTTTTGTTTGGGACGGCTTTATTACTGATTCGTAAAGCAGCTTTCTAGTCTAATATTTATACTAGAAAGCTGCTTTAAAAAGTATAAAGAACGTCGTCAAAAATGAAGCCTTAGTGCTTTATTTTTTTAGATTACAATCACACTTAGATTCGTCTATGACTTTTCTTATTGTTTTCTCACTCTTTTATGACCAAACCCCTTAGTGAAAAGTAGCTAAAAGAAATAAACAGTCGGACTTTTTTTAGAAAAAAATAAGAAAACATCTATAATATTCATAAAAACTTTCAGAGAATCAACTCTGTATTGATTCTCATGCCTTCCATTTGGAGTGATTATATTGTTTTCTAAGTTCAAGATGATATTTCTCACACAATTTGCTAGCATGTAAAGGCCATTAATGAATCACAGGATTTGAAGCAAATGAGGTAGGAGCCATGCAAATGAGGCAGGAACCAAGGAGCTACATTGCTCGATTATAGAAGGAAATAATGGATGCGAATGATTTATAGATAATAGTGCCTTGGGATGCTCTAAGTCAAGGTCGATATGAGGGAGCTTTCAAAGATGGACTCGTCTTATAGCATTATTAGTACTAGGCATGTCAAAACGGGTCAGCGGGTCAGATTTGGGCCGAACCCGGATTGACCCGACTCAAAATGGGTTGATCCTAACCCGACTCATTTTCACAAACGGGTCAGGAAATCTAACCCAGACCCGACCCATGCGGGTTACGGGTTGACCTGACCCAACCCGCGAACCCGGGATGGGCTTGCGAACAGACCGTCGGACATGCTTGCGAACAGCGAACTGAGACCCGGGATGCGCTTGCGAATAGACCCGTTCGATGGCTTGACACCTTGAGCGCGATGATAGTGAGGCCAGCACCCAGCAGTGACTGGTCGGGAAGGCGGAGTCCGGAAAGCCCGTCGCCTGCAGTGGTCTCTGCCGGTGAGACAGAGCGGACGTCTTGCGTTGTGCTAGACCGGAGCGACGGACGCAGCAAATCGCTCAGCGGACACCTGACGCGGGACGGCGACATGACAAAACGACGCGACGGAGACACGGCTTGGGCGCTTGATGCGGCAGACCGCAGGGCGACGCGACACAACGACATGCTGACAAATGGGTGAGGCGGGAAATTGAATTTCACAGGTCAAATCGGGTCGACCCGTAGGTTTTCGGGTGAACCCGACCCGTTTCACAAACGGGTTGACCCAAACCCGAAATTTTTGGGTCGGGTTCGAGTCGGATTTCGGGTTGTGTTAAAAATTGACACCCCTAATTAGCAGTTATTGGAACTCACTAATAGTCACAATAATGCAAAAGAGTATTATACTAAGACCAATGCAGCTATACCAACGAGAAGAAAGGAGAAGATTTATCAGGGGCCAAAAAGATTGTATAATGACTAAGAAATACGCACTATCAAAAAAATCATCTCTTTAAGGGGCAATTATGAGCTAATGAGTGGCGAGATGATAATCATGGTAAGAGGTCGCTAGCACCTCACTTTCATCAACTGCATACTAAGGCTTCGTTTGGGATGACTTTCTTCATGCTTTTTAAAGCGATTGTTTAGTCAAAAAATTAAAAAAATTTAACTAAAAAATCACTTAAGCAATAAAAAAGTCTTCCCGAACGAAGCCTAAGGCTCCATTAAGATTATTGATATATTACTAAGTTTGTAGGTGGCCATTTAGAATAACAAGTTTTTCAAAGATTGACACGATGAGGGCACCTTCATGATCAGTCGGAGCAATCGATATATAATCACAATCATGACCATGATACTGCAAAGTGCTGAAACCTTAGGAGCTTAAACAATGACCGGATAAAGGTAGATAAATTAAAAGAGTTTGTTCTTATTAATGTAGGAAGTAGACCAAGGAATACGCCTGTAGATGAAGCTTGCATTGAAATAGTCTCAATAGTGATAATTTATATCATTGGAATGGTTCCAACAAATCATGGAAGAGAAATAAAAGATGAATCGCGAAGCTGGCCTAAAATGACTACACTCAGAAGAGGTGAACTCAATGAGTATCTTGGCAGGCCAACTAGTAGGCTGTCACCCACTTCTTTCACTAAATCTAATTAGCAAGTAAAAAAGAAATCAATCAATGATGTGATAGCTATCATAACGTTCATTATCAATTATTAAATTGATAGTATATTGATATAGGAGCATGATGAATATCATTTTCAAAAATATATATGAGAATATACATCCATGTGTTTCTTACTAAGAACTGACTTTGGGCCTCTGTTTGGCATTTGATGCAGTGCTTGAATTGGTGCTTGTTTTGAATTGATGTAAATATATACTTAGGTTTTATTTGATATAAATTTAATGAAAATCCACTAAAATACAAAAGTATATGTGATGATCAAGTAATAAAGTGTTAGAATAGAGTGTCGATCTCACGAGAAAGTGTTCTGCGTTATTATAATTAAACTACTACATCTTAATTCAAATGAACAATTTATCCTATTGAAAGTAAAAATGATTTTTGAGTTTTTAACAGTTAAAGAATACTTGCAAGAAGATTTGATACTAATGAAAATAAAATATTTTGGACTAATGAATTCAACAATATAGTTTTTTTAATGAGACTATATCATAACATATGTATCCCTAGATCTTTGTCGAGCTTATAGGGGTGAAAAGAAAGGTTTATGTACTTCTTATAGTTTTACTATCTTCATAGAATCTAAAATCTTCAAACATCATATGTCTAGACATGCCAACATTCCATTCCAATACTCCTAATTTTTTCAGGATTCCTCCATCGAGACTATACATCACACTTGATATTAAACACACATGGCCACTGTATGCATTAAATAAAGAATGAGAGATATTAAAAATATCTATATATTCATTAAAGACAAAAGAGACTACATTAGTACTATATATGTGTCACGACCCGACCCGACGGGGACGGATCCCGCCCGAGCCGGATCGCGGCGAGCAGCGCAGCTAAACTTGCTTATCCAGGATCTGGCTTTGGATTAGGTTACTGAACTGATCTTCCAAATTCTTAACTCAACAAACACACACAGAACAACAGAGCTACTAAAAACATCAAATGCAGCGGAACAAAACATCTATCTTTTCATTTCCTCAAAAATAATCATCTACAGAACAGCACATGGCTTTCAACAGAAAGAAAGACAGAACAGGAAAGCCATGACTGTACAAAAATCAAAAAGTACAAAAGTACCTAATCGGATCAGACTCTGAAACTAATCCTGGACCTCCTTGCCCTTCCCAGAACCTGAAAACCACCAGAAAGCAAGGGTGAGCTCAACAGCTCAGCAAAGCAACAAACCACCAATCAAAATTCTCAGAAACCAAAACCAAATTCATCAGACAGAAATCAGATCAGAAATCGGAACAGAATCGGAAATCAGAACTTATACGGACAGATATCAAATCAGAATCGGAGTCGTACAGATCATATCAGAACAGAACAAGTCAACAGAGTCAGAATTAGAAATCAGAATCGTACGGATCATATCATATCATAATCACAATTTCGTACATAACAGAACAGATATAGAAAACAGAACAGATACATATAGCTAAATGCCCTGACACTGACGGAATCTCTACGGATTCCGGCCCCTTATGCCTCCCTTCCCAGACACTGACTGAATCTCATAGGATCCAGGCCCCTTATGTCTCCCTTTGTGCTCACGGCACCAAAACAGATGTGCTTATAGCACCAGAACAGAATTCATCGGATCCGGAACGAAACAGATATCAAAATGTATATTGAGCTCATTTCAGAAATTCCCATTTCACTAACTGAATCTCATAGGATTCAGGCCCCTTATAACTCCCTTTTTATAGCTTATACACATAGCGTTCCAATTCAGAAGAAATTCGGACATTTCAGAAATTACCCAAAAATCGGGCAGCACAACGGCAGTATACAGAATTTACACAAAAATTCCTGCAAAGAAAATTTACCGAATTCGCACAGAACATAGATAATCACATTCCAGAACATTTATTCTACGGCACAGAGAATTTACGATTTCACAGAAAATTCCGGTCGACTAAAAACACAGTCGAATCAAAAACACCCGGACGAAAATCTTCAAAATATAGTCAAAACGTGCACACCCGGCACGGCAACGATATACAGAAACTTACGCGGTAAAAACTGAATCAATCAAAAGTTACGGACGAAAAATCGTAACGAAAACGAAATCCGGACAGAAAAATACCGCCAACCGCGACGGAACTGAAAATTTAGAAAGACGGAATGTGCCTTACCTCGAGCACAGCAAAATCCTCAACAGTCACTTCGCTCGAAAACGGCTCCGCGTCTTCCCGAAATCAACTTTTCCAAATTTTCTCTTTTTCTCTCTCCTCAGAGCTGAAATCAGATATTTTTATTTTAAATTTTTTTCTCTCTCTTCAAATGAGCTGATTTGCCTTAAATTCTCTTCAGATCGGCCTGGCCGATCGTCCAGATCGTCCTGGACGATCAGACCAAATTCCCATCGTCCTGGGACGATTTTTCAGGACGATGTTTACTATTCATAGGCGATAAAAACCCCTACTCACTGACTTGTGCCATCCACTGATCGTCCCGGGACGATACCTCGATCGGCCTGGACGATCCCTACAGGAAAACACTTAGAGCAATTCTGGCAAAATCTGGAACTGAAAATACACTGATCGTCCCAGGACGATCCAAAATTGTCCTGGACGATACTGGAGCAGTTTGAAATATTACAATCTCCCCAACTCAGAAAAATGTCGTCCTCGACATTATCCAATCCAAACGCAGTCAAAACAAGTACGGGTACGACCGTCTCATATCAGACTCCTTTTCCCAAGTTGCTTCTCGTGCAGTCCGGTGCTTCCACTGGACTTTAACCATCGGAATCTCTTTATTTCTTAACTTCCGGACGTCGTACGCTAAAATAAGCTCTGGCTCTTCCTTATACGCCAGATTCTCCTGAATCTCAACCTCCTCAGCTGATATCTTCTTCCCAGAGTCGGATACCCACTTCCTCAGAGTGGATACATGAAACACATTATGCACATCAGGCATAGAATCAGAAAGTAATAACTTGTAAGCAGCTTTTCCAATTCTTTCCAAAATCTCAAATGGTCCAACATACCTTGGACTAAGCTTGCTTACCTGACCAAATCTGCTCACACCTTTCATCGGGCTGACTTTGACATACACAAAGTCACCAACCTGAAACTCAACAAATCTGTGCTTCTGATTGTAATACTTCTGCTGTCGATCTTGAGCGGCTTTCAATCTCTCTTTTATCAAACTGATCTTCTGAGCAGTTTCATCAGCAAAAGTGGCCCCCAAAGCCTGCCTATCTCCGACCTCCGTTAGAGTCAAAGGAGTACGACACTTCCTGCCATACAAAGCCTCGTACGGTGCCATACCGATACTGGACTGAAAACTGTTGTTATAAGCAAACTCAATCAGCGGGATATGATCTTCCCAGCTTCCGCTAAAGTCCAGAACACAAAGTCTCAACAGATCTTCCAGTACCTGAATAGTCCTCTCAGACTGTCCGTCGGTCTGAGGGTGAAAGGCTGTACTGAAATGCAATTTCGTACCCAAGCCTTGCTGAATGCCCTTCCAAAGTCTGGAAGTAAAGCGTCCATCTCGATCAGATACAATCACGCGAGGCACACCGTGCAATCTGACTATCTCTTTCACATAAATCTGTGCCAAGCGTTCAACTGAATCCGTCTGTCTGATCGGAAGAAAATGGGCTGACTTCGTCAATCGATCCACAACTACCCAAATGGCATCATGTCCTTGTCGTGATCGAGAAAAACCCATCGCAAAATCCATCGTTACCTCCTCCCATTTCCACTCAGGGATAGGCAACGACTGCAACAGTCCACCTGGTCGCTGATGCTCTGCCTTCACCAACTGACAGGCTTCGCATCTCGACACAAACTCTGCTACATCCTTCTTCATCCCAGGCCACCAAAACAAAAGCTTCATATCAGCGTACATCTTACCACTGCCTGGATGAACAGTGTAGCCTGAATGATGAGATTCATACAGAATCTCCTGCCTCAAATCTCCAAACACAGGTACCCACAACCTGTTCTTACAGAAAATAGCACCAGAATCAGAAATTCGAAGTTCAGGAGTCTTACCAGATCCAATCTGAGCTATCAACTTCGAATAATCAGAATCTGACTTCTGGGCTTCTTGAATCCTTGCTTCCAAAGAAGACTGAATACTCATCTGAGTCAATTCCAAATCACTGGAGGAAATCACCTCCAACTGCAATCTTTCCAAATCACGAATCAAAAAGTCATCACAGGTAAGCCGAATACCTGATAATCCAGAAGACTTCCTGCTCAAAGCATCTGCTACCACATTCGCCTTCCCAGGCTGATACTGAATAGTCAGGTCATAATCCTTGATCAACTCGAGCCACCTCCTCTGTCTCAGATTCAAATCCTTCTGAGTAAAAATGTACTTCAGGCTCTTATGATCAGTAAACATCTCACATGTGACGCCATACAGGTAATGACGCCAAATCTTCAAAGCAAAAACAACTGCAGCTAACTCCAGATTATGCGTCGGGTAATTCTTCTCATGTGGTTTTAACTGTCTCGAAGCATAAGCAATTACCTGACCATGCTGCATCAGGACACATCCTAGTCCTTTCAGTGAAGCATCACTGAACACCTGAAAACCTTCCATACCTGACGGAAGCGCCAACACTGGAGCTGAAGTCAAACACTCCTTCAGTCTCTGAAAACTAGCTTCACACTCCGGTGTCCAAACAAAAGGTACTGACTTCTGAGTCAGTCTCGTCAGAGGAGTCGAAATCTGTGAAAATCCTTTCACAAACTTCCTGTAATACCCGGCCATGCCCAAGAAACTACGTACCTCAAATACCGTAGTCGGCCTTGGCCAATCAGCAACCGCCTGAATCTTCTGGGGATCTACAGAAATACCTTCTCCAGAAAAGAAATGCTCTTCAGCCAGAATTCACATTTGGAGAACTTGGCATACAGCTGATGCCTCCTCAGAGTCTCCAACACAATCCTCAAATGTCTGGCATGTTCATCCTCAGAAGCAGAATATACCAGAATATCGTCGATAAAGACGATCACAAACTGATCCAAATACTCCCTGAATACTCGGTTCATCAGATCCATGAAAATAGCAGGCGCATTGGTTACCCCAAAAGGCATAACCAAGAACTCGTAGTGCCCGTACCGAGTACTGAAAGCAGTCTTCACCACATCAGATTCCTTCACCTTCACCTGATAGTATCCGGATCGCAAATCAATCTTCGAAAACACCGAAGATCCGAAAAGCTGATCAAACAAGTCGTCTATCCGAGGCAAAGGATACTTGTTCTTGATCGTGGCCTTGTTCAAATCTCTGTAATCAATACACATACGGAGTGTACCGTCCTTCTTCTTCACAAACAGAACAGGTGCTCCCCAAGGAGAAACACTAGGACGTACAAACCCTCTGTCAACCAACTCCTGAAGCTGAACTTTCAACTCAGAAAGTTCTTTCGGTGCCATCCTGTACGGAGCTTTCGATATAGGAGCTGTACCCGGAAAAACATCGATCGAGAATTCCACATCTCTATCCGGAGGTAAACCAACCAACTCCTCAGGAAAAACATCAACAAACTCCCGTACCACTGGGATCTCAGAAACAGAACCAACCTCTAGGTTCAGATCCCGCACCGAAGCCAAAAATACTGGATATCATTTCTTCCACATTCTGCTTACCTCCAACGCAGAAATCAGACTGGAGAGAACACCTCGTAATCCCTGAAATACAACTCTCTCTCCAGCCACAAGCAAACTCACTTGCTTCTTCAGACAGTCAATCTGAGCCTCATACTGACTCAGCCAATCCATTCCCAGAATTACATCATACGAAGAAATCGGCAATCGAATCAAACTCGATTTCCACTTCTTGCCAGAAATCTCGATCTCACACAAACAAAATTGTCGAGCAATCAATGGATTCCCAGCCGGTAAAATCACAGACAAAGAAACCGGTAAAACCATCGAATCCAAATGTAAAAGCTCAAAACAATGCTCGGACAGAAAAGAATGACTCGCTCCAGAGTCAAACAAAACACGACAGGGCTGATCAGAAATGTAAACCGTACCTGTCACAACATCCGGAGCATCTCGAGCCTCCTGCTGACTCAAGCTGTAAACTCGTGGCTGAACTGGAACAGGAGCTGAAGCAACAGAACTACTCTGCTCCCTCTGAATCGTAGGTGGTCTCCGTGGTGCAGAACTAGAACCACCACCTCTACCAGCAAATCCCTCAGGGCGTGGAGGAACAGTCCTCGGTCTTCCTGCTGCTGAATCAACAGGTCTGACGAAGCCCTCAGATCGCTGCTCAAATCCCATCTGTGGATATTCTGCAATCCTATGTCCCGGCTGACCACATCTGAAACAAAGACCAGCTATCCTGTAGCACTGGCCATGGTGTCGCCGTCCACAACTCTGGCACACAGGTGCCGAACTGACAGATCCAGAACCAGTCGTACTGGTAGCAGTACCAGACGATCCTCCGCTCCTCCTGGATTCTCCAGATCCAGATCCAGAAACAAATCTCCTCTTCCCAGAGGAACCACTGCCAGAAGTATCTCCTCCAAATCTCTTCCTACTCGCAGACCACCGCTGCTGAGTAGTCGTCATATCATTCTCAATCAGACGAGCTCGCTCCACAAGCTCAGAGAAATCAGTAATCCGGAACGGTATCAGAGGCTGCCTCAAAGTGTCTCGTAAGCCTTTCAGAAATCGGTAACACCTCTCAGCAGAAGTGCTAACCAGCTGCGGAGCGTACCTGGCTAAAGCAGTAAACTCAGCCTCGTACTGCATCACCGTCTTGCTCCCCTGAACCAGCCTCAGAAAACTCTCCTGCATCTGCTGTCGTGCAGAAGGGGGAACAAACCAGTCTCTGAACACCTCAGTGAACTCTTCCCAAGTGATCAAAGAGTTCAATCTGCCCTGAAATCTGGCTGCCTGCTGGCCATCTCACCAGTGCTCAGCCTCTCCATCTAACAGAAAAACAGCCAACGGAACCTTCCTGTCTGCAGGACACTGCATCCCGTCAAAAGTCTTCTCCAATCTCCTCAGCCACTCCTCGGCTGCTCCGGGCTCAACAGCGCCCTCAAATCTCGGAGGCTTCAACCTCAAAAATAACTGCAGGTGTCGATCAATGTCCTCAGATCTAACAGTAGAAGCTCTGCTCTCTGAGTCTCGCTCATCATCTGAGCAACAAGTGAAGCAAACTGGGACAGTGTGTCAGCACCGACCACTAGGGCTGTACTCCCCACTGGTGCTGCCTGATCGTCACTCTGACCGTCTGTCATGTCTGGGTCTGGCTGATCCATACAGAAAAATCCAGAAAATCCGGAAAACTATCACAAAAACAACACAAAAACAACACAATAAAAAGCCAAACGACCCAAAACTACCTCCCAGACAGACTCACTGATCACTTCCTAGAGCTCTGTTTTACAATCCAACCTGTTTTCAAAACCAGTGCTCTGATACCACAAAAGCTTGTCACGACCCGACCCGACGGGGACGGATCCCGCCCGAGCCGGATCGCGGCGAGCAGCGCAGCTAAACTTGCTTATCCAGGATCTGGCTTTGGATTAGGTTACTGAACTGATCTTCCAAATTCTTAACTCAACAAACACACACAGAACAACAGAGCTACTAAAAACATCAAATGCAGCGGAACAAAACATCTATCTTTTCATTTCCTCAAAAATAATCATCTACAGAACAGCACATGGCTTTCAACAGAAAGAAAGACAGAACAGGAAAGCCATGACTGTACAAAAATCAAAAAGTACAAAAGTACCTAATCGGATCAGACTCTGAAACTAATCCTGGACCTCCTTGCCCTTCCCAGAACCTGAAAACCACCAGAAAGAAAGGGTGAGCTCAACAGCTCAGCAAAGCAACAAACCACCAATCAAAATTCTCAGAAACCAAAACCAAATTCATCAGACAGAAATCAGATCAGAAATCGGAACAGAATCGGAAATCAGAACTTATACGGACAGATATCAAATACGAATCGGAGTCGTACAGATTATATCAGAACAGAACAAGTCAACAGAGTCAGAATTAGAAATCAGAATCGTACGGATCATATCATATCATAATCACAATTTCGTACATAACAGAACAGATACAGAAAACAGAACAGATACATATAGCTAAATGCCCTGACACTGACGGAATCTCTACGGATTCCGGCCCCTTATGCCTCCCTTCCCAGACACTGACTGAATCTCATAGGATCCAGGCCCCTTATGTCTCCCTTTGTGCTCACGGCACCAAAACAGATGTGCTTATAGCACCAGAACAGAATTCATCGGATCCGGAACGAAACAGATATCAAAATGTATATTGAGCTCATTTCAGAAATTCCCATTTCACTAACTGAATCTCATAGGATTCAGGCCCCTTATAACTCCCTTTTTATAGCTTATACACATAGCGTTCCAATTCAGAAGAAATTCGGACATTTCAGAAATTACCCAAAAATCGGGCAGCACAACGGCAGTATACAGAATTTACACAAAAATTCCTGCAAAGAAAATTTACCGAATTCGCACAGAACATAGATAATCACATTCCAGAACATTTATTCTACGGCACAGAGAATTTACGATTTCACAGAAAATTCCGGTCGACTAAAAACACAGTCGAATCAAAAACACCCGGACGAAAATCTTCAAAATATAGTCAAAACGTGCACACCCGGCACGGCAACGATATACAGAAACTTACGCGGTAAAAACTGAATCAATCAAAAGTTACGGACGAAAAATCGTAACGAAAACGAAATCCGGACAGAAAAATACCGCCAACCGCGACGGAACTGAAAATTTAGAAAGACGGAATGTGCCTTACCTCGAGCACAGCAAAATCCTCAACAGTCACTTCGCTCGAAAACGGCTCCGCGTCTTCCCGAAATCAACTTTTCCAAATTTTCTCTTTTTCTCTCTCCTCAGAGCTGAAATCAGATATTTTTATTTTAAATTTTTTTCTCTCTCTTCAAATGAGCTGATTTGCCTTAAATTCTCTTCAGATCGGCCTGGCCGATCGTCCAGATCGTCCTGGACGATCAGACCAAATTCCCATCGTCCTGGGACGATTTTTCAGGACGATGTTTACTATTCATAGGCGATAAAAACCCCTACTCACTGACTTGTGCCATCCACTGATCGTCCCGGGACGATACCTCGATCGGCCTGGACGATCCCTACAGGAAAACACTTAGAGCAATTCTGGCAAAATCTGGAACTGAAAATACACTGATCGTCCCAGGACGATCCAAAATCGTTCTGGACGATACTGGAGCAGTTTGAAATATTACAATATGCTTTTACTTTATTAGCTCAAAACTAGAGAATTAGCTAGGCATGAAAAATAGAACAAGTAAACTCATTTTTAGTTCATTCATTAAAGGAAGAGATATAAGGGAAGTAATAAGAAAATTATCACCCAAAAGGATTAAGTGATCTTCTCAACACTCCTTTCTTCAAAAATAGAGTTTCTCTCATAAGATAGGCTAAGATCTCCCAATACAAGTATCTTGCACCTCCCTGGCTAGTCTCTTAAAATTTACTCTATGGGTTAGGATTTCATAGAGACCTTTATGGCCCTGGCCCGTAAATGGACCTTTATGAGCCTCTAAAATGTCTTTCAGGCCATGACCAATGGCCCAGTTAGTCCTATACATATGACCTGCGATCAGGAACAGAATCGCAATAGCTAAATGATGGTGTGCAATATCACTCAGCCAAAGACCCCCTGTTATTGGATCTAATCCTCCACGAAAACTCAGAAAATCCGCATATTTTGCCCAATTCAAGGTGAAAAAGGGTGCCCAGGGGACCTATCCTATTGCCCAGTTAATACCGATTAGATTCGACGGATTTTCCTATTACTATAAATTTCATTGTTTGGATTTATTATGACATAAATAATAGGAGCCCAAGGAACCTATCCTATTGCCAAAGCATTTCCGAGGATAATGAAAAAATGATTTTTTTGCAACCTAGCTTCTTTCTATTTAGATTCTGAATGGCGAAGTGCCCATATACTTTAATCGAAAATGAAAAAATCTAATATAGAATCTAAATAGCTAAATAGAATATAGAAATCTATATTTACTTTCTTTTATCTTTTATTTTCTTTTTTTATTAAGTTATTAAGAATTATGAATGATTTGAATTTTAGACTTCATAAGATTCATCGAAATAGCTTTATTAGTTCTATGCTATATGGTATCTGTAGTATTTATCCTTATGAGATACCGTAGAAAATGTGGGGTATCAAAGAAACACACTAATAATTACAAATTTTTGCTCAAGTGATAGAACTCTCTAAACAACAGAACTTAAAAACGATTAATAGTAAGTACATGAACGAGTTAAGGTGTCATGGCACTTGATTAGGTGGTACCACGATAGTATAAAATGAACTAGCACCTCAGTTCTTTAATGCCTGCTTCGCTATCGCGCTGGCTGACCTGGTACGATAATGGGTAAATCGATGTGTCTTTTAGCTGAGTCAACGCAACTTTTCATCTTCATAACTACTCCACTTTGGCACTCTAGAATTTAAGCACTATGATGCTTAAATGTGACTTTTGATGTTGAGGTGTTACAAGGCATAGCTTTCCGTAGCTCATTTTCTCAAGGCTCCAATGTTGCGGTGTTGAATATGGGCACAATGACGCTAACCTTAAAGTCATTGCGGTGCTCTCGAAAATAGAAAAATTTGTGTTGTAATGTTTGAATTAGGCACCTGGGCATTGACAATTATAATATTGTGAAGACTTTGTCTGATGGCATTGCGGTGTTGTTTAAAACTTGTAGTTTTTTTGCCTTTTTTTATATTTTCTAAAAAATACAACTAAAATAGTTTTTTTTTAATTTAAACACAAGAAATATTATATAATTTATACTTAATAAATTCTCCTCTTAAACTCTTATTTGTCTTCACGCAATGATAAAAATCACCCATTGATCTCTTAATAGCCGAAGTAAAAAATTGATGATTTAAAATTACTAACATATAAGATAACATATCATAATCTAGAAGTAATTTGAAATAAATAAAGTAGTAATTTTAATTTAAAAAATTATAATAATTATCCCCACCCCTGCTTTTGCTTGTATTGAATCTATCACTATGTATCTAAGTGTAAAATTGACTTTTGAATTCAAAAATAAAAAATATAACTTAGAGATTAGTTAGGCTTGTAGATAAATTAGAAGTTCATTAGAGTACTATTAGGTGTACTAGCTCACTTTCATTGTCCTTTTTTATTTAAGTATTAGGATGCATTTGAACTTAAGCTTCAATCGATATAAATTTTTGAATGTACTTATATTTCTCCTTTTCACATATATCTTTAGAATTTTTCTTAAATTTCATAATGTCATACTTTATAGTGTACATATTAAATAATTTTGAATATAACCTTGCTTCACCCAAAATTTTCACACGACGGCGGGGGGAGGGCGAGAGAGAGAATTTAGCCTTGTTTCAGCTAAATTTTATATTCATATTAAATTAATAAATTTTAATGCTTACATGTATTATGAAAAATCAATACACTCAATGAAGATATGCTTGCAAATTCCATTCGAGTTTTTTTTTTTTTTTTTTTTTTTTTTGAAATTTCTAGCAGGAAGCATCCGACGCTGGCTTTTCTAAATTTCAGAGGGGGGTGGGGACACGTGCCCCCTAGCACCAATCTACTTAGTCTTAGCTCAAAAGGAAATCACTAGTCTACAAATGAACTCATCACAAGCAAATAACTACATTTTATGGACTCATCCCAAGTAGGTGAGTACAAACTATCAAGTCAACCTCAAGGGCTCTTCAAAAGGACGACATCATTCATATGGGAAACTATTAATCAACTATTTGGATATTTGTCCATCTATGCATGCCAAACTAGTGACATCCTCAGTTGTTCAACAAATGATTTATGCAAGTTTGACATTATAATTAAGTTACATAATGCCTATACTTTTTTTTATTTTTTGTACGACCACAAATGCATCCAATTATGTAATTCTCAAACCCCAAAACAAATAAATAAATAAAGATAAATGAAAAGTCAAGAGATTTGCTCAATTTTTTATATGCAAACTCACTTTATAAAATTATCATAGCTTCACTATAGAATTCTTTCTTTGTTTATCTATTTATATTGCCTACCGTCATAATAAGTTAGAAAATTTTGCATTGAGTTTCTTTATGCATTACTTATTACACTTAAATGGAATGTGTATTATACTGATTAAATTGAGTGAGTTTTGATATGAAAATATATTTGTTGGGAGATATGAGGAGCTAAAATCTTTTGAGATTCTATCTAAGACTGAAAATATGAATATAAAAATATTTATAATTCTATCTTTTTAGAGTCATAAGAGGCCAAAACCTTAGATTCTGCCTAAAAGAGGGAGAATTCCATTGGGAGCCATAAAAAGCTAGAAACTTGGTTTCTGTCTAAAAGAGAGGAAAATCTGTTGTGAATCAAATCAAAGGATTGTATGAACTAAGGAAAGAAGTTCTTCATAATACTTATTTAAAGTAAAAGTTGAGATTATGAAATTTGAGTAGTTCAAAAGTGAGTATATTCCCAAAGATCAAAACTAATTAACATACTATCTAACATGGAAAATCATGATGGAAGACCTATTTTTAAAACAAACTTGCATAACAATCACAGAGAAGAGATTATGGAAGTCAATTGACCATCAAGGCTTAGTTAAACATATCCATTAATTGAATATTGAAGTCGGTTAATATTATGGAATTTATGAAAGATTTAAGGGGACTTAAAATCAAGGCGATTCAATATCTACTCATTGATGTTGAATTTTTTTGAAGGTCGATATCTGCAACCTACTTAAGATGCGTAAGGGAATCTAAAGTAATCAGTATTCTAAAAGAAGTTCACTTTGGTTCGGTGTGACAATTTTAGATGAAGAAGTTTGGCAAATATACTTTTGAGACATGAGTATTTATGGCCAATACTTGGAAAAGCTGTAGAGAAATTTTCGAAGAGGTTCCTCAAATACCAAAAGTCTATATCCATACAATTTCAAGTTCATGGTCATTTGTTGTTTGAGCCATAGATCTAATTGATCTATTTCCTCTTGCTAAGTAATAGAAGTACATTCTAGTCACAATTGACTACTTCAAAAAATAGAATAAAACAAAGACACTAAAAAAAATCATGGTGAAGTTGTGTGCAAGTTCATATAGACCAAACATCATTTATGAGCATATTCTTCTCATGGTGATTATTATTAATAATGGGCCATAGTTTTCAGATAAGAAGGACAAAGAATTTCGACAAACCTAGGAAATTTGATAAATTTTATCTCGATCCATTATCCTAAGATGAATGGAAAAGTTGAAGCGTCGAAAAAAGTAGTACTAAATTTGTTGAAGAAGAAGGAAAAGTGCACATGCAAATGGGCTTAATTAATACTCTTAATTCTCTAGGCACTAAAGACTAGTACTCCATTAACAGCGACTTGATAGGTGCCCTTTGCACTTTCAAATGAGGCTGAGGCAATCTTACCAGTTGAGTACAACTTATATAGCTAGAGAGTACTAAATGTTTCAAACATTGAAGAATTAGAACTAAATGAATGGAGGAGGATCAATGAAAACGGTTGAAGGAAGTAACTCCAGGAAAGTAGTGAAAGTTGGGTTCAAGCCAACTCAGCCAAGTTCCAAGCTAGATTAGCCTAATTTAAATTCGATTCAAGTTAAATCAACTCGATCTATTGGGTCTTAGCTCAAAAGGAAAGCACTAGTCTACAAATGAACTCATCCCGAGCAATTAACTACATTTTATGGACTCGTCCCAAGCGGTGAGTACAAACTAGCAAGTCAACATCAACACCTCTCTTCAAGAGGACGACATCATTCATATGGGAAACTATTAATCAACTATTTGGATATTTGTTCATCTATGCATGCCAAGCTAGTGACTTCTTAGTTGTTCAACTAACAATTTATTCAAGTTTGACATTATAATTGAGTTACATAATACTTGTAATTTTTTATTTTTTGTACTATCATAAATGCAGCCAATTATGTAATGCTTAAACCCCAAACAAAATCTATGGTCAAGAGATTGGTTCAATTTTTTATATGCAAGCTCACTTTATAAAATTCTCATAGCTTCACTATAGAATTCTTTCTTTCTTTATCTATTTCTATGATCTCTTTTCACTCAATATTCTTGTTGTGTCCTAGAGTATTCATGGCGGTAGAGAAATATAAAATTTAATGTTTTAGCTTTGTACGAAGATCCAGCATGCAATCAGATAAAAAGAGAAGGTGCAACATTTACAGGAGACACCAAGATTTTTTTATGGAAAAGCCAAAAAAAAGGGAAAAAAACCATGAGGCCTAGCCCAGTTTGATTGAATTCACTAGTATTTGTAGTTGATTACAAATGAGGTCATTCCTTAGGGGGAAGGCCTTGGCTTGATGTACATCATATGTAGTACAATATATGGTGGGATTTGGGAATATAAAGAATCATTGTTGACGTGTTTGTTTGGTCAGAATGACCATAGTCTGGGGACGGATGTCAGAAAGACAATAGTCGGTGGGCAACATAAGTCAGAAGAATTATAGTCAGCTGGCGACGGTGGTCATAAAGATCGTTGTCTGACGACAAAGGTTGGAAGGACTGTAGTCGTTGGGTGACAAGAGAGCTCTCTTTCTTCTCTTCCTTTTCTTCATTCTATTCTTGCTTCCTTACTTAATTCCAGCGTCAGTTGGTGATCAGGCAGAAGTACAACGTCGGTCGAATGCCGGGTGGAAGTCCGACGGTGGTCTAGGAGTCTCTTCCTTCTATTCTTTTCTTGCATGGGCCTCTTTCTTCCCCTCTTTTGGCCTCCTCCTCTATGCAAAATGAGGAGTCTATTTATATTTTTTTTAGAGTGGCATGAACAGTAAATAGGAGGAAAATCAAGGATAAATTGTAAATGGTTTGAATGGACGAACGATGTTGAATCCCTTCATCATAGATCGTTTATTAGGCATTTGAGTGTCTTAATGATATCAAAATTCAGCGATCTTGGGCTCATTGGATTCGTCTCGTCGAGCCACTCGATTCGACTATAAGCATGTTATGTTTTAAAACTGTTTGGTAATCCAAATTATGGATTAAACCTTCCAAATGTGCTTCGGGTCTTTGATTTAGATTCATTTGGGCTTGGATTGAGTTGAATTTGGTGTCGTTGGGTTTGTATTTCCGAGACGTTCAGTTCGATTATAAGTTTGCTGAAATCGGAGTTCATATGGTCTCCGATTTAATTTTTGAAGTTTTCAATCTTGATTTTGCTCTGAGATTGGTGCCAATCAAGGTAAATTTTTTCTTATTATATATCAATTCTCATTATAATTTGGTTTTATCTACAGGCAAATCTAAATTCAACAATTAACACCTAATTTTAAGTCCAGAAGAGCGCCTAATTATGTTTCAACATTGTTGAAATTTATTATGAGTCATTCCTCAGGGAGAGAAATATTTTGAGAGGAATGACACATGAAGAAAAAGAGATGTTTCATAGTGAGTGCAACAATTTGATGAATATACCACCTTAGAATATTCATGATCAAACAAGACATAGACAACAATAGAAATCGGTTGCACTTCTTATTAGTCAATTAATATATAGGGCTGCAAACGAGTCAAGTCGAGTTCGAGACAGGTCTAACTAGAGCTCAACTCGCGAGCAAAATTTCGACCTCGAATTTGAGTTGAGCTCAAATGGTGCGCTAAAACCGAGCTCGTTGTGCGGCTCGATTCTACGGTTCGAGCTCCGATTTAATGTCCATGGACCGTTGCCCACCCTCGCCTTCTGCGATTACGCCTTCGCAATTAAGCTCGCCTACCGCGTCCAAACCCACCAACCTCATCCAAGCCCACTTTCCATGTCCAAGCCCTTCCCGCAATTTCATCCGTGTCCAAGCTACGTCGTTATTCCACCTTCAGTAATTCCGCTCACTCTAACCGCTCGCCGTGTAACCGAGCAGAGTAAGGATCGAAATCTTGCTCGATAATCCAAGGAGTTCAAAATTCTGCTTGAGCTCGAAACTTGATAAACTCGACTCACGGGCTTATTAATGAATCGAGTTAGAGCCGGTTTGCAAGTCGGCTTGACTCAGTTGAACCTCTAATTGTATATAAAAGGGGCTAACAGCCCTATGTGATGATCACGAGGACAAAGTGGCACAACTCAAACATGTTAAACCGATTCTGTCCCAACAGAGCATCACTAATTCGACTGGTTTAAGCCTTCAACGGCTCTACTCAAATTTTCAGAGGGTACAGATGGTTAACTAAATGAAATTAAGCTCCAAAACATTGCTTAATTCAAACAAAATCAAGCTGAATTCCAATTTGATCTTCTGGAATACTACTCAATGCATCATTGCAGAATTTCCGCCAAATCAACTACGAGGAAAAGTATTTTGAACATCTAAATCCGCGGCTATTTACAAGATTTTTTTTAAAAAGTAATCATGTAAGAAGTAAAAAAAAAAACATGTCATCTTCCTCTTGGCCAAATGATAAAGAGTCCGATGACAGAACCTCTGATCTATCTCCAAAACGACCGTTGGAGATTCCTAACGCCCTAAAAAATTCGAATTCCTATGCATCAAAAGAATTTCCATGGCTTGCAGTCAAGTTTGGCGCAAGTAGGACCCCACGAGCTCCTGCACTCGCCGTCGACACCGTCACAGCAGCGGCACATCAACCCCAGCAACTGGAGCTCTTTAACGTACCCTGTTTCAGACAAAAGAAAATCCTTTAAATCACTCTATCCTATCAGAAAAAGAAAAAACACAAATAGAAAGCCATAACTACAAGACAGAAAACTTACCCTCCTGCTGAACTGAGGAAACTGGCCTGGCCTCTGCCTGCTTAGGAAAGAAATGGGTGTTCGTGATGACCAAAAGAAGAAGAAGAGGCCACCTAACTCTGTTAGAGTCCATGTTTGATTTGTGCTTTGCTTCTTTCGTTTGTGGTGCTGAGACTTAACTTTATGGGATGTATATATATATATATATATATATATATATATATATATATATACAAAGTTGGATGGCTTCTGGAAGTTGACCAACTTTGAGGATTCGGTGACAAAGGAAGAATGTTATGTTGGGTCCAGAAGGTTTTTTTTAACCGTTGGATCTTTGGTTAGATCTTTGAATTTTTGCTTTCCCAGATAGGCTTCTAGATTCGATGGAGCAGCACGCGCTTCTCAGTTGTCATCAGTTAAGCTGAAATTTTAAGAGGAGAAGCTTCTCCTCGTCTAACTGGGCACACATCAGATAAGAAAGAGAGCAATTTACGTGTTCGTTCACATTTAATTAATTAGGTTTTATTTGGGACAATTTTTTACTGTTATTTAAAACATTTAAAACAAATTTTTAATACTAAATTTTTAATTTGTGTACCAGAAAACAGCTTTAAGAAGTAATAAGAAAACAGCCCCAAATGAAGCATTAGAGCTTGATGAAGAAGCTCTACTTGTGTCAAACAGAAAGCAATTGACAAGTTGTTATAGAAAGCAGCTTCTCCGATCTGAATATTTTTTTTTTTAACAGTAATCAAATATAAATTGTAATTGCAATCTGAAAATAAAATGATAAAAAAATTATCTCAAATGAAATTTTACTGTGGTTCTACCTGTGGCAAACCTATTGCGATAAGATTGATTTAATTCCATTGACTTGCCCAAAGGTATCACGAACAAAATCTTCTAATTTGATTTGTAATTTTTTTATCATAATTGGATAGAAAAGAAGAAATTATGCACCATTTTCTTTAGCTTGAGTGCAATAGAACGTTTTTTTTTTTTTTTGTGAAGGAATAACAAATATTGATATTTTATGAGAGAAGGATTATGGTTCTTGTTGCGTCCTGGAGTATTCACGGCGGTAGAGAAATGTATAGTTTAACTTCTTAGCATTATACGAAGATCTAGCACACAAGCAGATAAGAGAGAGAGAGTGGCATTCATAAGAGACAAAAGAGTTTTTACGTGGAAACCCCTTAAAAAGGGGGAAAAACCACGAGGCATATCTCAGTTTGAATGAATCCACTAGTATTTGCAGTCGATTACAAATAAGCCTTTTCTTAGGGAGAAGGCATTGTCTTGATGTTACAAATGTATGTCATATAGAGCGCATTACATGGTGGGAGTTACAATAATCAACATAGACTAGTTGATAGGATAAGGTCGGAAAGATCATTGTCTAGTGATGGAGGTCGGAAGAACCATAATAGGCGACGGAGGTTAGAAGGATCGTAGTCAGCAGGAGACAGGGATCCGGAAGACTGTTGTTGGTAGGAGACCGGGGTCAGAAATATCATTGTCTGGCGATGTAGGTCGGAAGGATCATAGTAGGCAACGGAGGTCGAAAGGATCGTAGTCGGCAAAAGACAGTTGTCCGAAAGACCGTAATTAGCAAGAGACCAGGATCAGAAAGGCTGTTGTAGTAGAGCTATACTCTAGTAGAACATGAGGCATCATGTGGTGGCCTAATAAAAGTTCAGGCCTCAAGTGGTGGTCCGACAAAAGTTCATGCCTCAAGTGGTGGTCCGGTTAGAAGTCCAGGCATTAGGTGGTGGTTCAGTGGAAGTTCGGACATCATGTGCTGGTCTGGCGGAAGTCCGGGCCTCATGTGGTGGTACGGAGGAGCAACGACAACTGGAGGTGGTCCGGCAGAGCTCAAAGCCTTAAGTGGTGGTCCAGTGGAGCAATGACGTCAGACGGTGGTCCACCGGAGGTGAGGGCCTCAGGTTGTGGTCCGACAAAAGCCCAGGCCTTAAGTGGTGGTCCGGCGGAGCAAAGACGTCAGGCGGTGGTCCGGTGGAGGTGAGAGCCTCAAGTTGTGGTCCGGCGGAGGTGAGGGCCTTAAGTAGTGGTCCGGCGGAGGTGAGGGCCTCAAGTGGTGGTCCGGCGGAGCAACAACGTCAGGCGGTGGTCCAACAGAGGTGAGGGCCTCATATGGTGCTCTGGCAGAACTCTAGCGATTATTGAGGAGGAGCTCCTTCTTTCTATTTATTCTTCTCTTCTTGCTTCGGTCCCCTCTCAAGAGAAATGAATGATCTATTTATAGATTTCCTGGAGTGGCATGACCCATAAATAGATTAGAGATCAAGGGTAAATGGGGAGTGGTTGGATGGATGACCGATGTTGAATCCTTTGATCATGAACCGTTTGAGGGACATTTGAATGTCTTAATGATATTGGAATTCGGCGATCTTGGGCTCGTTGGATTCGTCTCGTCGAGCCACTCGATTAGACTATAAGCATGTATTGTTTGGAAACCGTTTGGTAATCTAATTTGTGGTTTGAACCTTCCAACAGCGCTTCGGGTCTTTGATTTGTACTCATTGGGGCTTATATTGAGTCGAATTTGGTGTCGTAAAGTTCTTATTTCCGAGACGCTCAGTTCGACTATAAATTTGCTGAAATCAGAGTTCGGATGGCTCCAATTTTAATTTCGGAAGTTTCCAACTTGATTTTGCCTCGAGATTTGTGCCCGATCAAGATAATTTTTCAACGACATACCAGTTCTGATAAGTCAAAAATGCATAAAATAAAAATTCAAATATGAGCTGCCTTGAAACATATTTTATGAGAGAAGGTTATTTCATGTTGGAGCTTTTGAGCATGCCTTATTGCCTGTATTGTTCGATTCATATGAATTATCGATATGTGATACTTGGTATGGTGGTTCCATTCCTGCCTGGATGAACTTAGTTTGGCTGATTTATTCCTTCTTTTTGTGGGCAAGGATTAGATCTTCTGTTCTTTGTGGCTCAACTGAGTAGTTCTGGTTTCATTTTTCTTCATGAATTGCTTTTAGAACGGATGGGCTACATTTATTTATATGTCGAGGTTGGAGCCAATGATCTATTATACTGTTTTTCTCAGGGCTCAATTGGGCAGTTATTATAAAAATCTAAATTTTCAATCATCGAGGTATTATTTACTTTAGCTTAATGGCTTCCTAAATGCCTTTTATATACATCTTGGGAGTGCTCCCATATGAGCACAATTAACTTTAGAGTTTCTAATAAAAGTTTAATCGTTGCTTCAAAAGGTCATTCGATGTCTACGAGTTCAGCTTCATTCTACTTAACAAATGTCACAATCCCCCACTTAAATAATTAACATCCTCATTTGCATCATTAGCTTAGAATCATCTGTCAAATAGATAGGATTATAAAGTTGATCACCCCTATATGTTCAAGTGGTGGCTCCTATCATATAACACTTAATTATGAAAATGAGTGAAATAAGGTATCCTAGCATAATGCATGCATATGTTTTTTGTATTCGACATAAAACTAAAAACTCCACCATTTGGAAGCATCATCTTTGACTAAGTACTATCAACAACCAACTGTAAATTTATCATGTGAACTGCATCCATTACTACCCAATACTTCATTTATTCCCTTTTAGCACTTATAACACCTCTCATGAAGTTGATGGTGTGAGGAAAGTGACAGTAGGGTGGAAGGGGGGAGAGAAAGAGGAGGGAGGGAGGAAGAAGAAGAAGACAAAGGGATTGTGCTTAATGAAGAAGCCTAGGGTGAAACCCCTCAAAAAAAAAAAAAAAAAACATAACTCTTAAACCTCGAGGTGTCTTTTGATGAAATGGTTAGAATTTCAATAAGAAACTCTAAAGTTAAGCATATTTGTGCGACAGCAATCATAGGATGAGTGATTTTCTGGGAAGTTACACCAAAGGGACAACACTGTGGTTCATTAGTCCAAAACGAACAATACGTCGATAGCTTAGATCGAGTTTATGCTATTACAAAATAATATCAGAGCAATACACTATGCCGAAAGATGTCATCTTTACCATTAGAATCCTATCTGTCTTGTCGATTATTCTGGGATAAGAAAACTGACGAGGATATTAGTTATCTAAGTAGGGGAGATTCTAAAACCTTTTATGAAAATAAAGGTAAACTCTTAAACATCGAGACACATTTTTTTGCAGTGGTTGAAAATTTTGAAGAAACTCTAAAATTAAGTATGCTCATACAAGAGTAGTCCTAAGATGGGTGACTTCTTGTGAAGTTGCATCAAGAGGACAAAATCATAAGGCTATTAGACCAAAATGTATAATTTCTCGATGGTTAAGAGTTTGGATTGTTACAAATTATAATAGAGCAATAATATCACATGTCATTGTGACTCTTGTTTATAATCCAGACATTTATTTGTATATAACTATGATTAGATTTTTCAAACATCCTACACCATAAAGGTAAACACCAACCCAAAAAAATTTAATGATTTTCTGGAGTTATCATTTTGAGGGCTCATTGGCCTAACTAGTCAATATTTAATGTAGTGTACCGACCTACATACCATTGCATACATGCATATACTTTTTTTGCTTTTGATAAGCAAGTTTTCACGTGTGTTATAAAGTCAATATGGCAAGTTAGAAATTTTATAACTAACATGATTTGTGAAAATGCTATATATTGCATTTAACATAATTAACATGCAAGAATTAAATTTTCTACCATATGAATTAAAGTAAATGAATAAGAACAAGTGAAATAATTAATCAAAGTAACATTGTCTAAAATCTACTAAGGTTATTCAACAATAAATGAGAATTCAACGCAAATGAAAACCTAAAATATTTAGAAATTTTATAAAACACCCCTAACAAAAAGGGTGTGTTTATTCATTAATAAACAGTAGTTATTTACAGTAGTTGACACCAATTCATAAACTGATTTTGCTTTGCTTGATTCCATCCAATAAAAGTCCTACAATAAGCAAAACCCAATAATTAGAAGCACATAGTTTGAGACATTAATGTGAATATTCAAATTGATCTACGTGGACAATATCTCAATGGTTAAGAATTTAAGTTGTTACACAAGAAAGTTTAAGCAGAAGAAAAAGACTGAATATTAACAAAGTCACCCATTCATAAGGTAAGAAAATCTTCTCAAGATTAATTGGGAATAACCTTTAAGTAGCTCTCTTTAGGGATTCTTTATGACAAACACTGTATTTATACCTACTAGAAGTATAGTGAGAAATCTTTTTTTTTTTAGTGGATGTATGTATTACCATTATAAAACTCACCTACATGTTTCATCATTTTTGTATCATCTCTTTATCCTTAATCATGTTCAAACCCAAATGGATCCTTAATTGAGCTTGGCTGATCATGATTGGTCACTTTGACCATAAAGGACTCATTTGACCTAAACCCTTCGATCATGCATATGTGTTAATTCAAACCATGATAAAGCTTCCTAAACATTTCAAACATCAACCCATACATGCATAAACCCAAATGGACATTAGTTTACCATGGTTGACCAAACCCACAATTAAATCTGAAGTGACCTAAAACCCTCATACATGCAATTCATTACATGGAGACCATGAATTTTTGTCACAAATGACTCATGAACTGACCTTTAATAAGATGAATCACAAGAGACTTTTGTTCCTCTCTTAAACTTGATTAATCACATTTCTTCTCTTCCTATTCCCCACCTCATCAAGCAAATAAGTAGAAAGCATTGCTCACATCCATGGGAACATATAAGGGAATCTAAACTCTAACTTGGGAGAAATAAGTGTGTCAATGATCTATGTTTATGTACTTTCATGATGATCTCCTTTGATTCTATAGATTTTCATGGTGAACATATTTAATCACCAACACCTAAACAACCATTACTTGATTTGGTAATCTCAATAACATCTTCTAAATCATAACCAAATGAAAATGGAGTGGTCAACAGAACCAAATGAAGATAACAGAATATTAACTTTTAGTTGTTAAATTTTATTTTTTTTAGTGTTATACAAGTAAATAATTTTTAGGTTTGAGACTTACAAATAGTTTTCAGCATGAAATACGTAAATTCCTCTTGTTTTTATACATATTTCTCCTCCAAAAATTTTAGAGAGGGAATAGAAAAATGAAAACTATACTTGATTAAATTTTATAGAATTAAATGGTATACACATGCATAACAGAATTTACATAAATCCTCAAGTTCTAATCTTTCAAGTTTTGCATCAATAGCCACTCCCTCCATTTCCATTATCTTTCCTTCCTCTTGCTTGGTGAAACCGTCCCCATCATAACGAACAATTATTACGTCCTCCGACCGGATGCAGAGGAGCATCCGGTCATAGGCAAAAAAACTCGGTACCGCGGTGTACCGAGTTTTTTGAAAAACTCGGTACACCTCGGTACCGCCTTCTTTTTGCCTAGGACCGGATGTTTCTTGCATCCGGTCAACCAAACAAAATAAAAGCTCCATCATAACAAGGATGGTCATGCATGAATTGTTACCTCTGAAATTATCTATCTTGACTGCTCTTTAAATGCCTCATTTGTAACCATACAATTTGAATTTCCTCTACGCATTATGCAATTAGTAAGTTCTATTTAATGATGGGGCATATTATGAAAAAATGACTTGTTCAGTCAACTATTTAACTATCAATTTCCAACTTACTAATTTCATCGGGTTTAACTGGGCAGATGGGCGAGCGTGGTTGAGAACCCACCAACTCATGTTTGATTCCCCTCTTCAACGGCGCGCTCCTTAAGTGTGAAGAAAATAAGTGCGTGGTCCAGAACCTAAGGAGTTGATTGCTGCTAGGCCCGACGAGGAATTAGTTACTCCGACAAGCGCCTCCTTTACGGAAGTGTCAGCGGGTAGATACCCTCATTCTAAAAAAAAAAAATCCAACTTACTTAGCTCCATCAATTTCCAACTTAGCTATTTCTAGAAATAAAATTACAATGCTTATTTGAAATGAAATGAGATCAAAACCAACAGGATGTTATCTATTTATGTGCTTGTCCAGCATCTATAATTTTTTTTGCCTCCACTGTCTAATCTGCTCTTGCCAACATAAATCAGATTGAAAAATGATTAATGCATCTTAAAAAACTGATGAAATCTATCGCCCACACCATCCATCACACTGCTCATCGACGAGGAAACATCTCAGAATGAAGATCCATCAATTTACAGGTGATTCACTTTTCTCTATCAGCCGGAAGCGGGTAGTTGCAGTAAAGATTGTCGCTGATGCAAAGGAACAATCTTTCATAAGCCGCCCCCATTTTTTTGGCCGTGAAGAGACGAAGAGCTCTGTTTCTGGCGGACTCTCCTTTCTTCCTAAGAACAGCTCTTCCATCACTGAAAGCTTTAAAAATGGTTTCTTTTAACGATTCCACAGTAGGCTGAAAGGTGTACCCAACCTCCGAACCCACGATGATGGAGCCGGTGATGCTCGCGAAGCGCGTTCCCATTACAGGGACGCCAGAAAGCATCGCTTCGATGAAGGTGTGGTCTAATCCTTGCGCTCTGAGAGTTGGGTTCATGAAGATATCGAGTGAGTTGTAGAATTCAGAAAGCTGCTTTTGATCCAGAGGACCGAGAAGGATCAAATTTGGCCCCAAATCTCTGTATCTACTTGCCCATGGCCCGTCCCCAGCGACCAGAACGAAGACGCTTGTCTTGAACCTTGAATCCTCCATGAATGCTCTTTTCAGACATTCGAACATTAAAGGATGGCCTTTGTCTTTCACCAGTCTCCCCGCCATTCCTATCACAAGTTGGGCGCTTTCGGGGACTCCAAACTTTCTTCTGAAACTTCTGGTACTGCTAGGCTTAGGCTTGTATATTTCTTCATCAACGCCATTGAGGATGATATGAACTCTCCCTTCTGGTATCATGTAGACTCTTTTGAGAATATCGCCAACGTGATCGCTGGTAGCTACGTGGTGGGCGTAGTTGCGGAAGAACTTGACCTCTTCGACGACTTTCCCCAGCTTATCGGAAAAAGCAGAGTGGCGGGGCTCCTTGGGTTCTCGAAGGAGGTCTTGGACGATGTCGGAGTGGAGGGTCTCGTAAGCGATTCCATGCCAGGAGACGGCGAGGTGGGTGAGATTCCGAGCACGACCATGGAAAAGGCCGACACTTTCGGTGTGGACTACGTCGAATGGCTGGCTGGAGTTCTGAATCTGGAATTCCTTCCATGCAAGAGCTTGGTTGAGGTAGCCACCGGGGCTCGGCGGAATTGGGTGGAAGGTTAGGGCCGCGTTGGAGTAGTAAGGGAGGGAAGAATTCGGGAAGGAAGAGTTGGTAGTGAAGACGTGGACATCGTGGCCGCGGCGGGCGAGGGTGAGATGGAGAGTGAGGGCGTGGCGCTCGAGGCCGCCGGCGAGGTTCTGTCGAGGCCATCGCTTGACGAAAAGAGCGATCTTGAGGTGTCGGGGAGGTGGGTTGGAGGAGAAGGAGAGGTGGTTCCATGAGGAAGGGAAAGATATGAGATTGATGGTGGAGGATTGGTTATAGAGTGGTGAATTAATGGTTGTTTGGGGACTGCAAGGGGAAGAGCAGTGAGAGTAGTAGATGAAGGAGATGGAATAGAGGAAGCAGAGAAAGAAGAGGAGGTAGCAGAGGAATTGGAAGCTTTTGTAGTTTGCTGGGCTGTGGTCCTTCGCCATTGATGGCTAAGGTAACATGATGATCAGAAGGTGGGAAGAGAGACACCAGATATGAATGGGAGACTTGCGATCCTTCTGCAAGATCAAGGAGAGAGTCATCAAAAAAAAAAAAAAAAAAAAAATTTACTTTTTCGAATAAGGTAATGGGTTCTTAACAAAACTTTATTTGACTTGAGAAATGTGCTCCCCATGTGGATTTGTTCTGGATTTTAGGCAGATTTAGGTAGGCCTCAAGGAGTTTCGAAGAACAAATCCAGTGCAATGCCTCCAATTGCAACTGGATTTGACCAGAAATCTCACTTACTACAGCAGAGTCTTTTTTTTTTTTTTTTTTTTTTTTTTTTTTGTTTTGGAGCGAATTTAATTATAGTTTTTAGAATATAATAATTAAAATGATCCATATAGAGCCTTCAATCACATTTAATCCTTATACAGAATAACATACTTCCCAACAAATCCAGCGAGGATTCTATCTCACTGCCCAACAGTTAACTTTTTTTTTTTTTTTTTTTTTTGACATTTAGGCCATTTAAGGCAAACTCACACACACAACGCATACACATGGACTCGAACCTTGGACCTCTTAGTTGGAAGCCTAAACTCTCAACCAATAGGCCAAGGGGAGTTGTGTACAGTTAACAGTTAACTTATTCTCACTTAATTGTAAAATCTCTCATGTAGTCGGAGAGAGTGGGATGAAAATGAGAGTAGGGTGTAGAGGGAGAGTGAGAGAGAGAGAGAGAAAAGAAGAAGACAGGAAAGGCATGCCCTCAAAGAGATAACCTAGAGAGCTAAGCAGAAGAAGCGTAATATGAATTTTATAAAAGTCATAATTTGTGGGGTTAAAAATCCTCCCAAGATATATTGAAGATGCCTCTGATTAGTTCTACTCTATAAATTTTACTGGGCATTATGGATTCTTCATTTTCTTGTCCTTTAGATGTAATACACAATGTACATGACCATTAGAAAAATTGTAAAAATATTTCCAACTTCAATGGAGGTACATATTACCCGTGAAATCATTATACATTCAATCTCCATATCGTATCATATATTTATTTTTCAATATAAATCAGTTAAAAATGTTCAAGAGAATTATATCTACTACATATCAAAAGTTATATTGTGAAAAATCACAAAAATGAGATATATTATATTTTATCAATTTCAGGGGTAAGAAAAATCAACAAAACACAAAATCACTGAAAACATAAATAATATTAGGGTTACCAATAATGATCATAACATTTTTCCTAACTAGAATGATAAAAAATGTTGATATGAACCTTGCTTTATCTCTCCTCTTTCTTCCTTATCTCTATTTTTTTCTTTCATTTTCACGATCTCTCTTCTCTCACCTGGCCCAAAACAAAACGGGGGAGAGGAGAGGAGAGTGAGGGTTTAGTATAAATGATTTTAGATACTTTTATATATATAAAAATTTTTAAACCTAGTACTGCAATGCTCCAGACCCAACACTATAGCGATTCCTCAAATTCCATAAAATTTCTGAGCTTAATGTCACAATGCCACCTATCCTTGTGCCGCAATGCTCACTTAGCTAATTTCCTATAATTTATTAGGGAAATTAAATTTATGACTATTGCAACTTTGACACAAATAGTTAAAACCTAATTAACTTGGGTACCCCCAATCGACCCACATTCAAATATAGCTTATACTCTTAAGTCTAAGATTATTTGAGATGCCCTATGCTTATATATTTATTTCTATATTGATAAAACTATAGCGGATCCACTTAGCTTACTTGACTACTCACTATATTAATACAAATTCTAAGAAGGTCAAACTTATGTAGTCAATATATCGAATGGTGAACCTTAAGCTAAAATAGCATATGTGTTATGTTCTCGAGACAATAGGTTTGAGCCCTAGACCTAATAAGCAAACTTATCAAACCTCAAGTTCAAGTCGATCTAAAGACCTTAAATTTATCAAACAAAATCAAACTTGGTTGTAGGCCTTAAGATCCTAAGTGAGACTAACTTAGTTCACCCTACTTTAAAATTTTCAAACCTTTCTAGCTAATCTCAGTCTTTTAAGGGTCATCAAAGCATTTTGAGGTAGCTCAGACCACATTAAAGAACAAATGTATGTGTGTTTGAGCGAGCGAGCAAGAGAACTTGCTCACGCGGAGAGAGAGAGAGAGAGGGCGTACACATCATATGCATCCCAATGACAAAAAGGTTAGCTAAACATTGAGGGATCTTGGAGAAGACTTAACAAAAGATGCAAAAGCCAAGCAATTATTCCAACAGAACTAACTCAAAAATGGCCAATGTATTTTTTTCTCTTTATCACTAGCTCTATTTTCCTTTCACCGGCCTCGCCCTATAATTCTGATTGGCATTGAAAAGTTTGGTAAAAGCTTTAAGAAGAAGATAAAGGTATTTTAGAAAGAAAAGAAGAAAAAGTATATTAAGAAGAAAAGTCCAACAAACAAGTGAACCCTTAACTAAAAAGCTAATAAATAAACAAATGTATGACATACGTTATTGCGTGTAGAACATTATAGTGAAAATCACTCTTAAATTTTATACTAAACGAATCATTAAAGTCTAATAATACCTTTCAATGGCAATCATAAAGAAGACAAGTCCAATACATAAGCTATATATGTTTAAGTACATTATTAAAAAAATAAAAAAATTTATAAAATAGTTCAAAAAGTGTATTACAATATGATAAAACTGATTTTAAAAATAAATATAAAATAAATCTCGAAAGTCCAATAAAAAATCTTTGAAAGAAACTTTATTATGCTTGTGAAACAATATATATATATATATATATATATATATATATATATATATATATATATATATATATATATATATATATATATATATATATATATATATATATATATATATATATATCATCAATTAGGGATATCAAAAATTTAACCTGACCGAAAACCCGACCCGAGATCGAACCAAAAAATTATGGGTTTGGGTCAACTCGTTTACCATACCGGTCTAATTTGGGTTTGAGTTTCTAACACGTCCCTAAAATTAGATCGGGTTCGGGTTGACCTGGCAACCCGAAATCTACCCGGGTTTGACCCGGATGCTGTCGATCTGTGTCAGGTGTTCCATCTAGTTGTCCTTAGTCTGTCTCGTAGGCCGCATCATTTCCGATGTGATCTACCACACTCCCACTCTCGTAGCCCTCATGCCCTTAAATCCAACCTCAGGTTCAAGGGTCGGGTCGGGTCAACCTGGCAACCCGCACGGGTCAGGTTTGGATTGGAAATCCTAACCCATTTGGAAAACATGTCAAGTTATGGTAAACCCATTTGGACCCGAGTCAACTCGGGTTGGATCTAAGCCCGACCCATTGACTCATTTTGACACCACTATCATGAACATAATTATGATATGAGTTGAAAGACGCTACTTAGACAAATATCATTATCTTTCTCATAAATTGTATCATTTGATGTTTTAAAAATCGCACCGAATCTGTCGTTCATCCAATTGAATCGAAAATTGGTCTGCCAGCCTATCCGCGATAAATTTCTAAAATTAGTTTCACAATGAACGACATGAACTGTATCAAACTGATGGTTCGACCGATTAACCAACAAAACAGTGCTATTTTTCAAAAACCAACATGTTTATTTTATTAAATCATTTATATAATTAAACAAACTAATCTATCTTTCTGTTATAAAAAATGATTATAATTTTGTATTGGTAAAACTTTCCACACATAATTTTTTATATGTTATAGAGATTGAGATTATGAACGTTTTGAGTATTTATTTAAGATTTTTCACTATGTGATTTTAAAAAATACATCAATTTTTTCATACTCAAAAAATTATTTTGGTATCTAAAAATAGTGAATTAGTTGAACTAAAGCTTCAAATTATGCAATATCTGGTAATTTGGTTAAATTATGAAAATATGAATTTTTGTTCAGTATGATTTTTTGTTGTCTACTTTTAGGATATTTTAACAATTTCTAAAATAAGCTCAATTATATTTTATTTGCTACAATGTATTGGATAGCATGTGTACACTTCTATATAAGTTTACTACATTTATTTAATTTTGATTGTTTTTATTTATGATTTTAGTTTATCACTTTATACGATTTCTCTACCGATTAATAACATTGATATGATGATTGTTTATAGATTTTACACCCGTATTGATTTATTGGCTCTCGTACTGTTCTAGATTCTATTACTATTAATACATATGAGTTTTATTAGTTCTATACTGATTCGATGATCATAAGAATGTTACTATTATGATTTGATCCCTAACATTCATATTGCGTATTTACCATATTTTGAATTCAATTGTAAGTTTTGATAATTTGTTAATCTTTTTTAGCTCATTATATGTGGTTAAATATTTTTAGGTCATGATAGAGGATCAAGAGTGTGAGGGTAGTAAGGACTCTTCAAGTTTTGTTCTTTTTTTGTTTTAGTTATTCTTTTATATTCATGACAGAATAGTTATGAGATGATTGTATAGATCATGAGTAGTGTATATATTTTTTGTAGAAATGAATGTAGATGCATATAGTGATGTTTTGATCAATAGTTTTATTTATGTTATTATTTAGAATGATAAAAGAAATTAGATTGCGCTGTTGTTGTTTATTAAAAGATAAAATAATATTTCTTCCAAATTAGATTTTGGGACAACACATATCAATCTTTATATATTTATATACTTAACATCTAAATTTTTATATTTATTAATATAATGTTATATTTTTTAAATCACACAAAAATATGAGTGGCTTCACTTTAAGAGACAAAATATGAAATGAGTGCAAACATGGAAAAGTTGTAGTAGCTCCAATCATCTTACATGATTTGGTCACATAAAATGTTGGCCTTCCGATGACCCCGTGAAGTATGTATTAGATTTAGCATATGTTAAGAAAGGTAGATGCAAATCTAAAAAGACATGGTTAGAAAATATGAGGAAAAAATATTTTTTATTAGATTTAAATAAGAATTTGACTCTTAACATAAAACAATAGAGAAAAAGGTTTCATGTAGTCAAACACGTAGTAGGATAAAAGCTTGATTTTATTTGTTTGTTGTATAAAAATATTATTAATTTTAATTTAATTAATATAAAATACATTTTTTCAGCATAAATTTTGATGTAATTTAGATCTTAAAATATTCAAAATTCTCGTTGATATTGTGAGACCCTTTAAGTAAAAAAATAAAATTAAATTCTTAAATATCGAGACGACTTTTGGTGTAATGGTTCGAACTTCATCAGAAACTTCAAAATTAAGCGTGCTCGTATCAGAGCATTTTAGGATGGGTGATATCCTAAGAAGTTACATTTAGGGGATAAAATCGTAAGGCTATTAATTCAAAGCACACAATGTTTTGATGGTTGAGAATTTGAGCTGTTACAAATGCTCTTATGTTACACTTAACACCTTGTTGTTAATTGCATCTTAAACCTAAAGCTGTTACCAGTCAACATAATATTCTTCATTATTATAGCTGCTTGGAAGTAATGTCCCACAAAGTGATGTCGCTTTGTTGCTTTATTTTTTTTTTCCATAAAATATCACATGGACAATTATATATAAATTTTGTTGCTAATTCTTTCCTGTGTTTTTGTTCATTAATTAGGTAGGCTAGAGTTGTCATCTAACACTGCTACTGATAGCTATTTCCTCCACTCATGAGGTAATCTTGCTACCTGGAGGTGTTGTATATAAAACTAGCAATATATGTTGAATATTATTAACAAACTCCATATTTAATTAATTGAATATTATCAACAAACTTGCTTAATTGCACACATTTCACCAAGTAAATCTCTTAATTTATGTTAAGTATCATTTTTAATCGCTAACTATCTGAATGTCTCAATTTTCTTAGGAAAAATAATCGCTTCAAATTCTCGATCATAAAAAATGATGATGTAAGAGAACATTTGGAGGCCATAATCTCAAATTAAAATGTACATTTGGCAACAGTAAATGGGGTAAAACTTGAAAATTTAGCAAAAGGAATGCTAACATAATTACTTGTAAACTTTTTAAGCAGCTAAATGAGGTGCATTTCGTATATTCTCTCTTTTAAATGACCAAATCAAGTTCAAACCTTTAATAAAGAAAGAAAGTCTCTAATATTTTTTACTAACACTAGAAGAAGTCAAAGCTAGTACTACAAGCTACACTGTGGTTAAAAGCACAGCTCTTGAAGCTGAATCTTTCTCATCTATGTTGACGAGTACCATCTGAAGTGCTGACAAGCAGAGATTCTTTTCAAGAGACCACTTTAAATGCTGACTGATTCGAGCTTTGTCTTGAGACTATAACTTCAATCACTTCAATACCGTCATCAATCAGAACTTTGATAACATTTGGCAGAAAAAGCAAATTTCAAGAGAGCTCAAATGCAAGATTCTAGCTAGCTGTAACTCCAATGAGATTGCTGTTACACTATCTTCATTGATTTCATTCCAAAGTTTAATCTAATTTGAACTTTTGTCAGCGTTTATGTCACATTTTCAAGCTAGTTCTTAACTGCTTATTGATTCATGGCTATGCTTGACACTACCTCTGGTGCAATCCTCGATCGATTTATGGGATACACTGATTGATAGTTATAAAGAAATAATTATTGTGCCAACAGTCAAAGAGTTATCACTATATTTAATGAGTCAATGATTTACTGACACTGATACGATACTAAAAAATATCATGATAGCTAGAATTCTTATTTTTTTAGTGTGACTATTGAAATAAATATTATTGAGATATTATTTATATTACTATATGAATTTATTATTAACACTTTTACTAATTTATTAATACAAAAAGCATAATATATTCATTGAGCAAGTGATATATATAATATATTGGGCATGTGATTAAGAAATTGATTTAATACTTATATAGAATAACTGGATCTCATATGTACACTCCTATATAATTTTACTATTTTGATTTAATTTCAACAATCTTTATAAATGATTTGATTTTATCACTTTATATGATTTCTCTATTGATTGATAGTACTGATATGATTATTATGTAATATATTTGATACTCATACTGATTTATTGGCTTTCATATCGTTTTAGATTCTACCACTACTATATATTAATTTTATTGGTTCTGCACTAATTCAATTATTATATGAATGTCTGTATTATGATTTGATCCTTGACATGCATATTGCTCATTTACCATATACTTTAATTTTTTCTATTATTTTTTTAACCATACTTTGAATTTAATTATAGGTTTTGGTGACCTATAGGGTTTTTTAGCTCAATATATATGGTTAAATATTTTTATATTATGATAGAGAATAAGAAGTGTGAGGCTTTTCAGGATTCTTCATGTTATGTGTACTCAAAAAAAAAAAAATAGTTATGATATAATTGTATAGATTATGAGTAGTAAACATGATTTTTGTGGAAATGAATATAAATGTATATATTGATATTTTGATCAATAATTTTATTTATGTTACTATTTAGATTGATAAAAAAAATTAAATAGCTCTGGTGTTGTTTATTAAAAATAAAAGAATATTTTTTTCAAATTAAATTTTAAGGCATCATAATTGATATTAGAGCATAGTTATTAGAAGAGTTGATTGTTACCGTATCTATAAAATTTGATGGAGAATTTAGTATAATGAATAGTTTATGGTGCAGTATTTTATATACATAATTAATTGCATGTGTGTATTATTCATATCATACTAAATTGTGCAGGTAAACAATCAAAATGGATCCACTAGAGTCAAATATACCCAATGAGCAACATAATGCAGCTTTAGTACTATCAGGCAGTATGATGTAGTTGGCTACTATTATAACATAGGTAATGGGTGATACGTAAAGTAAGTAACTTGGAAGCAAAGAAGAAGAGAGTGATAAGCATTTGCAAACATTGTTGCAGATCTATTTTTCATGTCTTATGTTTTGATGATTGACAAACACTGTTTCTCTTGGACAGCTTGTTGCTTCTAACTTTTCAGGAATCGACGATCGGACAATCAAAAAGGAGCCAAGTTCAGGAATGCGTAGGTTTAGGGTTGAGTCAGTCTGTACTTTTGTTTTTTACCTTTAAAGTCCACTTGTAATAGTCAAAGAGACTGATGCTTTATAACCCTTCACACACACACTTGAGAGACTTAGAATTTCTGTTTTTACTCATATCGGTCAGGACGATTTCTTTGATCGGCCTGGACGATCAGCTTAAAACAAAAAGTCTAATTAACGATTCTTAATTAAGGCAGCCGACGTTAACAGATCGTCCTGGACGATACGTGTATCGGCCAGGACGATAAGCTCAAAACAGAAAGAAGTAGCCGCCATAGACAAGTATGGTATACTGTATCTTTAAATTATCGGCCCGGACGATCCTCGGATCGGCCTGGACGATATTCACAAATTATGCCATAATTGTTCAGGAAATCAAGGGAGTAATTAAGGATGATTGATACGATCAGATCATCCTGGACGATCGCAGGATCGGCCAGGCCGATCTAGTCAAAAACCTTAAGTTACTTCAGGACGATCAATATCGGCCAGCCCGTATTCAGGGCTATTGTCAGGACGATCTTCATTGATTTGAACTGATCGGCCAGGACGATCGTGAGATCGTCCGGGACGATCAAGCTAATTTTCAATCGTCCAGTTTTTCATTCAGGGCTATGCTCTGGCCGATCTTCATTGATTTGTACTGATCGGTCAGGCCGATGTCCATATCGGCCTGGACGATATTGTCGGCAACTTGCAATTAATGAGCTCTTTTGAAGCTCTTCTATTTAAGAGCTCTTGTTCAACGTTTTTAAAAAACCTTTGGCTGCTGCCTTGACCTGAGAAGACCTTGAGGAGAGAAAGAGAGAGAGAGGAGAGAGAGAGGATCTTGTGAGGGGGAGCTTGTGAGGGGTTTCACAAGAGTTGCTTCAAGGATCTCTCTGCGTCGTCTTCGTCTAGAGTTTCCCGTCCGTGGAAGGGTCGGTAGAGGTAAGAAGTTTTGCTTTTGGTTCTGGTTCTCTGCCAGCTTCAGGAGGAAGCAAAAGGAGATATGTTCTCTGCCTTGCCGGGGTGGCAAAAAGGATGTTCTTGTGAGGGTTTCTCCACCTAGCCGTGAGGGCTAAAGGAGAGTCACTTTTTTGTAGTGCAATACTTGGAGGGTGCCTCCAAGGAGTGGACGTAGGTCGAGTCGACCGAACCACTATAAATTTCTGTGTTCTTTTTCTTGCTTCCACACGTTTAAATTCCGCATTATTTTCGTGGTGTGATTTGGTTTATGTGATTTTATTTCTTTGTTTAAAAAAGAAGTTTTTAAAATACAAATTCACCCCCCCCTCTTGGTTAGTTTGGGACTAAGTTCATAGGGCTTAACATCCCCATCGAACTTTCAAGTGGTATCAGAGCTTGATTCGAAAATTAAAGTTTGAAAACTTTTTGAATTTGATCCATGTCTAACTTTGGGAATCGCAACACTACGGAAGGGTATTCTATTACCCGACCTCCTCTGTTCGATAACCTACCTTTTGATTTTTGGAAAACTCGCATGTCAACTTTTTTACAATCTACTGATTATCGCATGTGGATGCTTATTCAAGAAGGTTATTCTCCACCTTCTCGTGAAATTAACGGTTTTAAAACTGAAGTTGCTTTTATCGAATGGACTTTTGATGAACGAGATTTAGCTCAATTAAATGCGAAATATTTGAATTGTTTTTTCTGTGCTTTAAAATCTGAAGATTACATGCGTGTTTCAACTTGCAAAACTGGTAAAGAAATTTGGGATAAATTGTGCATTACTTATGAAGGCACTAATGAAGTTAAACAATCCCGTTTAAACATTCTCTTGCATGACTATGAACTTTTTCGTATGAAACCTCATGAATCGATTTCTGACATGTACACTAGGTTTACTCAGATTGCTACCTCATTGCATGCACTAGGAAAAGAACTTTCGAACTATGAAAAAGTTAACAAGATTTTGAGATGCTTGCCTTCGTCTTATGATGCAAAAATTACTGCAATCACTGAATCTAAAGATTTGAACACCTATTCTATTGATAACTTACTTGGCTCACTCATTGCTTACGAGCAAGGGGTGAATCAAAGAAATCTTGATACAGGTGAGAAGAAAAAGGAGAAAACAATTGCATTGAAGGCACACAAATCAGATTCTGAATCTTCCGGGTCTGAAAGCGATGGAGTTGCCTTCATCACAAGGCAATTCAAAAGCTTTCTAATGAAGAAATAAAAGCATCATCAAAGTTGGAGAAAAGGTAAGGATCATAAACATATTAAAGGATCTTCTGATGTTGTTTGTTTTGAATGCAGGAAACCTGGACATGTAAGAGCCGATTGTCCTACACTTCAAGATCATTCAAGCAAAGAAAAGGAAAAAAGTGAGGAGAAAGCTAAGTCTAGGAAGGAGAATAAGAAAATCCAAAGAGGCTTCTGGGCAGAATCTGGTACTGATTCCTCTGAGACTGAACCAGAGGAAGAGACTACAAACTTGTGTTTCATGGGAGAAAATCAAAGTGATGAGGAAGAGGTATGTAAACCAACCTATGATAAATTGTTTGAAATCTGTGAAAAAAATCCATACATCATACAAAAAACTTAAGAAAACTCATGCTAGCCTAAAATTAGAACATTCAAATCTACAAAAAGAGCATGAAGTTTTTCTCAAAGATCATGCAACGATTGATTCAAATCACATGGCTCTCCTTGATGAATTTGATGAATTAAACAAGAAGCATTTGGAATTAGTTGATAAAAGTAATGCATTAAAAGCTTCACACACCTCACTTAATGATGATCTTAAGAAATCTAAAGAGATTGAGAAAAAATTTGAGGATTGAGAATGATGCATTAAAAAGAACTAACTTGAGAATTCAAAATGATTTGGAAACATGTAAGAAAGCTAGGATGACACCAACATTTAATCAAAGGCCAGAACCTAGGAAGAGGCATTTTTACTCAAACCATTTAAGAAAACCTTTTTCCTGGAGTTCAATGTTTTTCTTGTGGCATGCTAGGACACATCTCACACACTTGCACAGTTCACCGCAGTACACATTGGGTGTGGAGACCTAAGATGCATGATTCAAAGCATACCACATCTGCATTGCACTCTACATTTCCTAAGAAGGAGCCCAAATCTGTTTGGGTTCCTAAAACTGACTGTTGTTGAGTTTTGCAGGAGTGCTCTCACCAAAGACCTCGTGGGAGCATAAGATAACTGGACATAAGGAGGCTTGCAGCTCAATTGCTTAAATCCGTTGCTTTATCACTTGCTTGAAATCTTTAGTTTTTGTATGTCTTTTTAGTTTTTGTGTTCACTTCTTGTTGTCTTTAGTTTGCTTATTTTTTTTGCTTTTGCTTTTTCACTTTGGTCTTTTTTTTTTGGGCTTCCATATGATGAAACTACTCAAGCTTTTAAATATTGGAGTTTTTTTTTGGAGATAGGGTTTAGCTTTTTAAAATTGGTTAAAGGAAGTAAACTGTTGATATTTTTCCCTTCTTCTGACTTTGTTTAGTGACATGATTTTCTTTTATAAAACAAAAGTCTAAACTCAGTTTAAACAATGGCTTTTTAAGATCTCTTTCTAATCTTGCTACATTAAATCATCTTATGCATAATAGTCAAAATTCTTTGATATCATTCAAGCTTTTGAAATCTTACCATTGCAGTTATCACGTGATTTTGATTTTGTGTTGTGGATTGTTCTTCCCTATGTTAGAGAGAGAGCTCCTATTCTCTAATATTTGGAGGATATACTCACAAACTAAGTTTTTTTTAAGGGTATATTAAAGAATTTTTAGCTTGCAAAAGTTAAAAAGGAAAGAGGCCAATGGAGTCAAATTGAAAAGAAAACTATATACACAAAAGTGTATCAAAAGTCAAAAGATGCTCAAAGAGCCAATAAAAGTGAAAAGAGGCATAAAATTAGCCCAATGCAAGCTATCATCTCTTTGGTAAAACTCTTAAAACTTAGAAAACTCATTGATTATGTGATACGTTCAAATATTTGATTTCAAATTCCATGATTGAGAAAAACTATTTTGGTTTATTATTTATGAGATATTTTAGTTGTTAACAAGTCTTGATTGGATCTTCTTATCCTTTTTGTTATTCCGAGTTAGGACTATGTTGTTTTTAAGAGAATTTTGTACCCTGAAGGATGTCCGATCTAGGATAAATGGAATCAGTTTTTCTACCTTCTTCTAATTGGATTTTGTTAAACCTCTTGATCTCCTAAAACTTTAAATGTTTAAATTCATGAAAAGAATTCTCATATGATGCCTCCATAAAACAAAAAAAAAATATAAAAATTAAAATTCAAAAATATTCGGTGTTTGTTTTATTTTTTTTTCTTTGACTGTTTTTTTATTTTTATTTTTTATTATTTTCATTGTGTTATTTTTGTGTCTTTGACTGTCTTTTCTTTTGTTTTATTTTTGAGGGTCTTGATCATCATCATTCTTTTCTTGATTTCGAATTCAAGTCACATCGGCCTGGCCGATATTTATATCGTCCTGGCCGATATGACAAATTCTTTCCAAAAACCATATGCTGACCTTTTTCTGTGTTACTGAAATTCATCGTCCTGGACGATACATTATCGTCCTGGACGATTTGATCAAACTCATGGTGATAGTCCTGGCCGATAGTATATTTGTCTGGCCGATGCATTCTATGTGCATCGTCCTGGCCGATAAACTGGACCGTCCCGGACGATCCACGTGTCAGTACGTTTTGATCTTTAAATTCGGCCCCGGACGATCCATTATTGGACCATCAGCCGGGCCGATCCACTGTTCGTCCTGGACGATATACATGGCAAGCATTTAAAACGTTTTAACTTCGGCCGGTACGATCAATTATTGTGCATCGTCCTGGACGATCCACCTAATCGGCCCGGACGATCTGCTTTTTCAACGGTCGTCCGGACTGACTCCTCGGGCCGATAGCCTGTGTCTAATCGGCCTGGCCGATATCTGATCGGCCCGGACGATTGGACCGCCTTTTTGACCAATCGGCCTGTACGTAATTATTGACGCATATCGGCCTGGACGATTCCGCGATCGGCCAGGACGATATGGCCGTTTCTTTAAATTCAGGCCGATCCAGCCATGATTTTTTACTCTTCATCCTTTCTCCTTTGTGTTTTTGCTTAAGTTCTCTCAAATGGCTGGTGGGAAGCGCGTCCGTCAGACCTCTGGAAGTTCCTTGAGGGCAAGGGTTGACCCTCGTTTCCGTGAAGCAGAAGATGAAGCCGCATATCATCGTTATAAAGAATGTGGAATTACTGTTTCCAGAATTATCAATCCAGTCCACATCTCTTACCCGGTAATGGATCTCTTCGCCCACACTTCCCTTTGCTTCATTCTGTCTCTTGTTTTCCCTTTCAATTCTGAGTTCCTTCTAGAATTTTTTGCAAACCTTCGCATCAACTCTACCTTCACAGCCCTGTCCTCCTATGTGAATCGACGCCCTGTCGAAATCACATATCAGGACTGTGTTGATCTTCTACAGCTATCCACCACCGGAGATAAGCTGCACCTAATTGCCCCTGACCCTGATTTTGACTGGTCAACGGCAAATCACTTTCTTCGTCAGACCAATGTCCGTTACCATGTTGGAGGGACTAGCTCTTTAGTCAGAGATGCTAGGACAATCCAACATGTCCTTCGCACCTCCGTCATTCCAAAAGCCGGCGACCGTGTCCACATTACCCCTCTACTTTCCCTCACTACCTTCTGCATCATGGCTCATAGGGAATTCAACACTGCGGACCTATTTTTTCGTTACATTGATCACCTAACAACAATTCGCGATCCAGGCCACAGAAGAAAGCCAAATCTAGCCTTAGGACACATCATAGCCTATGTTCTTGAAACTAAATACCAACTTCAATATCCTATTCCACCAAACCTCCCAACTCCCTTCTACTCAAACAATTCCTTCAGCACCCTTCACAGTACTCGTCTCCACCCTGAGGAACCTCAGGGGACTCGAGAGGAGGAGGCTCCCGCTCCAGCTCCCTTTCCTGACCCTGTCCCTCTCCACCAACACTCACCGGTTGATCAGTTGATTGAGAGATTTGATCGTTGGGAGACCAGGTTTGATGCATATGTTGCTGCCCAGGAGCAGCAACACTCTGAGGACATTGCCCGCTACGAGCATCACCGCGCTGAGGATTTAGCTCGATTTGACAGTTTTCTTACTCGCCAGCAGCAGCAGCATGACCAGGACATTGCCTGGTTCAATGCTCAGTTTACCACCCTTGCCAGTTACTTTCAGCAGCCACCTCCACCTGCTCCATCTGATGATCAGGATCCCTCGTTCTTTTAGTTTGTGCTTTGAGTTATTGTTTCTTGTCTTTTTGTAGTTAGTCTTTCGTGATTTTTTTTCTCTGCTGTTTCTGGACCCTCTCTTTGTGATGACAAAAAGGGGGAGTAGGATAGGGTGTGGTAGGAAAAAGTTGATGTTGTAACTTTGTTTTTCTAATGAATCTATTTTTGTCCTACTTGTGTTTTTCCATCATCAAAAAGGGGGAGATTGTTGCAGATCTATTTTTCATGTCTTATATTTTGATGATTGACAAACACTGCTTCTCTTAGACAGCTTGTTGCTTCTAACTTTTCAGGAATCGACGATCGGACAATCAAAAAGGAGCCAAGTTTAGGAATGCGTAGGTTTAGGGTTGAGTCAGTCTGTACTTTTGTTTTTTACCTTTTGAGTCCACTTGTAATAGTCAAAGAGACTGATGCTTTGTAACCCTTCACACACACACTTGAGAGACTTAGAATTTCTGTTTTTACTCATATCGGCCAGGACGATTTCTTTGATCGGCCTGGACGATCAGCTTAAAACAGAAAGTCTAATTAACGATTCTTAATTAAGGCAGCCGACGTTAACAGATCGTCTTGGATAATACGTGTATCGGCCAGGACGATAAGCTCAAAACAGAAAGAAGTAGCCGCCATAGACAAGTATGGTATACTGTATCTTTAAATTATCGGCCCGGACGATCCTCGGATCGGCCTGGACGATATTCACAAATTATGTCATAATTGTTCAGGAAATCAAGGGAGTAATTAAGGATGATTGATACGATCAGATCGTCCTGGACGATCGCAGGATCGGCCAGGCCGATCTAGTCAAAAACCTTAAGTTACTTCAGGACGATCAATATCGGTCAGCCCGTATTCAGGGCTATTGTAAGGACGATTTTCATTGATTTGAACTGATCGGCCAGGACGATCGTGAGATCGTCCGGGACGATCAAGCTAATTTTCAATCGTCCAGTTTTTCATTCAGGGCTATGCTCTGGCCGATCTTCATTGATTTGTACTGATCGGCCAGGCCGATGTCCATATCGGCCTGGACGATATTGTCGGCAACTTGCAATTAATGAGCTCTTTTGAAGCTCTTCTATTTAAGAGCTCTTGTTCAACGTTTTTAAAAAACCTTTGGCTGCTGCCTTGACCTGAGAAGACCTTGAGGAGAGAAAGAGAGAGAGAGGAGAGAGAGAGGATCTTGTGAGGGGGAGCTTGTGAGGGGTTTCACAAGGGTTGCTTCAAGGATCTCTCTGCGTCGTCTTCGTCTAGAGTTTCTCGTCCGTGGAAGGGTCGGTAGAGGTAAGGAGTTTTGCTTTTGGTTCTGGTTCTCTGCCAGCTTCAGGAGGAAGCAAAAGGAGATAGGTTCTCTGCCTTGCCGGGGTGGCAAAAAGGAGGTTCTTGTGAGGGTTTCTCCACCTAGCCGTGAGGGCTAAAGGAGAGTCACTTTTTTGTAGTGCAATACTTGGAGGGTGCCTCCAAGGAGTGGACGTAGGTCGAGTCGACCGAACCACTATAAATTTCTGTGTTCTTTTTCTTGCTTCCGCACGTTTAAATTCCGCATTATTTTCGTGGTGTGATTTGGTTTATGTGATTTTATTTCTTTGTTTAAAAAGAAGTTTTTAAAATACCAATTCACCCCCCTCTTGGTTAGTTTGGGACTAAGTTCATAGGGCTTAACATCCCCATCGAACTTTCAAACATTTCCTAAGTTGAAGACTCTATTATTCAAAGGAATTGCAGGATCTTGGTCTGCAGAAGACTAGTTACTAAGGATATAAAAGATCTTTGATAACATATAGTGTCCTGAGAGCCATAAGGTATCAATGGCTATGTTCCTCTTTGAAGGAGAGGCTGGGAGATGGTGGGTCGGAAAGTAGAGAGAATTTTCAAGAGAAGATAAATGGTGAGATCACTTGAGACGAGTTCACTACATTATTCATGATGTGTTTGTACATCCTTCAGCCTGATGACAAATGCATGAAGCTTTTATCAAGTTGGAGCAGGTCCGCAAGACAATGATGTTGTATGAGACTTAGTTTACTGCTCTTGCTATGTATATTCCTCATTTGATCCCTACTGTTGAAGAAAAGTGCTACACGTTTCTATAAGGGTTAAATAGGGAGATGAGACATACATTAGTACCCCCTACGAATTCAAGAGTTTTTTGAGTTGGTGGAGTGGGCCAAACTAATAGAGATTAATTTGGTAGCCCCAACATCCAAATATGAGGTGGGCTCCATATATGATGTTAGAGGAATATTGATAAACAAATGAGAGAGAGAGAGAGAGAGAGAGAGAGAGAGAGAGAGAGAGAGAGAGAGAGAGAGAGAGAGAGAGAGAGAGATAGATAAGAAAAGTTTGTATAGTGATTCAAGGGGATCTACAATAGAATCATCTACTGGCAGCTGCGGCGCGAGTGCATTCATTTAGGTCAATGACATTCAAGTTAGTGTTACCTGTTGACAAGGTAATGTTTTTGTTGTGGACAAAATGGACATAAATAGCAAATTATCTTCAAAGGTAATTTAGAGGAATGATTGATTTTGGTGTTGTACAGTCCAGACATATTGTAGGACAGAGGACTATAGGGTCAAGAGCATATTGTGAAAGGTCAACCAACAAGGTAGATGATAGAGCTCTGAGTGGTAGTCAGAGGGAGACTATTACACCATGACCAACTGCACCTACTCCGATGATGCCATGTGTATACTTACAATATATGGGAAATCAACATCAACCTAAAAGTTCTGTTGGCAAGAAATTTATTTAAATAATTGCATGACATAGCATATCACACATAATTAAATGAAATTTGAATAACATGAACTACATGACTGTATGATTTTTCGATGAGTTTTGATTTGAGTTTGTATATATATATATATATATATATATATATATATATATATATATATATATATATATATATATATATATATATATATATATATATATATATATATATATATATATATATATATATATATATAATATATAATATTATATATATATATATATATATAGTGAGACCCTTTTAAGTAAAAAATTAAATTAAATTATTATATATCGGGACGACTTATCGTGTAATGGTTCAAATTTCATTAGAAACTTCAAAATAAAGCGTTCATATTAGAGTACTTTAGGATGGGTGATATCCTATGAAGTTACACAAATGGGATAAAACCATAAGGCTATTAGTTCAAAACGGACAATATCTTGATGGTTGAGAGATTGAGCTATTACAAATGCTTTGATATTCCACTTAACACATTATTGTTAATTGCATCTTAAACCTAGAGATGTTACCTGTCAACATAATATTCTTCAATATTATAGCTGCTTGGAAGTAATGTCCCACAAGGTGATGTTGTTTTGTTGCTAATTCTTGCTTGTGTTTTTGTTCATTATTGAGGTAGGCTGAAGTTGTCATCTAACACTGCTACTGATAGCTACTTCCTCCACTCATGAGGTAATCTTGCTACATGGAGGTGTTGATGCCACTTTCAATATACATTCAGAGCATTCAACTCACTTTAGCATATTGATTGAGACTTTAGACTTCTAATTAAGTAGCCGCTTGTTCAAAATTTTGCATATGCATTTGTGTGAGTTTGTAATTCAGAATATATATATATATATATATATAGATGTATTAGAACCCACTTGTATGTTACCAACTAAAACTAGTTATATATGTTGAATATTATCAACAAACTCTATATTTAATGCATTAACTTTAATAAAAAATTATTTATAACCCCCTTTAAATGCTTAATTTCACACATGTCACCAATCAAACCTCTTAATTTATTTTAAGTATCATTATTAATCGCTAACTATCTGAATGTCTCAATTTTCTTAGCAAAAATAATCACTTTAAATTTTTGGATCATAAAAAATGATGATGTAAGAGAACATTTTGAATCCATAATCTCAAATCAAAATGTACATTTAGCAACAGTAAATGAATTAAAAACTTAGCAAAAGGAATGCTAGCATAATTACTAGTAAAATTTTTAAGCAGCTAAATGAGGTGCTTTTCATATATTCTCTTTTTTTTAAACGACCAAATCAAGTTCAAACCTTTAATAAAGAAAGAAAGTCTCTAATATTTTTTACTAACACTAGAAGAAATCAAAGCTAGTACTACAAGCTACACTGTGGTTAAAAGCACAGCTCTTGAAGCTGAATCTTTCTCATCAATGTTGACGAGTACCATGTGAAGTGCTGACAAGCAGAGATTCTTTTCAAGATACCACTTTAAATGCTGACTGATTCGAGCTTTGTCTTGAGATTATAACTTCAATCACTTCAATACTGTCATCAATCAGAACTTTGATAACATTTGGCAGAAAAAGCTAATTTCAAGAGAGCTCAAATGCAAGATTCTAGCTAGCTGTAACTCCAATGAGATTGTTGTTACACTATCTTCATTGATTTCATTCCAAAGTTTAATCTAATTTGAACTTTTGTCAGCGTTTATGTCACATTTTCAAGCTAGTTCTCAACTGCGTATTGATTCATGGCTTCTGTTTTCCAGTGGATGAAACTACTGTGGTACCCTTATCCCTCGAATCCACACCAAGGTAATCAGTCAAAACCTTCTTCACACCAAAACCACGGCCATCTATTTTCTTATTGATGAAAGGGGACCTCTCTCCTCCCCTTGCAGGACTAAGCAATGGAGGTGAGAGGCTTTTGTTTGTATGCAAAGTTTTATATGGAGTGCCTGAGACAGGCCCAGGGAATGCAATGGAGACCTTCTTTTGAGAAGCTATGCTGACTTCTGGAACATGTGGCAACTGAATTGTATTCTTAATCAAGTCATCAACATAGAAGAGATCGTCAATTCGAGCGATGATGTTAAATGCAAGGCTCTCTAAAACCCTTGAGTAGGCTTCAAGAATCGACTTCCCAATATCCTGTGAAATTTTTAGAACATCTTAGCACTGATAATGTATCGATTAACATATAAAAACAGTAGTTTGCAGGCCATTCAAACCTTATTGAATTGTATTTTGCTCATGTCTAATGTTGTTTGAGTAAGACCAGGAAACCTTTGTTTCAAACAAATTAAGAGGGAATCAGCTCTACTTGCAAGTAATTCCCTTTTATCACCATCTACCATCATGATCTCCTTGACCATCCCCCAAGATGGTCGGGGATTTGCTCGCATGGGATTATATGGAGTTCTTGGAACTGATCTTCGACGCCATACATATGAGGCTGCCTCAGCACGGTTGGCAAGTTCTAGTGCTTGGTGTTCGGATGACAAATTAAGGCAATCAAGAAGGAAATAAGGGGAGAATTTATCTGATGTGATATAACGATAGGTCGCCTCTCCAAGACTGGTTCTTCCATTCTAACCAAGAATTAACAAATAAGAAGTTAGGGACTTTTGGACTACTGGAAAAAGCAGTTAGATTTAGTGTACCTTTGGGAGTGATTCTATGTAAGATTCAGGAATCTCCATTTCAGCTAATGCATTGCTGTTAATAGCCGTTGCAGCCTTCAATATTTGATTCGTGCATTCTCTCTTGTGCACCAATTGCCTTCTTGTCTTCTCAGAAAGACCACTGGGAGGAACACGAGGTGAAGGAAGCCACCACTTCTCTTGATGCAGGATGTTTCTATGGAAAGAGACCGAACCTTCTGTTTCTGGGGCTAATATGCCTTTATCAACATACCAAAATTCTGAATCTTTAAAGCTATCCAAAACTTCCTGACAACAAATAGATTTATATTAAAGAAAAATGTTCAACTTTAGAAGAATAGTGAGGGACTACAGAGTCTTACAATTAGCATATTGTCTAGCTTTCGCAATGCTGGGAGATTGATATAAAGATCAGGCCTTGGCCTGCAACTCATTACCTGAAAAATACATTGGATGGAAGGAAATTTAACAGCTGATGATATCAGCAATATCTACTATAGACCAAAGAATTGGAGAAATATTATCGATAAGCCTGAATTAGGATAGGAAGCATAATGACCTCAAGCTTGCTTCCATCATGAAAGGTTTGCCAGGAAGGTTTGAACTCAACTATGTGATCGCTGACACAAACAAGCCAATCCATTTCTCTTCGCCACATGGATTTCTTTTCATCAGATAAAGGTTCCAATCTCCAGAGCTGCCCAAAGAGCGTGGCTATAAAACAACAGTAGAAAACAAAAAAAGGTAAAATTTAGGAAGGACTCGCCATTTGCATAACTAAAATGTAACAAGTAACGAGTATTCACGGTAACAAAGATGTAAATAGTCAAGTACTTAAGGAAAAAAAACATTGTGAGTGACTACGTTCTTAATCCTATAGAGTTTATTAAAGTAAAAATTACCACAGAGATTGGTAATAGCATTTGAAATCGCCATTGCAGAGCAAACTCCTTTTCCACAACCAGACATGTCTTCTCCCAGCAACAATTTTGCAAATCGTTCTTTCATCATCTCCAACTCTAATTAAAAAACAAAATCTCAGAAATGTAGCATAGTAACTCTTGATAATAAAAACTTATAAATGCTATATGGAATGTGCCTCAATGCTTCCCTACACCTTTTCAAACATATATTATAACACGAATGCTAAAGTTTGAAGCAAATTGTAGTTTCTTTCACGAGATCAGAGTAGAGAAAGATTGATCAAAACAATTCATGTAATTTCAGCACCTGATATAGCTTGTTTCGGCTTGTTAGCATTATCATCATTCTGGTGTATTTTCTTCTCATTTCCTACTGAACTTGAGACAGAGTCACTCCGCATTCGCCAGCCCAGAAGCTCGAATTCCTCTTTTGAAGATTCATCAGGATCTACACATCTCTCGTTTGGGCCGCTATCACAGCTACTGCTACTGCTGCTTGACACTCCGGTGCTTGAGTTGCTCTCTCGGTGTTCCTCGCCAAACTCGCTAAAAGCCTCACTTTCGCAGCCAATATCCTCACAACGAGCACCTCTTTCCCCACACTTCTCCTCCGAACTCTCCATTCCTACCACTCCTGTTTCCACGAAAACCTGACAAGTCCAAGAAATGATGCCTTTCCCCAAACCTTCATGCGAGGCGTTCCTCCTCAAGGGAAACCTATCTTGAAGGCGAGATCTAACTATAGGTTTAGAAGATCTGCAACATAAAAGCGTAAGTAGTTTGAGGTTGGAGACGAAGCATTCTGAACCTAATCCAAGGCAGCGATGGTTTCCTGATGCTTCTCCACGGCAAAGAAGGGACCTTTCCATAAGAAATGGGTCATTTCTGCATAGAAATACAAGAAGAAATGAAGGACTGGTGAGGAGTCCATAGTTCGTTCCTTTTATCCGTCGAGGCTCAAGCTAGCTATTATTGTTGGCGCTCGCCTAACACAAAATCTCTATGATGGAGAAGGCTTGGTAGCGCGCCCCTCCATAATTATTTCCTTGCCAATACTGTGCTCTATGGAATTTTAAACAAAAGTCCATGCGGCACTGTAACGGTCGTGCACTGCGACAATAACTCGAAAAAGGTCGTTTCAGGGAGAATAAAACAATGATAATAAAATAAATGAGAGAAGAAATTTGAAGTGCTCAGAGAGGAATACTGACAAAAGTAACGATGATGAGAAGGTATCCAAGAAATGACCGTTACACTCAGGACCCGTTGATTCATTTAAATTTTGAACGCAAGAAAAGCGTGTTTGAGATAAAGGTAGGCCGAAGGCTAAAAGGAAAGTTTTTTGTATATGTATTCTTGCTAGAGACCATTGATTAATTTTGTATATGTTTATGCATTGATATATATTTTTTTAACAAATGAATAAAAAAATCAAAATATTAATTTAATTTAAAAAAAATGTGTCACAAAATTTTAACAAAATTCTTCAATTTTATAAACTAAAATAACAAGCACCAAGTTTTCTATCTATTTGTTTTGCTTTGCGGAAAAAGATATGCATATTAAAATAAATATTATATAAAATAAATATAGTATATTGAAAATGTTTTTATGATATTTGATTGACCATTACATATTACTTTTTGTGTTTGATTTGGAATAAAATTAATTTAATATATAATCCGACTGGGGGTGCAAACTAGTCAAGTCGAGTCGAGTTTAGGTCCTTATCGAACTTGGCTCGTTAGCTGGAAAGCGAGCTCGAGCTCAAGTCGAGCTCGACAGACGAGCTTGAACTTATGCATGATTTTAAAACTTAAGCGGAATTTTTAAAACTTAGGTGATTTTTACTAATTTTTTGCTAGAGACCATTGATTAATTTTGTATATGTTTATGCATTGATATATATTTTTTTAACAAATGAATAAAAAAATCAAAATATTAATTTAATTAAAAAAAAATTCTTTAATAACCTTGGCAAGAAAGCAAGGTGGGGTGAAGAGATGATCAAACTTCACAATAATGAATGATGTACTCATATTTAGGGTTGAGATTGCATATCAGTTGTAAGTGAATTTTGATGATTACACCCTTTTTTTTTTCCTCTAGAGTGTTCACATACAAATTTGAACTCTCTATGTCAGTGACATTCTCCATCTTTATCCCTATAAATTTTCTATAGATTAAAAGATTTGAATTCAAGTAAATTTTGATCTGAAATCCGATATATTAATTACATCGTTAGTTTAGAGATAAGTCGAAAGTAGTTGATTTTGGTTGGTACAAAAACTCTCTGCTAATTATTAAAAGAGTGAGATTAATCTTAAAAATTAAATTAATTATCTTTGATATTAATACAATTGTGACTTTAATTATTGATCTAATTACTGCTAAATATTCAAATATTTAAATATGTCTTAAAAAATATTTATTAAAGGTTTGATGAATATTAATAACTTTAGTTTTATCATATTACTGAAATAATATACCAAATTATAAATTTCATCCTTTTGAAATAGTGCTGTGATTGTGAACAAATTTTTTTAAATTATTATCAAAAATTATTATAAATCAAATCTTTATTCTCCTGCTCTGTAAAATAAAGTACATTATTCAATCTGCTCTGTAGCTACATTCTTTGCTAGAGGAATTTTTATTGCGTCCTCCCACCTGACGTAGAGATACGTCCTCCCACCACTAAAAAACTCCGTTTTTGCTCGGTATTGCTAACTATTATTTGGTATTAAAGAAGAATATCATCATGTGAAGACCAATACCGAGTTATACCGAGCTATACCGAGCAATACCGAGCTATACCGAGCAATACAAAAAAATACCTAGTTTTTCCTAAATATGAGTACATCATTCATTATTGTGAAGTTTGATCATCTCTTCACCCCACCTTGCTTTCTTGCCAAGGTTCTCTCAAGTACAATGCTAAACATATCTCTCGAGAAATCCTCTTTGGAGTCCTCTAAAATAAGGTCGCAAGTAAGTGACTTACCTCTTAGGGCTAACTATTTGGACTTTTTTTCTCAAGATCATTTTTGTTTCATTCTCCCATGTATAGGACAAGTTATTGCGTGCGGAGACCGGACGTCCGATTTGTCTCTATGAATAATAAAAGTGCAGTTCACTATTGTTTTACTATTCACCACTACGCTTCTTTTGTTGTTCACAAAGACAAATCCAAATGGCTCTGTGTCCGATCTCCGCATGTAATAATCTCTTCATGTGTAACTCTATATCTCCTCAAGCAACCTCCAACTCATCATTCAAGGTCAATAAATGCAAAATGTCATCAAATCGAGTGGATCTTTCACTAAATTAATGATTGTATTGTTCATTAGGGTTTGAAAATTATTGCTCAACCAAATATTGTGTTGTATTAATTATTTCTCCCGTATCATTCCAGCTTCATAAGCTTGCTCGTGCTCATTTAGTATACCGAGATGTTAAAAATCACTACTTATTGAGGTATATTGTACTTGGTAAGGATCAAAGTCGCTAACCAAGGCATATGTCAAGATCACTCTTGTCAGCCACTACTTTTCATAAAGTTCACAACTAAGCCTTAGACTTCGTTTGGGACGACTTTCTTTCTGCTTCTTAAAGTAGTTTTATAGTATGAAAATTTTAATTTTTGTACTAAAAAGCTTCTTTATGAAGCAGTAAGAAAACAGTCTCAAACGAAACCTTAAATGCAAAAGCTTCAGCATAAAATAGGATTATTGGTCCCCCGTTAATGCTGGAATGAAATGTTTGGCATTATCTCCATGTCGTCACTAAGCAGCCATCATCACATTCCTCGGCTAATCAATGTTCAAGCCACTATATATTATAACAATCCAAATTCTTAACTATCGAAGTATTATCCATTTGGCCTAATGGTCTCGTAGTTTTATCACGCAAGTGTAAGTTCATAAGAGGTCACCCATCCTAGGATTGCACCCTTAAGAGTAGATTTAATTTTGGAGTTTCTTAATAAAATTTCAATCATTACACCGAAAGATGCCGATATATTTATGAGTTTAGCTTCTTTTTACTTAAGGGATTTCACAATCTCCCACACTTATGTAATTGATGTTTTCATCATTATTCTTATCCCATAATCATCCATTAGGGGGTTAAGATTCTAGAGGTGGTGTCTACAAGTTCAAGTGTTAGCTCCAGCTATATAATATTTTGTCTCATATAAGATTCAAGAGATGTCCCTCATTACGTAGGGTTTTATCTTGTATGACATTTAGTTGTCATCTTATGACTGGTGCATTGCTATGATACATTTTGTAGTAGTACAAACTCTTAACTATCAGGGTATTATTCGATTTGGCCTAATAACATCATGATTTTGTCATGTTGTAAACTTCTTAAGAGATCACTCATCTCAGAATTGCTTCCACATGAGCACGCTTAACTTTGAATTTTTTAATGAAATTCCAATCATTATATCAAAAGGCATCTTGATGTTTAAGAGTTTAGTTTCTTTTTAAAGATTCAAGCTTTCACTAAAGTCTAGAGCTTTTCATATAACTTAAAGTTCATTACATTCACTCCATATTAATATAAATTTTAATTTGATAATAGTACTATCTAATTATTTAAATATTTAATGGACAAAAAATAATAATATTTTTTCTTTAAAACTTAACCTGAAGTGAAAAGCCATTTTAAAATGAAGCACCCTCAAATATTTTTATAAATAGTTGATTAATATTATGAGATAAATTAAATTTATTATTTTTTAATAAAGTTAACAAATAATTGTATAGTTGTTTGCTAAATATTTCATAAACAGATAAAACATTATTAGAAATTATGCCAAAATTAAAAGGACAAATTAATTATTATTTTGAAATTAATACATAATCTATAACTTTATTATTGATTACAATAATAGTTTTCGTGACCCATTTGTCTTTCTATTTTTCTTTCTTCTCCACATTTCTTAATTTTGTAAAGTCATTTATTTATGGAAATAAAACAACTCTATATTAATGTGATAAATCTCTTTCTATCTCACATGCAAAAAGACAAATATGTGAGATAGAGAAAGAAAAAGAGAGATTCGTCACATAATATTTTTTTTTCAACAATAAATAAATAATCTACAATTTTAAAATGAAGCTCCTTCCATTGTATTTTCCGACTCTTTTCTTTAATATGCATAGGACACACCAAGAAAGAAATCCGTAATATAGTGTACCATTAAGGCTTCATTTGAAACAATTTTTTTACTGTTTCTTAAAGCAACTTTTAAGTGCAAAATTTTTAATTTTTATACTAAAAAGATGTTTTAAGAAGCAGCAAGAAAGTTGTCCCAAACAAAGCCTAATTTTTATGAAGCTGATCTTTTGGAATAACAACTTAATTAGGCACGCGAGCCTCTAGTTTTTGTTGATCTTGACATGACTTGGGAAGCAATAAAATGTCATCTCAAACGAAATCTTATTCACATACAAACTGCATTTAAAAAATCATTAAAAAAAATTATAAATTTTCCATTTACCTTATATTTAGGATTTTTTTATTTTTATTTATTCTATATATATTGTGAAGGAGTTATGATTAATGGAGTTTCTTCCATATTTGATCTAATTAATCTAGAATTTAGAATAAGTACATGCCATTTGAACTATAATTTATTATTTCTCTTATTTTTATCTATAGAAGGTCCTTATTATGAATTTGAAATTAATATTCTGACATGTTTTTTTTCTCCCCTAATTAGCATAACCATCTCTCTCTCTCTCTCTCTCTCTCTCTCTCTCTCTCTCTCTCTCTCTCTCTCTCACACACACACACAGATTTTTCACATAAAAAGCTTGGCCCACATTTAAAGGCATTTAAATGGTTCTCACACCATAGGATTAAAAATTATGATCCTTGTCATTTTGTCTTGATTTTGCATAAAATTCTTAAGCTCTACTAGTCATGACTCAATGAGAAGAAGCAAAGAGGAAGGATTTGCATCAAGACATGCTAATTAAAGTTTAGATCATCATCTTGCATGAAAAGCTTATTTTCTTAATTATTTTGGTTGCTTCTGTATATACACTAATTTTAATTTCTCATTATCCTTAAGAGATTACAATTGCGTGCATTTGCAGAATGGTGAAACTCTATAGACCATATTCTTTATCATACACTATATCCTATTTCTTTGAAACACCTTTGAGGTTCATAAATTTCCACATATCATTATAAAAAAAATTAATATCATAATGCATCCGTGTTCTGATATCAAGTTGAACTCATAACGAATAAAAGAAAAAAATCCCTAACACAAGCTACAAGTCGACTCGATACAGGCTCAGGTTTAGCTTACTAAATTATCAAATTTGACTTCCAAATCATTTATCAAGTTGATCCCGAACTAGCTCACAAATCGACTTGGTTCAATTACACTCTTAGTGGACACCATCTAACAATACAAAATAAGCACAATTTGCTATGTAAAATTCTCTCAAGACCGACCAAACAAATCACAGCAATTAAAAAAACTCTTCAATGAATGCCCATTACATGAGCTGAGCAAGATATATTCATTGTAAACCTGATCAAAACTCAATCCAAATTATTTTCAACCATTTATCTCAAAAAATCCCAGCATGTACTAAAGCATCCATGATTTTTTATCGATATAGCATAGCTTACTATATCTACAGAACAAAACTCTAGCTCTCTAAAATAAGCTCCATTGCTCTTCAAGCCCTTATCTGAGTCGACTAACACGGTTTCTATAACAGCAGAGTAACAATCGGCTTCGTTTGAGACAGCTTTTTTATTTATTCTTAAAGCTGTTTTCTAGTAAAAATTAATTTTTTTTACTAGAAAGTCGCTTTAAAAATAAGTAAAAAAGCTGTTCCAAACAAAATAGAAATCATCAGAAAAACAAAGAGACAGAATGATATTAATAAGCTAAGAAGCATTAATTAGTAAAGCAACAGCAAATTAATCCTTAGATAGAGTAAAGATCTGAAGTTCATTACACAGGCAAGTTATTAACAGAGCAAAGTATTAGCACATCTGTTACGTGTAGGAGCACATTCACTAGCATCATACAAGCACGCAATTATTTAATGGTAAAAGCTCAGTCAGATAAAGCATAAAGATATATACACAGCACTCACACATAAATATCTGATTCTGCTGATTCTAAGTTTACAGCTGAGACTTTATTTAGTACTCTATGTATAATAGAGTAATTCAGTGCTTGAAATCTTGATCTTTGATGACTGTGATTGGGCACACTGCGTGGGAGACTACATAACTTGTTACACTGCCAAGTAAAATCCTGCAGAAAACAAAAAGTTAGACATCACATGTTTCACTGATTTTCTCAGAATCAAAAAGTATGTTTTTTAAGCTAAAAAATGGGATGTTTAATAAGGAAATTATAGTTGTTCTAATGGAGGCATGCATAATCAAGATAATTCAAAACTTTTATAGAATTTTCTGCTGTGCAAACAATCCAGCAGAAACAAAATCACACAACACAAATATAATAACAACGATTTACGTGGTTCAGCGAAGACTACGCTCACAATGAGGGAATGATTTCACTAATTTGAAGAACAATAGGGAATTACAAAACTCTCAAGCTTTCTCTCATGCTATAACAACCCCCAAACCCCTCAATTTATAGATTTGAGGGGAAACAATTTAAAAAAAACTTTTTAATATAATTCCCAATCAAATCACATAATTAGGAAATAAATCAGGTCCCTAATTAATTGCAATAAAGAGCCATTAAAACTTTACAAAAAAAGATTTATTATGATTTGAAAATAAATCCAAATCAACAATCTTCACATCATCTTTTATTTCAGAAAGTGGAAGATAATAAATCAGGCTCCGATATCAGAACGACTGCACCCAAATGGTTGCCTACGTACCCTTAACCCAAGGAATCAAGCCGAGCATAATTTTTCAAAATAAGTGGACAATCAGTCATGAGTCATGCATGACTCTCGTGGTGATTGCATCTCCAAGCTTGCATCAATTGTACGCTTCAGATACCTTAGGATACTCTTCACAGCTTGTAAATTATTCCTTATTGTATCATGTATGAACCTGCTCACAACACCACCAGCTACAATGTCTGGATCGAGCTGCTCCAGAATCAAACCAAACAATGTTGTAAGTGCCAAGTGACCACGGGTCGAGAGATTCTTAACCGCTTGGGAGAACATCTCATCATAAGCAATCACTTTCCGTTGCGCAGAGTCTTTTGCCACTAACCTAGCCTTGTATTGCACATCAGCTCCAAGAGATTATTCCTTCTTTGCATGCGTTCATTTGCACCCAATGACTTTTCTTCATGGAGAAAGCTTCATTAACCTTTAAGTAGCATCCTTCTGAAGAGACTTCATCTCTCCATAAATCACCATCAATAATGTCCACTAATTTCTTATAGTGATTAGAAACTTCAACCACCGTGGTTGAAAGTGCAGATACAATGTGATCCCTCAACCAAGTTCGTTTTGGGACATTCTAACACTATTATTATTCTAAATATGATAATAAGCTGAACACCCAAACTCTCACAAGTGCTGATAATCTCTAGCAGGATGCTCTAACCATATCTCTTTTGGTGTCTTATTCCCAATAGCTGCATAAGGAAAAAAAATTCACCAAGTGACAAGCATAATCTATTACTTCAGCCCAATAAACTCTATCCAACCCAACACTAGATAATATACACCGAACTTTTTCCACCAAAGTCTGGTTCATCTTCTGCAACCTCATTTTGTTGTGATGTCTCTCGAATAGTGAAGTGATGCTCTATCCCAGATCTTTGGCACACCTGCAAGAATGCATCCAAAGTGTATTTGCCACAATTTTTTGATCTGATACACGGAATCCTTTTGCCACTATGAATCTCAATCCACTACTTCCAAGTTCTGAAAATCTCTAGTACCTCGCTCTTGCACCTCATAGTGTACACCTAAACATATCCGAAGTAATCATCAACAAAAGAGATAAAGTATCACCACCCGCCAAATGTTGTCTTCGTTGGGCTCCAAACATCTATGTGAACATACTCTAAGATATCATTTGTACTGTGGATGGCAGTACCAAAAGATACACGTGTTTTCTTGCCAAATACACAATGTTCATAAAGATTGAGCTTGCAGGTGCTTCCTCCTTTAATCAATCCTTGCTTTACCAAATCCATAAGAGAAGCCTCTCCGACATGAGTTAGCCGCATATACCACAATGTAGTGGCATCAGAAGAATTATCGGCAACAACAGCCATTCCAATCACTTTCTTCCCTGAAGATAGTAAAGGTTGTGGTGACGAACCCCTTTCAGAAAAACCAACACTCAATGATATATTTTCAGAATTCTTGTCTCATTAACTACCCTGTAACCCTTAGTCTCTAAAACCCCAATAAATAGCAAATTCTTCCTAATATCTAGAACATGTCTCATATCAGTCAGCTCCCTCACAATATCACATGCATTATTATGAAGATGCTCCCTATACCAGTTGTACGACAAGCCCTATCATTTCTCATGGTCAAAACACCACTATCAAGCTCCTTGTAGGTACAAAACCACTCTCTAGTGAGACAAATGTGATCAGTAACACCAATATCTAGAATCCAGCAAGAACCATCTGAATACAAACTCTAAGAAACTGCAAATAGTGATACATCTAAATCTTCGTCACGCTCTTCCATGCTAAAGTTAGCCTCAGTGGAAACTCCCTTTCTATTCTCCTTCAGCTTCGGGCAACATTTCTTCTAATGACAAGTTTCCAAGCATAAAACACATTGATTCTTCCCAATACTGCACCCACAAGACTTGCCTTGCTTGTTGCCGTCATTTCCTTTTTCTCAAATCTTGCTTGCTGGGATGTAAGAGCCTTAGTTGAATCCATCTTTACAGACTCTTTATCCCAACGCCGGAACTCATATTCAGCAATGCAGTAGTCACCATAGTTCAAGACCTTCCTATGAATGAGCATCATCATAAAATTTTCATACTAATCCAGGAGCGATTTCAACATAAGAAGCATCTTGTCTTCATCTCCAACCTTCTCATCCAAATTCAAAAGATTTGTCAATAGCTTTGTCAAGTCATTCAAATGCTAATCAATTGTAACCGCATGTCTCATTTGAAACTTGTAGAGCCGCCGCTTCATATGAAGACGATTCTCTACTCTTCATCAGATACTTGTTCTCCAGAGTTCCACAGTTTCACAGCAGAAGTCTCCATCATCACCCCATATTTGATCTCTTGAGATAGAAAATTTTTTATCAAGCCACAAGCACTCTAGTTCATCTTGAGCTAATCTCTCTTAGACATCTCTTCAGGATGTTCATCGTCAACAAAAACATCCTCTAGATTCAAAGAGCACAACGAATCCATCACCTCACATTGCCACATGCCAAAGTTCTCTTTGCAGTCAAATTTCGTAACATCGATTTTAACGGAATGTGTAACAACTTGATGAATTGTCGTCTTTTCCACCATCGAGGTGGTATGAATTCATGGCTACACCGGATTGCATAGCTTTCACCAAATTTCAACTTTCTTACAATGCCAAAATTGTACCAATTTGACTTAATTTCTGCTTTCGACAACAATCCAGAACACAGCTACAAAAACACAGTAGGCACTCAATCATTTTGATTTCTTCTATCAGTAACTAAGATCTGCCTACGGTGCTTGTGCTTCGCCTCCACGTGCAGCCAATTGCAGCCTGCTCCAGCAAGTAACCTGTTTTACGCAAGTTGTCTCCAAGCTCGCAGTTCGACCAGAGAACAATCGCGGAACCGCGTCTCCAAACCGTGCATCCCTGGCTCTCCGTTCGAAATCAAACTTTCGGCAGCTACGTTAGACTAGCCCGCATGTTCGCATGCAGCTGCGTGCCACTGCGCGCTCATGAGCCTTGATCTCCCTGCGAAATTCGGGCCTCCATGCACGGCAAAACCCACACAGACCAAGTCGTATGTCCACGTTGGTCTCCGCCTTGAGCAAACCCATGATCTAGATGCTTCTTAGCCAACCTTGTGCCCGCTATCTTGCGATCTATGCGTGAGGCTTCCATGCGCCTCCTGTGCGACCCAAACCACAACCCAGAGCTTCCGTCTTCTACGATCAGCCCATCCACGATCATGTTTTACGCGATCAGCCAAACCTAACCACTACACTTCCATGCAAACTATGCTCCAAGATTGGCCAAACCCACACCAACAGGAAATCTTCCCGTTCGTCGCAGGAAATAGTTGACATCCGGCAATGATACCAATTGTTGTGCAAACAATTACAGTGGAAACAAAATTACACACCACAAACATAATAGACAGTGACTTACGTGATTTGACAAAGATATCTATGTCCACAAGGAGGAGATGATTTCACTAATTTAGAGAACAATAGGGAATTACAAAACTCTCAAGCTTTCTCTCTTGCTACAACAACCCCCAAATCCCTCAATTTATAGATTTGAGGGGAAACAGTTAAAGAAAAAACTTTCTAATCTAATTCCCAATTAAATCCCAATCAAATCACATAATTAGGAAATAAATCAGCTCCCTGATTAATTGCAATAAAGAGCCATTAAAGCTTTAAAAATAAAGCTTTATTATGATTATGATTTGGAAATAAATCCAAATCAACAATATTAAGATTTGGAAATAAATCCAAATCAACATTGCCATCTTCAGACATCAAATTGTTTATCATATTAATCAAATAAGAAGCAGTTCAAACAAGGATTTAAATTGGAGAACTTAACAATCTGTCCTCTTTCTCTACCTAATAACTTGGACTTCATTTATTGTGCACTACTCCCAACCGACCCAAATTCTTTGTTTACAGATAAATCTATGTTTTATTATTTCAGAGAGCCAGCGCTGGCATATGTTATATTATAAATCAGTTTGCTCAACAAGGTATCCCATCAAGTTAAGCTTTAGTTAACATATTTACCATAAAAAATGAGGAAGCCGCCAACGAAGTATTAGGCTTTGTGCTTGCACAAAATATAGCCATTCATTAAAGTGTGTTCAACTCACAATAATCAAAGGGTATGGAACTGCTAATCATTTTCACATAGCAAACTTAATTAGTCCTTTGTAATATGTAAAACAGAAAGAAATGGGACAAGAACCATGAAGCATTCAGGTTAATATATCAAGCAAAGTTCACAAAGATGGTTCTCTCCATATATTCCGATGGCAAGCTGTTAATTGCACGGTGAAGCACCTCAATATAGCAGAACATTAATTCATTCCATAATAAACTATGCCAATGTCCCATGAAAAACATTAGAATTTCATAGCCTAAATAGATGTCATTCCGCAACTTCTTACATAGACATTTATCACTTTATTGATACAGCCTAACAATCATTTAACAAAAGTCATAGAGAATTGCAACTACAATTTCTTTTTTTTTTTTTTCAGTAACTACAAATTCATTTCTTTTTCAATGGCTACAATTTCATTTTTACAATTTCAAATTCAAAGTAAATAATAGCAGATTTTAAAACATTGAAAATTTATAATAAAGGCATTTGCAAATCACCTAACTCCATTGATAAAAAACTTGAAACTAAATCTACAAATGAGAGGCTGAATGCCGATTAAAACAATATGTAGTTTTGCTTACCGATAAGATAACCTTTCAATAATCTCTTCAGTTATTGCTTTTGCAATTATTGCTTCGTTCTTTTGTTATCTCATAATAAACATGAATGTGTTTCATCAATGTGGCAGAAAGTCACACACGGGACTCAAGGTAAGAAACCTATGAAAAAGACCAGACATGCATATTTGAAAATAGATAAAAAAAACATTAATGCCCGATTCTTCTCGTCCAACACATCCGCAATTGGTTTCCCAACCAAGAAGATCCAGAAGACTAGAATTTCTTTTGTTGAGATTGACATTTTGAAAAGCATGGTAGCTTGAAAGCGTTACCATACGAAGCCTAAGTTCTGATGGCAAGTCTTTTTGAAACCTGGAAGCAAAAAGTTAATGCATGCTAAAAATTGCAGTCTAGTTTTGTTTTATTCTCTTAAACCACCTGCAAAAAATCAACCTAAGAATTTCAATTAAACTTACAAGATTTCCCTTTAGCTTCAAATTTTCTGAAACTTTAAATCGAGAGATTATTCTATGCGGACAATGAACGGAGAGACCGTCCGGATTTACTGCACTTTTGAAAAAGGGGAATAGAATGGCAGTAAATATTTAATTATGAATGTGTTTTTACTGACATTTTGTTGTGTTTTTGTAAATACTCAGTAAAAACACAGCAAAATATTCAATTATTTAGTAAATATTGAATATTTGCATCCCTTTTATTGCCCTTTTACAAAAGCGCAGCAAAAGGACAATAAAAGCGCAGCAAATCCGGGTGGTTCTCTCCGTACGGTGTCCGCACATAATAATTAGTCCATAAGCAGACACAATAAAAAACCCAACCATTAAACTTATCCGAAGGTCTTTTGATGGGCTTTATGTCCTGGGAACACTTCCATCTAGTTTTCCTGCCAATTGACAGCAGATGTACATCCAGAAGGTGCGCCCAGAGCAACTGTTAGTTGTCCCCTGAGTTCGAGTCATGGGAACAGCCTCTCTACAAGGAAGAACCTCTGCATTTCAACCTCCACAAAAGTAGAATATTTATGCCCTATATACACCATTATTTCTTCGAGTTAAGCAATCTTTTTAGGCCATTTCTAATCCCTAGTCCCTCCAATAATCTGCATACCATGACTAGTCAAGAATGTCTATGCACTTTCCTAGAACCAATTCGTAGAGGATGAACCCAAATCATGTATTTTCACGCGTCAGGGCCACTCTACATATTGGCAATAGTAGATGCAACATAAAGCACATTTTCACCTTAGTATGTCGATGAACTGTCCTTGACACTACCTCTGATTTTCCAAGCGCAAAAAATAAAAAAATTAAAACTGCAGCTAGCACATATTTCAATGGGTTATGTACTAGTCTTTAGCACGACATTACAGAAATTTGATTTTAGAAGACTTTATGTGAACCCTTTACCATCATGAAAAGTTGGGATTTCTACAAAAATATCATTATAAACATATGATTTCCTGGTATACAAGTAAAATATTTAACTTAAAACAGTAATATTCAATTGAATTTTATTAAAAAAAATCCTTAATTCACTTAAATAATTAAAACATCCCTAACATTGAGATGATCAACATAAACATTGGAGCCATAAACTGTATCCAAACCCTATTATTGACCAAATAAGCAATCTGGTCAAGTGATTTGTTGAGATCTATGATAGTAGCAAGATCACAAAATTCATAAAGGATTTTATGAATGTATATCAGACAGGATGGTAATGTATGTAAATTGAAGCACTCTAAATTTTTTCCCTACCTTTCCAAGCTCAAACTTTTATTACATTCTAAAAAGGATAGCATCTTGATCCGACAAATATGAATTACACAGTATTGTACGGTACAACCTCCTCAATAAATTTTTTGAGAAAACAATTCTTAGAGTATTTTAATCAGGCACTTAACAAACATTTAACTTTCATTACATTCTAAAGAAGAAAGCATATTGATCACAAATAAGAATACACAGTTTTATATGTACAACCTCATCAAAAAATTCTTTTGATCAAGCGATTTTTAAAGCATAATAATCAGGCGCTTAACAAACATTACTCAAATGAAACAAACTCAAAATAGGATTTTGGATGCAAGATAGTGTTCCAACCCAAGTTTTCCGATAAAACTTTTGTGATACGGTTCTTTTCACTCCCCAAATGTAAAATAGCACTACTGAAGCTACATTTTACCTAAAACTTAATGTAGAAAAGTTCCTCCAAAGATTCCCCAGTTTGGTGTGCTTGCAACATAATAGGAAACACTTGTAGATCTCAAGTATTTCCAATCAATCTTCAGAAAAAATCAAGCTTTCTCCACAAAAATCCACACAAAAACAGAAAACAATAGATAATATATATTATTTGATGAAAAGGACACGGAAAATCGCAAGATCCAATTGATCCTCTATTCGAGAGGAGGATCGATCTCTCCCAAATCTCTAGACGCCGCTAGAGCCCAAAAGAAAACCTAAATCTAAGAGATCTCAAATTACAGCCAAATTCAAGATGCCCTAACCCTATTAAAACAAACTATTTAATGCATACAAATCAAAAGGAAATCCCTAAACAATCCCTACATTCAAATTTCCCTCCTGATTCTCCCAACAAACCTTTGCGCGGTGCATACAAGAGGCGGAGAGTTTCGCACTTATTCACCTGGGTTAGTCTCGTGTTGACCGACTGGACCGGTCTAACAATACTCCCCTCCCAAATATCCACCTTGTCTGCAAGGTGGAAAGACAACACCCTCCTTCATTCCTTCTTCATCACAAACGGTAAGAACCTGAAAAGTTTGGTCCTTACACATATGCCCCGACGTATACCTCTCATCACATCTGAAACAGAGCCCCTTCCCCCTCTTCTCATGTAATTCCGTCTCTGTGAGCTTCTTGAAGTTGTCCCCAGGTCTTCCTCATGTAGTATTTTCCTTAGAAGTCCCCCGAAGAGTATCCGGTGTTGGCTTCTTCGATTTTAATAAGTTGGTGGTCATCCTGTACGGGCCTCCTGAGCTGTTGCCTCCTATCTCTCTCCAGATGCCTCTGATCATCTACCAATTGAGCTAGATCCATACCTCTCCCAAGTCACGAGGCCTCATTACTCTAACCGTTGCCCGAATCTCTGGTGTCAATCCCTTCATGAAGTTCCCCTCTAAAATTGTCTCAGAAAGGTGGTCCAATTGGCTAGCAAGGTACTCAAAACCTCACCTGGTACTCTATCATTGAATCATCAAGTGTCAAGTTACTCAAAGAACTGCTCGTAGAAGTGATGTAGAACGGGTACGGAGGCTGGCAATAATCTGAAACAATTCCTTTCAGGAAATCTGAAACAGTTCAGATTTTTCTCCCAAAATCTGAGAGATTAGCCGTTGGTGGCTGCAGGAATCTGTGGACAGCAATTTGCTGTGGGTAAAACAGCAACTTGGAAGCTTCAGGTTGCTGGAAACCCAAGGTGAGGTCTTTGGAGAATTTCAGATTTCTGCTAGGGAGAGGAAAATTAACTCCAAATTCCTTCCACAAAAACTGAATAATTCCTTAAGGGAATCTGAAATGCTTCAGATTTTATTTTTCTTTTCTCTCAGAAATCTGAGTGGAATTCCAATTCCCAGTGTGGGGGAGGAACGTCTTAGCAGCAAGCGTCTTGGGGAAGGATGGCTGAGGGAGAGGCGGTGGAAACCAGGGAGAAGGTCTGCGGTTTTGGAGTGGGGAAAAGGGATTGATTTGTTTCCTGTTTGAAATTAAGAGGAGGGAGACGGTGGAAACAAAGTAAAAAAAAACTGTAGACTTTCTATTTCCAAAATCAGTGAAGTGATTTGGGAAATAGAATAGGAAACAGATTTGAGGAAATTTGGCTATGAGCAATGTGAGGAGAAAAGGAAATAAATATTAATTAAAGCCAAGGGAGGTTACGGGAATGAAGAAGTGAATTAGGGAATTAACTCCTAATTCCCCTCTACATAATTTGGCATATGAGGTTGACGGGAGTATGGGGGAGCAATTAGGGAGAAAGGAATTAAATGTGAATTTCTGCCAAGGTGGAGGTGAGGTTTAAAACTTTCCAAAAATGGAATGACAAATTAGGAAATATTTCAAATTTCAAATTAGTGGATTTGAATTTTGAAACTGCCCAAAATTAAATCACCCAAATTAAGTTTGAATTACATCATGAATGAGATTCAATACTTTCCTAAAATAGCTTTCTAATTTAGGAAACAATTTGAAATTCAAATTTCAAATGATGAAAATAATTTCCTAAATTATTTGAACTCTTTAGGTAAGCATTAAGGTGACATTGACTCATTCATGGAGACAAACAAGAGTAGTCGACGGTGGGCTTGGCTCGGGTGGGGCGGTGGAGGAGCTAATGGAGAAAAGGGGAGGGGCTAGAATCCGGCGGCCAAACGAATTATGGGGAGGAGGAAGAAGATGAATATAACGACAAGGAGCAATAAGAAGGAACAAAAGCAAATAAACAAAATATCAAAGATACAACCGCGAGCCCGGACACATCCTGCGGCTGACGGGTACTACGTTGCCCTCCTCCAAGGGACTTCACGCCATGAGCCCGGACCCATCCTGCGGCTGGTGGAAACTCCGACTCCCTCCCATAGGGATTTCACTAACGTTCTCTCCAAAGAACACAAGTGCAAACAAAATTTTATTAATAATCCATCATACCTAATACATGAGAAGGGGCCTCTATATATAGGCCTTAAAAGAAATTAAAAGACACATTTGCCCCTTGGGCTTACATAAGACAAGAGGGTAAAAAGGAAAATTGCACAATTAAATCAAAATACACTTAATAGACTAAAATAAAATAAAGTGATCTCGGTCGTCGATCTTCAGCTCCTCCTCGGGTAGGCATGGACGGTTGGATGTCCGCATCAAGAAGTCTCCTCCCATGTCGGTTCGGAAACATTCTATCAAACAATCCTTGAACTCCCTCCAACTCCGTATGGGTCGTCGCATGTCCCTCAAGTGGTACCAAGCCAAACCTTTTCCTTCCAAACATAGGCCTACTGCCGTCAGTCTCTCTTTTTCCGTCAACCCATTGACGACAAAATATCTTTCAACTTTATAGATCCATCCGTGCGCATCCTCCCCCTCAGAGATTGGCATCTTTAATTTCCTTACCCTTGGATCATCTTTGTTCCCTCCGTTCCCTCTATAATTTATCATTTTCTAAGGGGGTGATTCCCGCCAAGTGTCTCAATCATCCCTTCTACGTTCATACACAAACATTTCATTACATTCTCACCTCCTTTCAAATTCAGCACTCCTTGGATCATCACAAACTCCTCTTTCCAATTCAGCCCTCTGGTCAAAATTCCCTCTTTCCCTTTCAAATTCAACACCCTTCTACTCATGTCCAACCCCTCACGCCTCCCCACATACCCTGTGTCGGACTCCTCCCTACGAATAGATCCTAGGGGAGGCATTTTTTTTTCCCTCCAAAATATCCACCTCTTGATCTTCCTTCTGACTGATTGGCTTCAAATTTTTCCCACTTTCGTAGTTGTCGGCACCTTCCCTCACCTCCAAAGGTGATATTTTGGTTTGAACCTTGCGCACTTTCTTCAACATCTTCTCCAGGATGGAAAATTTCGAATCGAACTTATCATGGATGGCTGAAACATCATTTTTCAAAATTTGAAACTTGAGTTTGGAGATATGAAATTTCAGATTTCGTTTGTCCAATCTCCACTTCGATGCATTCCTCCAACGCATCCATTTTCTTGGCCGCCATTGATGCTCAAATTTTTGTAGAAAAAAAAATCTGGACTTCGACCTTCAAAAACAACAACTTTCTTTTTCGAAATCCCAATAATGGCCATTGAAATTCAACAAAACAGCCCATCAAAGGTCCCAAAAAAATGGCTCTGATACCAATTTGATAGGAAACACTTGTAGATCTCAAGTATTTCCTATCAATCTTCAGAAAACATCGAGCATTCCCCACAAAAAATCCGCACAAAAACAAGAAAACAATAGATAAGTTGTATTATTGGATGAAAGGGACACTAAAAATCGCAAGATACAATTGATCCTCTATTCGAGAGCTTGATCGATCTCTCCCAAATCTCTAGAACCACTAAAGCCCAAAAGAAAACCTAAATCTAAGAGATCTCAAATTTCAGCCAAATTCAAGATGCTCTAACGTTAGGAAAACAAATTATTTAATGCATACAAATCAAAAGGAAATCCCTAAACAATCCCTACATTCAAATTTCCCTCCTGATTCTCTCAACAAACCTTCCTAAACAACTCCATGGGATCTAGCGGATTGCGCGGTGCGTACAGGAGGCGGAGAGTTCCGCCCTTATTCACCTGGGCCAGTCCCGTGTGGACCAATTGGACCGGTCTAACATAACATCAAGGAAAATGTATGATCTACACTTATCACATATCCTAACTCAATTACTACACATTTGAAGTGGTAGCATGAGTCTTCTTCTTGTCATCCCATTTAGGCTTTTATCTAGGTAGACGTTGCACCAATCTTTGACATTATGTACTCAAGTTTTTCAATAACAAGACAGTGGTCTAGCATCCTCCTCAACATCTAGAACTTGAGCATTCTTTTATATGGCAATAGCATGCTAGGCTTTCTTTTCCAGGGAAAAAAATAATTTCCTAAAGAGAGATGGCTTTTAGAAAAAAATTCAGTTATGCATGAAAGATTTCATGCAACCCCTCAATATATTTCATGACTATCAATTTCTCAATCAATTCAAGGCAGAAGCCTAATGATGGGACATTCAGAGCATGGAAAGTATATCAGAGGCGTGGCCGTCAATATACGGTCACGATCGAGTCTATATATTTTTGAGTCAGTTCATGTATTTGTCTTCTGATTCTTCTTATTATGTTATTTAGCTTTTATTAGTTATGTTGTATTTGTTTTCCCGTTTTACTATTTTCTTAAGGGAGGTCGTTTGTAAGCCCTAGGGGCATTGTCATATTTCTTATTTTGAGTCATATGTATGAGGCTATTTATAGCCCCTATGTTTCTCTTTGAAATTTAATGAATGAATGAAATATAAGAAAATTCCTGCACATGTGTTTTTTAGAGAGTTGTGAGAGTTCTAGGAGAGAGCTTTGGAGAAATCCCTAGGGAGGGAAATCGGATCACCCACCAACCTTGGAAGCGTTCGAGTTCGTGGTTCTTACATCTTTCTTTTTTTCTTTTCTTCCTCCTTCTTCCCTTCACCACCGTCGGCTCTATCTCTTTCTCCACTCAACCGTTGGCCTCCTAGAACCACCCAACCGGCCCCCCCCTCTCATCCCCCCCCCCCCCCCCCCCAACTGCCAACCCACATATCACCTCAATCCCCTTTCCCTCAAACCGTGGCTCCATGTTTTTCCCCCACCCAAGCAGTCGGCCTCCCTAGCCTCTTTCCCCTACATTGCCATATTTCCTAATTTGGGGCAGATTTTGGAATTCAAATCCAATTGATTTGAAATTCAAATCCTTACCTAAAATCTCAAATCTATTTTTGGAAAGTCATCAAATATATTCCAAATCAAATTTGAATAAATCCCTTTCCCTTATTTAAAGTTTCCTATTTTTGGAAGGTGTTAAATTTTTCTTCAAATCTCCCTAGCCCCATTAAGCCGCCGGCCCCACCTTCTTTAAGTCCTTGGATTTATTTCCTAACCCAATCTCTCCTCGAATTCAAATTGTTTCCTAAAATAAAATTCTATTTTTTTGGAAACTTATCCAATTAAATCCAAATCAAGTTTGAATGGGATTGGAATTAATTCTTCCCTCCTTAATTGGAATTCCCAAAGAGGCAAGCATTAAACCCTCTCCCCAATCCCCTCCACTCTCTTGATGCCGCCAGCCCTATGGTCCCTCTCCCAATTGATTTCTTTCCAAAACTCTAAGCTCCAATCAAAGGAATTAATTCCTAATTCCTCCTTCCCTCTCCTACCTCTCTCTACCGGCCACCCACATCAAACGCTAGCCGTCCACTAAAAGCCCTCTTCTTTCAATTTTTCTTCTCTTCCTAAAGTTTCCAAGTGCTGTCCAGATTTCTGGACACCACCTGCAGGCTGTCCGGGAATTTCAGCCAAACCCACTGCTATCCAGAAAAAGATTGGCTGCTATTCTGAACTTCGACATTAGGAAAACGGCTGTCCAAAAACTCCGGCATCTTCCCGTGGCCTCCCTACCCACGGGAGTCCTCTTCAAACTGCTTTCCAAGAAGGACAGCTTGCTGTCCATCCATTCCAGCAAGAGGATATCAACCGTTTCGCTGCCATCAAGCCACCAACGGCTGCCCAAGCTTGCGAGAAGGTGGAATCTTAGCAAGGGATGAACTCTTACCTTCTCTTTTACCTTTCTCGATTGATCCTTGCTTGTGGTTTTATTTGGTTCATGCAAAATTTTGTCAAGCTCCGCTAAAAGCCTAGTATTTAGTAGGAAGTGTGTGAGAGATCTTTCATAGCACTATTCTTATTGTTAGATTAGGAATTTCTTGTTGAAACATATTTCGTATGTAACGTCAGGAGTAATTGATTGTTATGTTAATTTTACTTTTCGCAAGTAACTTGGCCTAAGCTTGTGTTTACCGCTCTTTATGTTTTATTTCATTGTTTAACTCGTCATAAAGCATAGTTAACTTGCTCCTAATTATCAAGTATGCAAAATCCTTATCTAAATCATCTATGTTTTCATATATGTCCTGCATCACTTAACTTTTTAATTTTATTATGCAGTATTGTACGCTTTCGTATTATTTTGCTTCAAATTCATGTTTCTTTTTCACGTCCAATAGGATAGAATTAAGTTTTTAACAATCTTTTAAATTCCAAGCATGTCAGTATTAATAGTTCGTAGTTTTTAGATTGTGGCTCCACAGAAAAGCATGTGAGGATAACTTCAAACAAACAAACAAAATATTTTTTTTTCAAGCAACATAATTATAAACCATGAAATATGTTTCTAGAAGCTCAAATCAACTGTTAAGCACTTCTTATTTAGGTGTCATCGATGTACGGCAACTCCAATTTTGCCTTGACCTTGAAGGAAATTTTTCTTCTTCTCATCTTTCTGAATACTTTTTAGTTTCTCTTTTTACAGATAAATTCTCCACTACTTGTTATAGCCAATTAAATAGTTTTCATACTTCATGGATAAATCGAGTAGATAACAGAGAGGCTAGAGAGGCTCCCCTTGTAGTAAGGGAGGCCACCATACCGATTGAGTTTTGAAATTGGAAAGAGGCTTATACAATTTCTCAATTCTCATTTTTTGGTGGGTTGGCTCTAATGCATAAAGTTTTTTATCCATATGATCATCAAGTATATTGCTTCTAGTCCTTAGCCTAACCATGAAAAAAATTCCTGTTGACTGGAAACTACGCTGTAATATGTTGGACTACTTTTGGTTTAAAGAGGGAAGGCAGGCATGGTTTTTATGCATAACTTGAAAAGGAATGCAATAACAATGCCATTCTTGAAGTTTTATTTGCAACATTTACCGCTATAAAGAGTTTAATTTCGTTGTGATTTCAATGCAATCATTTGAACTCTAATTTTATGATACTAAGTTTTGGTTAGAAGATGTGGAAAGGTGCCTTCCCTAGAAATAAAGCATTGATTTGTGTAAGGGTTCTCCTCGCCCTTTAAGATGATAGGAGTGAATGTGTGATGACCTATTCACCTGATGGAGAACAAATGAGAGATTAATAGGTGGAACCTTAAACAACGGTGCTAAACCGTATAAAGAATTTTATCACATTTTTTACATGCTTGTATTCCTTCTTGCACATATTTACACTCTTGTATTGTTTGTTGCAACTACACTCTACTTACACTCATAAGCACTTGACTGAGTTGTTTTTTAAAAAACAAAATTACTTCAATACAAGTTTATTCACACTCCACTTTAGTGTCTTATTGCCATCAATTAATAACCAAAATTAATCAATTAAAAAGCTAAATTATAAACACCTTAAAATCCTAAGCAATTAAGTAGATGACCATAGACAATATAGTTATGATTTTCATAATCAACCCAATTCCATAATTAAACATTTTAAGGCATAAGGGGAAGCTAGACTTGCTCAGAGGGTGTTGTTGACCCTACAACTCAAACCACACGCAAAAGGGATCCAAATTGGCAAATTTGGCAACACGCGCATTGACGCGATGCGCCGCTTGAAGGGTCAAACGACCTCTAATTGCCAAACAGACTGCACCACTGCAATCAGGGCGTTGAATTCTTTTAAATCGAGGCCCCTCGAAGTCAAATCAAATGAGATCGGCACAAAGGGACAACCGATACCCAAAATTAACTATGACTGACACCCAAACGACTTTTGATTGATGAAACGATAGCGTCGTTGAGTCCGGAACATTGCCAACCCCTAAAAACTACATTTTGTTTATTCAATTTGGAGTATCCAGAAGGTGGCACAAATCCCGTGGCGACAACATTAATTTCGAAGAGAATTAGCCTCGCCGCTGTCCAAATGATAAATGTTCGCGAAACAGATTTCGTCATTGCGAATGAAATATCGTGAATACTCAAGAACTATATTTTCTATGTTCAATTTGGATCTTTCAAATTGGTGGCACGAATTTTGAGACAAAACACACATACGAGGAGAATAGATCTCGACACTGCCCAAACGAAGTCCGATCGCAAAACGGACTTCGCCATTGCATTCAGAACGTTTTAAATACTTAAGGATGACAATCAATTTGTTCGAATTAAAATGTGCGAGGTCGATATGCATCCCGAGATAGAGCATGAAAATATAAGAATTTAAGACTCGACGTCGCCCACACATCACCTAATTGGCGAACAGACTTCGCCCCTGCGTTTGGAATGCCGCTAATACTCTCAATGGACTACTAATTTATTCAATTAAAATTGTGCATGCAAATCGAGGTGGTCCTAATTCAACAACATGCATTTCGAGGAAAGTCAAGATCGGCACTACCCAAATGATTTTCGATCATGAAACGGACTGCGTCGTTGCGATCAAAACATCGACGATACCCTAAATTCACTATCAATTTGTTCAAAGAAAATTACTCGATGAGATCGACACGTATTACGAGGTGAAATAAACATGCATCGAGAAAACCCGCAAATCAATATCATTTTTCGTTGATTAACACAAGGTTGTCACCTCAAATTAATGATAATACTATTAAAAGAAAAGCTCATTAGCATCACCATTGGATTTGATCGTCGAAAATGAGAAAATCTAATATAAAATCAAATCTAATTTAATGCATACCTCGTATCTCCTAAGTTAATTTCTTGTGCAAATCCCGCAAAATCCGCTAAGTCTCGTCTGAAGAGACTATCTCACCGTTAAAAGGAAATCAAGGGAGTCTCTATTGGTTTACTATTTTCTTTCACTGCTTCCTTGCATTTGAAATCCAGAAGTCTCGCAAGCTTATAATCCCCTTTGGAGTTTGTCTCAGTCGCAACACCTCGCTAAAGTCTCGTTCAATTACAACTCCTGTCCACTTACTTTTGTACTTTTGCCAAAATTTCCCCACTGTCGATCTCCAGAAGAGCCTCAAACCCCACCAAGCTCCACTCAACTGTCAACACCTCCTGTCCCTATAAGCCCAAAGCACGCAAACTCAAAAAAAAACCACAGTTTCCCTACTCCACACTTAGCAACTCAACCTAAAGCCACGATCCCTCAGCCAAGCTCTGAAATCCGCAAGCAACACAAGGTTCCCGTCTTCCCACGGACCTGCTCTTGCTCTGGCCAAGTTCGATCTCACTCCAACCTGTAGGATCTAACCATTTTTTCCTTCAGACATCTATTCTTCTACTTTCCTTAGACCTTCAGCACATTCCCTTGATCTTCTTTACACCTTGACTACAACACCTGAACTTACTCCATCCAGCACGTCAAACATAGCCACTTTCCTCTACTCTTCGGAACATATAGCAAGCCAAATCCAGCCTTCCCTCAAAGTCATGGAATCCACCTGCTGTTCGTTTTTCCCTGCGTTCGTGTTTCAACCTTTAATCCAAACTCTCTATAAATTCTCTCTTTTCTTTGCTATAGAACAAATCGCTTTCACTTTCCTGAATCAAGTACATCTATTTCTTTTTTTAGTTTTGACTAAAGAAAGTGGACAAGTCTTCTTCTTTGATTGTAGTAAGAAAAACTTTTTTTTTTCTTTACTTATCTGTTTTTGAACATTTCTTTTTATATTCTAGTCATCTAATTATAAAAAATATACAAAACCATAACATGGAAGTAGCTTTTGCTCCCAATCACTTTCATGTGAAACCATTTCTTTTTTTCCACTTCATGCCAAAATCAAGTACAACACAAGTGATTTTATCTACAGTAGTGGTCATCCATACATTCTAATTAAATTTGTAGCATCTATTTCCACTCATATCATTATATTAGTTTTGCTTTAATGAGTATTGTCTTATTACAATTTGTTGTTATTTATGATATCAAATAACTATGTTGACTAAATTACTAGTTATGGATATTTTGTCTTTAACAGTAAAAAAAAGGGGAAGGTGGAATATTAGATTCCTCTTTCTCTATTTTGATATTTTGTATTGTGTTTTATTTTGACTACATCTTTCTACCATCGTTAACCTTAAATGCTCTTGACAATCAAATTAGTGTTACTATTACATTATTAACCGTTAATATTAGTGGTGCATATTATTAGTAGTATATATATATGTATGCATGTGCATATGTGTAAGCATGAAAATAAATATATGTGTATGTACAATTATTTTTTATGTATATCCATTTGTAAAAAAAAGAGAGGAGAGAAAAGAGCTTTTCAAAAAAAAAGAAAAAAGGAGGAATTTTTCTTTATGCATTTTCCTTCATCACAGTCCACCTCGCCATCACCATCGAAGGAATACTTTAAACTCAAAACCCCGAGAGCCTGTTTTCGGAGTTCGCAGCGCACCGAAAAATTGCCCATACACGTTTTTATTAGTGTGGTGGGATGGGACCCCGGTGCGACGCCTACGACAAATGGGTAATCACCTAAACCTCATTTCGGCGTTCGCGACGTACCGGAAAATAGCTAATAGACGCTTTTATTAGCGTGTTGGGATGGGAACCCGGTACGGCGCCTACAACAAAGTGGGGTTATTTATAAGTACCCATAAGTGGGGAAATAACTGTGTTTTCAAATAAGTACTCTCGCCGACCCCATATATACTTTTATTAGCATTGTGGGAATAAAGACACAACCGCGGTGTCTAAGGATACCTACCATACACACTTTTATTAGTATGGTGGGAATGCCCAGACTCCTGTAGTTTTCTCATAAACGGGGGAGACGCCAGGAGACTGACGAAATTCCGATTGAAAGATAGAGGACTTGAACAATATTTGGACAATATGGGACTTGAATAGAACTTGGAAAGATTAATAAGAGCTTGAGTCAAACTCCTAACATTTGAAAATGAGGTTCATAAATTATAAGAATGATAAAATAAAAAAGAAATGAACAGGTAAACAATGAATATGAATTACAAGTTTTGACATGGAATTTCTTTTTGAATAACAACAATTGCCTTGTGATGATCACCAAGATTATAATGAAGATATTGAGAGGTTTATTATCAAGTACACCATATGAATTACAAATTGCTTTTAAAAATAAAGAAATTGCAAGTATCATTTGTTTGCAAGTGAGAAGAAGAGTTTGAAGGACATGGCTTGACTTCAAAGCCATGATATAGAAACTTTTTGGGGTCATAATAATTGACTTGTGGTATTAAACACAACTCATTCCTAAGTAAGAATCATAATAAATGGGATAATGTGCTTACAAGAAACATTAAGAAACTACACGAAGCTCGTATGAACAAGTCTTCAAACATGAGCTTGCGAGTCAACATGCCAAACTCCTGTAAGTACAAGTCATTCACAAAATGATAATGAAATTCATGCAATAGATTGGCTTGAGATAGTTGCAACAACTACAAAGATACCTGTTGGATACGATAACATCTTTATAGTTAATATCATCATCTAAACAAGCAAATGGGACCTCGCAAATAATGATGATTGAAAAGCATATGCCATTTGATAGTGAGCACATGATGGCGAGCAAATTTACCATGTCAGCTAAGAGCTACTTCTAAAAGCAATGAGAGACTTATGAAATAAACAAGAATGAGGAATGCAATAACATCTTCATAGGTAGTGTCATTATGCAAATGAGCAAGTGGAAAATAAACTCCCAATGCATATGAATAGTGGACAGTGAACATTAAATTAGCTCATATTCTTCAATCCATCAAGTTAAAATGATTCGTAGAAGTTACGAAGGAGGGATTCTCTACGAATACATCAACATGCTTATGAGTAGAAGGCAAAGATGTGTGACGAAGGCGATGAAACTCCAATCAGTATGCTCACAATCAAAAATATGAAGCTTCCAGTAAACATTGGATACCTTAATGCTCATCGAAATGCAAATGTCAGCGAACAATGCAAGAAGTTGCACTTATCTCCTACAAGCAGGGGGGATTCAGCATGGGTTGAACTAAAGGACACGGTGTCTTTGAATAATTCAAAAGAATATAGCTCTCATGCAATTAATATTATTTAGCCGCAGACAAACAGATAGGTCCTCTACCAGTAAATTTTCTACTAATAATATGCAGCACTAATATTAATGGTTAATGATGTAATAGTAACACTGATTTGAATGTCAACTGCATTTAAGGTTAATGACGGTAGAAAGATGTAGTCAAAATAAAACACAATACAAAACATCAAAATAGAGAAAGAGGAATCCAATATTCCACCTTCACCTTTTTTTATTGTTAACGACAAAATATTCATAATCAGTAATTTAGTCAACACAGTTATTTGATATCATAAATAATATCAAATTGTAATAAGACAAGATACTCATTAAAGAAAAACTAATATAGTGATATAAGTAGAAATAAGCACTACATATTTAATTAGAATATATGGATGACCACTACTGTAGATAAAATCATGTGTTGTACTTGATTTTGGTGTGAAGTTGAAAAGAAGTAATAGTTTCATATGAAAGTGAATGGGAGAAAAAGCAAAAACTGCTGCCATATTATCATTTTGTATCTTTTTTTTATATAATTAGATGACTAAATATAAAAAGAAATTATCAAAAGCTAATAAGTAAAAAAAACTTTTTTTCTTACTACAGTCAAAGAAGAAGATTTGTCCACTTACTTTAGTCAAAGCTAAAAAAAATATGTACTTGATTCAGGAAAGTGAAAGCAGGTTTGTCCTGTAGCAAAGAAAAGAGACAATTTATAGAGAGTTTGGACTGAAGGTTGAAACACGAACAGAGGACAAAACAAACAGCAGGTGGATTCCAAGGCTTTGAGGGAAGGCTGAATTTGGCTTGCTATAATTTTCAAGGAGTAGAGGAAAGTGGATGTGTTTGATGTGCTGGATAGAGCAAGTTCAGGTGTTATAGTCATGGTGTAAAGAAGATCAAAAAAATATGCTGAAGGTCTGAGAAAAGTAGAAGAATTGATGTCTGAAAGAAAATTGGTTAGAGCTTACAAGTTGGAGTGAGATCGAACTTGGCCGGAGCAGGAGCAAGTCTGTGGAAAGACAGGAACATTGTGTTGCTTGTGTATTTCAGAGCTTGGCTGAGGGATCGTGGCTTTAGGTTGAGCTGCTAAGTGTGGAGTAGGAAAACTGTGGTTTGTTTTGAGTTTGCGTGCTTTGAGCTTATAGGGACGGGAGGTGTTGACGATTAAGTGGAGCTTGGCGGGGCTTGAGGCTCTTGTGGAGATCGGCAGTGGGGAAATTTTGGCTAAGGTACAAGAGCAAGTGGACAAGAGTTGTAATTGAACGAGACTTCAGTGAGGTGTCATGACTGAGACGGACTCCAAAGGGGATTGTAAGCTTGCAATGCTTGCGAGACTTCTGGATTTCGAATGCAAGGAAGCGGTGAACGAAAATAGTAAATCAACAGAGCTCCCTTGATTTCCTTTTAACGACGAGATAGTCTCTTCAAACAAGACTTAGCGGATTTTGCGGGATTTGCATAGGAAATTAACTCAGGAGATATGAGGTATGCATTAAATTAGATTTGTTTTTACATTAGATTTTCTCATTTTCGACCAAATCCAATGGTGACGCTAATGATGCTTTATGATGCTTTATTATCCGTAGTATTATCATTAATTTGAGGTGAAAACCATGTGTTAATCAACGAAAAATGATATTGATTTGCGGGTTTCCTCGAATCATTTTTATTTCACTTGTAATACGTGTCGATCTCATCGAGTAATTTGCTTTGAACAAACTGGTAGTGAATTTAGGGTATCGTCGATGTTACGATCGCAACAGCGCAGTTCGTTTCGTGATCGGACATCATTTGGGTGGTGTCGAGCCTGACTTTCCTCGAAATGCATGTTGTTGCATCAGGACCACCTTGATTTGTGTGCAAAACCTTAATTGAATAAATTGATAGTCCACTAAGAGTATTAGCGGCATTCCGAACGCAACAGCAAAGTCCTTTTGCCAATCAGGAAATGTTTGGGAGACGTCGAGTCTTAAATTATTCGATTTTCGTGCTCTGCCTCGAGGTGCGTATCAACTTCCTCACACATTTTAATTCGAACAAATTGGCTACCATCCTTAGGTACTTGGATCACCTTGAATGTAATGGCAAAGTCCGTTTCACGATTGGACTTTATTTGGGCAGTGCCGAGGCCTATTCTCCTCGATTTGCATATTTTGTCTCAAAATTCATGCCACCATGGTTTAAAATTGCGCAATATGAGGCTCACCTTGAGGCCCGCCTTTGCGCAATTTCAGTAAAAAATGCCTCGATGCTTACGCCTTGAGTTTTTTTATGAGGCTTGCGCCTCAACTTGGTTGAGGCCCGCTTCGCCTCATGCTATATATATATTAAAACTTACATAAATCTTGAAGTAAATGCCCGACATTGGACTCTATAGGAGAGGAGGAAGGGGACATAGCAGTTCATCATAATGATGATTCAAATGAATAACCCCTTAGTGATGACAGTGCTGATGACTTATGAGTTCCTATGTGATATGTCATTGTTATTTATTTTTGGAAATTGGAATTATATGTTAATGAAAAGAATATTGGGATTTGGGAAAAATAAAATTTTTTTATGTTGAACTATATTTCATGTAACCTTAATATTGGGATATTTTGATTTCACTTCATATCTTATGTTTTTTAATGTGTTATATTATTCACTCATTAGTATATAAAAAATTTATCATTTTATGTTTACGCAATCTTTTGATTTTGAGGCTTACGCCTCAAAACGCCTTAAGACTTACGCCTCGCCTCTTGAATGAAAAACGCCTCAATACCCGAATACGCAATTTTAAACATTGCATGCCACCAATCCTGATGATCTAAATTGAATATAAAAAATGTAGTTCTTGAGTATTCGCGATATTTCGGTCACAACGACGAAATCCGTTTCGCGGACGAATATCATTTGGACAACTGCAAGGCCAATTCTCCTCGGAATTCATGTTGTCGCCTCGGGATCCATGCTACCATTCTGGATAAATAAAATGTGGTTTTTAGAGGTTTTTAATGTTTCAGACACAACGACGTGATCTGTTTGTCAATCGAAAGTCATTTTGGTTCGGTCTTTTGTTAATTTTGGGTATCGGTCGTCCCTTTGTGCCGATCTTGTCCGATTTGACTTCGAGAGGCCTTGATTTAGAAGAATTCAACGCCCTGATCGCAACGGTGCAGTCTGTTTGGCAATTGGAGGTCATTTAACCCATCAAGTGATGCATCATGTCAATGCGTGCATCGCCAAATTTGCCAATTTGGATCCCTGTTGCGTGTGGTTTGAGTTGTAGGGTCAACAGGTGCATATAGTGAAAAATCATGAGGATCAAGATACAACTGAATTCAATGGTGATAACTCCTCCAATGATGATAAGGATCGGCATCGTAATCTACTACTCACTGACCTGTTTGTATTTCCCAGTAGCAACATTAACCTTATCCATGTGGATTTGGATCTCTTTTTGATCTACCTCAGCAACAAAATGATGGGCTACTATCATTGATGTAGGATGCTACATAAATTAGCAGGATGATCATTGATACTCCATTGGACTGGCATTATGTTATGCTTGCTTAACATAATTAGTTTCTAGCTCAGCAAGATAAGTTTATAATGCAGTGGCAAGACATGATCACTCGTATATAACAATTTTGAATGGATGAGAGAACAATGCCCTAATATAAGAAATTGGATGTTTTCATGAGAAAACAATACCCTAACAAATTTTTCATGGATTGTATCAATGCTCTTATTGATTTTTATTTGCAAATAGTTCAAAGCTTTCTAGCACTCATTTACCAATTTGAGAAATCAAAGAGCTAGATCTCCTTAAAGTTAATTCTCAAAATTTTATTTACAATATCTCCTTATAAGCAATTTTATTTTTTTGTAATTTAAGTTCCTGCATTTGTGTTCTTATTGCATTATCTTGAGTCTTGGTTGGAAGGCTAGGAGAGGCGCCTTTCCTAAGAATAAGTTGTTTGTTTTTTGTGTTAAGGGTTCTCCTCTAGAAGAAGAGGGAGTGTATGATGACTTCATTGCTAGCTATATAATGAATATGAGATTTGTAGTAAAATCTTACACGAGTAAATAGGTGGTTATGTCAAACCATGTAAAATTCTAGCTGAGCATTTTACTTGCATGCCTCCTTGCAGATGTATTTGCATACTACTTTGTTAATTATTGTGATTACACTCTATTTTCACACACTTTCAATTGGATTGATCTTGAAAAAGTAACTAATTTTCATACAACCGAACCTTGGATAGAAAAACCTTGATTGATTGCACTTGATAGAGAAAAACTTGGGTTGATCATTAGACATCAATGTTATTTTGATGTTATTTATATACAATCTTATGTTCGACCTAAAGACCCTCCAAAACAACAAAACACTAGACACTTATATAATCTTCAATCTTACGCTAAAAATTTGGCTATATTCGAGAAAATACTCAAATTCTTTGGTAAGTTTATTAACCCCCACCAAAAGAAATTTTGTATTAACAAAATAGACATACAAAATGATTTCCACAATAAAAATAGTGTGAATAGCTTTAAACTCATTTAATTTATCCCTTTGAATTCTTCTAAGAATTGGTTAAACTCATCAAGCTCAAGAAATAAGAATAAAATTGTTCAGGAAAGTTGAATAATAAGTATTAGTCGTTAATCACATCTCTGGTCATGTTGACATTGGAGAAATCCTTCAAACATATCAAATTCGTACACCACTTTCATGTCACAGATTAAACATCAGAAGTTAAAATAATGTGCTATTATTTTAGAATTAATTCAAATGAATTAGGTTGGGCAAAGCCCCAGCATAATATGAACGTAGATTACTAATTGGACCCACTAGTTCTGGCTTACACTAAATATTTTGAGTCACTTAAATCATTACTCCATTTCCCAAAAGTCCTTCACACATGCACATGTAAAGCAAAATGAGTGTAAATATACCTTTTGTTCATTAGAAATACTATACTATTCACAAAAAGCAATAGAAAACTCATGCAAACAAGTATTTGATGAGGTGGACAAATAAAAATTCCCCCAATCAAAACTGAATGACTCTTCCAAACTTGATTGATTCATTCATGAAAGTGGAGTCCAAATGATTTTTTTAGTAGATTTTTTAGGTAGTGTAGCATTACTCCTTTTAGATGCATCTCCATTGACGACGAGTTTCTAGAAACAGCTAATTATTAAATATATTTCTTATACAATTGTATTTAAGAAACCCTTCAACATCAAGCTTTTGTCCCACTACGTGGGGTCAGCTACATGAATCATTTTTCTCCATTGTGTCCTGTTAAAAGTCAAATTCTCGTTTAAATCTAATAAAGAAAGATCATTTCTAATATTTTCTAACCAAGTCTTTATAGGTCTACCTCTACCTTTCTTAACATAAGTCAAATCTAATACCTCTACTTTTCTAATCGGTTCATTAGAAGGTCGTCGTTTTATGTGACCAAACCATCTAAGGCAACTCTCACTAATCTTATCTTCCATTGGCGCTACTCCAACTTTTTCACGTATATGCTCATTTTGTATCCTATCTTTAAGGGTAAAGCCACTCATCCACCAGAGCATCCTCATCTCTGCAACATTTAACTTAGTATTATGCTTCTCTTTTAATGGTCAACATTCGGCACCATAAAGCATTGCAGGTCTCACCACCATCTTATAGAATTTTCCCTTAAGTTTGAGGGGGAATTTTCACACAACAAGCCCGATGCATTCCTCCACTTCAACCATCTAACTTGAATTCTACTGATAATATCCCCATGTATTTCACCATCACTCTGAACAATAGATCCAAGATATTTAAAACGTGTACTCTTATTAATGACTTGCTTGCTCAAAGTCACAATCCTCTCACGATGTCTATTACTACTAAAATTACACTCCATATATTCAGTTTTAGATCTACTCAGGCGAAAACCTTTAGACTCTAAGGTTAACCTCCATAATTCAAGTTTACATGCAACTCCCTCTCTAGTCTTATCAACAAGAAGAATATCATCAGCAAAAAGCATACACCAAGGTGCATGTTCTTGCAAATGTCTAGTGAGAACATCCATGACTAAAGCAAAAAGATATGGGATTAAGGCTGATCTTTGATGTAATTCAACTAAAATAGGAAAATACTCGGTAAAACCATCTTGTGTTTGAACACAAGTAATAGCTCCTGCATAAATATCTTTAATGATTTAAATATAAGCGTTATTAACTCTTTTATTTTCAAGAACTCTCCATAGCACTTCTCTTGGAACTTTATCATATGCTTTCTCTAAATCAATAAATATCATATATAGATCCTCCTTATTCTCTCTATATTTCTCCATCAAGCCTCTCAATAAATGTATGGCTTCCATAATAGACCTACCCGGCATGAATCCAAATTGATTTTGAGAAACATTAGTATCACGCCGCAAATTATACTCCATAACTCGCTCCCATAATTTTAAAGTATGACAAATTAACTTAATTCCTCTATAATTCGCACCATGCATCACATTTATTCTTAAAAATAGTAACTAGCGCACTTTATTTAAGAAACCCTGGCACCCTAAAAAGGCTGCTTAGTGCAATTTTGCATACCGGCTGGTGAACTTCTAGTAATCATATCACCAGAGAACAACATAAAGTTGAAGGCAGCATAGAATTCGGTTCCCATTTGCAATGAAACTTCTAAGCTAACCAGTTTATTATAGTGTTAATTAGAAGCCTGTGTTTTACTGCACGAATATGATAGGCTCTCAAATGACATGCATGTTTCGGCTATTAGAATTTGCTAAGGAAATTTACTTAACCATGCTTTACCTAATTAATACTCCTCTTGCAAAATCCACTTCTATGCTAAGAAAAATCAGAATTTCTACTTTCATCACAAACCTCTGTAATGGACTGAGACCCCTGCTTCCCATGACAAGTGAATTCAACCTTTGGTCGTCCACAGCAAGGCAAAGCTTCTCCCTCGCATCTCCCCAATAAATCTTCATTACAATAGCAACCTGATTCACAATGAAAATTTAATCAGTCTTCAGTTCTAATTAAGTCAAAACTATTCAACAGGACCATCATAAAAAATACGAATTTGACGTACCTGTTTCTGCTTAGAAGCAGTATCGAGCAAATCCAAAACTTCAGCGTCGAGCTCGACATCGTATTGCCTCACCACCTCCGGCAGCCGCAGCTCCGTCAACGGGATCAAAGCTGAAATCAACAATGAAGGATCAATCAGGAGAAATGATTCTATCATACGAGAACAAAGAATCAAAACGTGAGTGGAAATTTTGGGGAAATAATTACGAGATCCGGATTGAAACCAGAGAGCATTTTTAGACTCATCGGCGGAGGGGCTTTTGACATGGATGATAAAGATGGAATCACCCTTATCGGCGAGGTTGTCAATCGACCATTGAAGTGCAAGCTTGCTACTCTTGGAGAAGTCCAGCGCCACTCCGATCCTCCGATCTCCTGCCATCTCTCTCTCTCTCTCTCTCTCTCTCTCTCTCTCCCTCTCACCCTTTCTGTGTGTGTGTGTGAAGGGAGCTACTGACAATGATGGTAACCAAGTAGACGAAGTAGAAAGTCAAAAGTCTTTCCAACCTTTTATACAAAGCTGGGCTTCGTTAAGGGACATTTCTTTTACTTATTTCTAAAACAGTTTTTTTTAGTAAAAAATAAATAGTTCAAAAAAAAAATTTCTTGTTACATATGTACCAAGATTTATAGCTTAAGAAACTTTTTATTAAATTTTTATTTTAAAAATTAATGAAAAAAAAACTATCTCAAATAAAATCTAAGATAATTTGTATTGCACATATGAGAATTTTACACCCCATTTAATTTTTTCTAACTTATTTAATATTTAACTTTTTACATTTATTATTGTATCAAGTAATATAAAAAAATATTATTTTTAAACAATTATCATTAACATTCTATTAATAATGTTATGCATGTGTGATTATCCTCATCTTATGAACTTCATCATTGATGAGGGTTTAGTTGCCACGCACTAATCCCTACTAGTGGCCTCCACGTAAGATCTCATCATAATTTTCTTCATCTTTATCGTTGCTAAGAGTTTCAAGACTGTAGAAGCAACCAGTCCCATCAATGGTCTTCCCTAGTTAATTTTGGTACTGCTTCCTCTTTGCACATGCATGTCGACGTGAAACATTACCTTGTCAATGGCCTTCAATGAGATATTCTAGTCAGGGGCGGAATCAGCTATAATTTTTATGGGAGACAAATTTATAAGTAAATGTTCGTATATTTGTCGGGGGTCCAAGGGGGCAGCGCCCTCTAATGGGGTTCGACCTGATTGTCAGAATACAAAATCATAGTGTTTTAACATTTTTAGGTAGGGGGGGGGGGGGGGGGGGGGGGGGGGGGGGGGGGGGGGGGGGGGGGGGGGGGGGGGGGGGGTGGGGGGGTGGGGGGGGGGGGGGGGGGGTGGGGGGGGGCAATTACCAAAAAACTCTTGTAATAAATAGTAAAAATTATCTAAATAATAGTATAATGATAAATATATAATATAAATTTGTGTAATATTATGCATGTAGGTTTTCCTTAAATTATTAATGTTTTAAGGAATATCTGCCACTTGGAACCTCTTCCTTAGTTGGAAGCTGTGCTTTAAAAAATTGATAAAACTATAATATTAATTTTTATTGCAAAAAAAATAGAATTATGTAAAAATAAGGGGAGTCAAGAGGCCCAAAAAAAGGGGGATATGAAAAAAAAAAAAAAAAAGTTGAAGCTCACATAGCAAAACAAAAATATCTCACAAACATTAAAAATTAAAAATGGACTGACCAACTCACAATGCAAAAAAATATACCCCACAACATTTAGCAAACCATATGAAAGCCACAAACTATGGTTGCAAGCTGATCTTCGAGAGTGGGTGCGACAAAATTGAAAAACCAAAAATAAATGAATAGTCGTAGGAAAACAAAGAAGAAGGCCATTCATCATCATCGATAGCCAAAAAAAACTTTCTAATAACACCGAGCAAAATAGAAACATAAACAAACATTATTGCGGCAATTGTTTGGTGTCATGAAGTTTGCCCCATTTATAGACTTCAGATATCACAGTTCCTATAATTTTTAGGTGTGAAATGATAAAACTTTCAATGTTTTTTATCAAAATAAATACCATTTCTCTCACACCATATAGTGAGGAAATATAAACATTTTGGTTTAACAAAAACAAACCCTAGTCATTAACTTAATATAGAACTTTTGTTAGAATGGCAAATTGTCCAACAAAAGAGGACTGTTGGATCGGGATCAGCTAATGTGACGAGATGTCTTGGTTTGGACTTTAGTCTAATCTACTCTCGAAATGAGATTGTGGAAGATTGGGAAGGTATTTTGTTAACAGACTGAAGAGTATATGGATATTTGATAAAGAAATAATTTCTCAATTCATAATCATGATTATGAATTCACAAGAAGCTTGAATATCAATGGTGCAAGATTTAAACATATTAATATATTTGAGCCCCCTAACAAGGCATAACCAAGCAAAAGGATATATTAATATATAATATTTATACCAAATAAATGTGCTATATTATCAAAAAATTATCTTGATCAAGCACGAATCTTGAGGCAAAATCAAGTTGGAAATTTCAAAAAAAATAAATCTAGGACCATCTGAACTGTGATTTCAACAAACTTATAGTCAAGTTGAACGTCTCAAAAATACAAACCCAACGACAAAAAATTCGACTCAATCCAAACTCAAATGAGTCCAAATGAAAGACCCAAAGCACATCTGGAAGATTTAAATCATAATTTGGATTACCAAACAATTTCAAAACGTGACATGCTTATATTCAAATTAAACGGCTCTACGAGACTTATTCAACAAGCCTATGATTGCCGAATTCTGAGATCACTAAAAACTCAAATACCCGATAAACAGTCCATCATCAAAGAAATCGATATTGGCCTTCCATTCAAACCACTCCCAACATGATTGATTTTCTCCCTATGTGCTGGTCATGCTATTCTCAGAAAACTATAAATAGATCTCTCATTTCTCATGAAGAAGAGGAGGAAGAAGAGGCCTAAGAAAGGAAGAGAATGAGAGGAAGAAAGAAGAGATATATGAGATCTCTCTTGCCACCAAACTCCTCCTCGACAACTGCCCGGACTTTTGCCAGACCACTGTCAATTGTCAAACTTTTGCCCAACTCCGAACTTCAAACCATAGCCGGACTTTCGCTCGGCCCCGATTGACATCGAATTTACATCTAGCTGTAAACTGACACCGAACTTTTGTCTGGCCACTAACTGATGTCGAACTTCTTCCTAGTCGCCAATTGACATCAAACTTTTGCCCGGCCACCAACTGAAACTTGACTTCTTTCCGAACACCAACTAACTTTGGACTTATTCCTCACCACCGATTATGATCCTTCCGACCTTCGTAGCCATATAACATTCTTTTTAACCTTCGTCGCTCACTGACTATGGTCTTGCCGACAAAATGAACATATCCATAATGTTTCTTCCAATTTCCACCTTGTAAAGCATTCTATATGATGTATATTAATTACATCAAGCCAAGGCATTCCCTTCAATGAAGGGCCTCATTTATAATCAATTGCAAATACTAGTTGATTCATTCAAACTGGGTCAGACCTGGACATTTTTCTCCCTTTTTCAATGGTTTTCCACATAAAATATTTTGGTGTCTCTTAAAAATGTTACACACTCTCGATCTTTTATCTGATTGTGTACTAGATCTCCGTAAAAAACTAAAACGTTAAACTTTATATTTCTATACCGCCGTGAATATTCCAGGACGCAACAGTTTATGCCAATCAAAATTGACTTCATTATTATATAATTTGCTTAAAAAATCCTTGAAGAAGGAATAGCATTTCCATTCCAAGCAATGCACTCTCTGCCCCCAAATGATAAGTAGTGTAACGGCATCATATATAGCAATATTTGCTGAACCTGATTGATTCCATAGATTGTTATTAATAATTATCTTATTGAGAAGAGAATTGGAGGGGAGTGGCGTGTAGGAGAAGACAATGGGACCAAATGCTCTAATGTTTTCTCATGATACTAATGTTTTCCCAAAGAAGGTTTAAGCAACAGCCATTGGAGATATTGTTAGTAAGCTTAGCTTTCACAGTATTTATCAATTCAAGACCTTTCCCAAAAAGAGAGATTTTATTAGAGGTAGGTTTTCAAGGCAAATAATATTTGATTTTCCACCAATCACACAAAAGATTGTGGGAGGTCAAAAATCTCCACAAAATAGAGAATCTATATGCGCATGAGTCTGAACAATAATGAAGGTGAGGCCCTAAGTTATCAAAGCTTTGGGTTTATAAGTATTTATCCCGAAATATAAGGTGGATGTTTATTGTATTGACATCACCATGCCTAATATCTATTCAAAACTTTACAACTTATTTTTGGAATAAGTTAAGTTCTGGTCTATTAGGCAAGTAATTTTATATGGTGAATTTTATGAATTACAGCCAGCTAGCAAAGGAGAGAGATTTAGCTTTTCAACCTTCGAGTAATTGGGCAGTTTTGTGGAGGAGGGATTAAAAGTTTGCTAGGTGGAATTTTCTTAGGAGATAAGAATTCCAAGATATATTAGTTTGGGATAATAATCTAGCAAATTAAAAGGACAATGGTATTGCCATATCGGTGACTTTGGATGACAAAAAAATGATGCTTTTGGCTTAATTTATGTGTAGAACTAACACATGACCAAAGGAGTTAAGGTTGATATTTAGCAATGTCATTTGCAATACTTTGCCAAACACCAAAAGGTCATTAACATAACTAAGAAAATTGCTCATTTTAAAGAGTTAATCAAACTTAATCTTTGTTCCAATAGACTGGTCAAAGAGATTGAAAAGAGCATCCATATAATGTAAAACCATGAAATAAAATAAAACAACATTTCAGTACCTGAGATGCTGAAAAGAATAGACCAGCAGAAGTAATGTATGTACAGATACATTTTAAGTTCTTTATCAAATTTTACTTGGAATGACCATCACAATTATGAAATTAATTTTGAGATATACTAAAAAAATAATAATCAGAACATTGTGATCCAATTTCGAGATTTTGCAAATAGTAAGACTTGGTTTGGCATAAATTTTTTACTACTTTATAAAACAACTTTTCAATATATGAAATTCTAATTAAAAAAAGTTTTTTTTTTTTTACTAAGAAACTGCTTTAAAAAGTAGTATGAAAGTTATCCCAAACAAAACCCAAGTATATAAATTATTCAGAATATTATTATTCATGACTCTTAACAGGACACGATGAAGAAAAAAGATTTATATAGCCGAATTAAGGCTACATATTATTATTGCTATTATATTAATATTCATATTGCAATTTTACAGTACCCTCTGAACATCATATGATATGATTATTAATTAAAAAAAGAAAGAATATTTTACAGCCTCCGCAACAAAATGCTTCACTAGAGAAATAATTCTCATAAGCCGTCTCTGAAAAGCTACTAGAGGATGTGATGAATCAGGGGCAGCTTGCTTTCTGGCTTAATCTTTCACAGTATTGAACATCTATTTGATCCAAAAGCAGCAAAGATTCTTCTACCTGAAGGCCACAGGCGTGAGAGAAATCCTAAACCTTTGGCAGGCACCTCCACATCAACACTGCTTGTCTGGCTCTCTTGCCCCTCGTCTGGGTTAGGCGACTTCCCTTCTGGGCTCTGCGAGTCTTCATCATCGTTATCTGTAGATTTGTTTCCAGCTTCAGAAATATCTCCAGGTTTCTTATCAAATAGTCCTTTGAACTGCTTCCTGGCCTTCTTCTCGTTTTCCTGTTTATACTCGCAAGAGACGGGTTAAGTGATTGAACATTCAACATATAAAAGGTTCTATCATTCTTTCGATGCAATGCACTGGAAATAGGATAATGCTAACATATTTATGCGCGTTTTGTTGCTTGAAAATATAAAGAACAATGTGTTTCTATTCATTGTGTGCGTGGAAATAAATTCATCACATTTGTGAAATTAGGAAGTTATTTTTTTGAAACTACGGCCAACCAGAACATGGAATCCAACTTCAAGCAACTTCAAGCAGCCAAATGAGAGCCCTTGGACAAAAATATCTTGGAGGAGAAATTATTACGTGTGGAGTCCGGTTATGTCTGGACTCCAATAAAAACGTGACCCATATCCTTATACACAGTGTGTACAACTATACATACTATATACAAATTACAAAATTATATAAATAGTGTGTACAAACTTATATATATATATACAATGTGCACAAATTTGTACACACTGTGTACAAAGACACATGTCACGTTTACATCCGGACTCCGCCTAATAGTTTCTAGTGAAGCAGAGATGCAGATAAAGCGCACACATAGTATTATCAAACAACTTTATTAGTATCATATTGCTTAAAACTTTAGTTAATTTAATTTATATTTTATAGTCATGTATAAATGGCCATTTTATTGGCCTTCTGCCTCGGCTAGATTTTTGCATATAATTGACTGCTTTTGCATATTCATTTTTTTGTCTAATCCAAAAGGTTTAATTGCAGCTAATAATAAGTGATAGCTAAAATTTGGTTAGAAAGCATTCAAATTTGTCAAATCTTGATATTAAAACAACAAGTTTCTCACTTGATTTGAATTTTTTATGGGTTTATCAACTAAAACAACCTACAAGACCTATAACCAACAGCCAAGCCGTCAATTTTACCTGGGTTCCACACTAAATCTTCAACTCTTATTCACATATCACCCTGATTGGATATTGTCATAGATGTTTATAATATTCGATAATACGATAGATTAGTTCTGAACATAGTGAATAGTGACTTGATATCTCGCAATGTTTAAAATTACGCAATTGAGTATTGAGTCGTTTTTCGTTTGTGAAGCGAGGCGTAAGCTTCAATGTGTTTTGAGACATAAGCCTCAAATTCTGAAAATTGCATGAAGCGAAAATAAAGATTAAAAGTAGTTGTTATATAATATCAAAATAATATGTTAAGAAAGGAAGAGGTAGATCTAAAAAACTTGATTAAAAAATATTAGAAATGACCTTTCTTTATTAGATTTAGAAGAGAATTTGACTCTTAACAGGACACAATGGAGAAAAAGGACTCATGTAGTCGACCCCACATAATGGGATAAAAGTTTGTTGTTGTTGCTATTGTTGTACCCAAATAATGTGTTAAAGGACATGACATATTAGCTTTCTATTGAATTATGAAATAACAAATTAGTATAAATATAAAAAATAAAATTGCACAAGACATAAAGTGACAATTGATAAATTGCATGAAATAGAATTAAAATTCAAATATTACAAGAGCAAAATAACATAAAATATAGTAATTGCATAAAAGTATCATATAATATTAAGTTCAACTCCATTTTTTTAATTACCTACTCATTCACATTTAATTACAAAAGAAAGCAAAAATAGTTGGCAACAACTCAAAAATCATCTGCACTGTAATTAATGAGGGGACTTTTTTATTTTATTATTTTTTATTAATGAGGGGTCTTTATTCAAGTCGTCGTCATAACAATTCATCTCACCCTTGCTTTATCCGGTGAAGTCCAATGCTTCACAGTCTGCTTCTTTTTCATTTAATTTGGTCTTCTTCCTCATTCATAAATGTTTCTTATCAATATAAAAATGAGAATAATACTCCAAAATTTTTAGAGGTGGTGGTAGTAGTGTGCAGCTTCCACGTGTTGGCTAAAAAAAATGACACTTTGGCATGAATACCGCTTTGCAGACATAAGATCTATTCTACTTAAGACAGATTGTAGTTAATCGGATTTCCCCTGAAGGTAGTGTCAAGCCTTAGTTAGATATGGGTCCTTACTTCCTATGAGCGCAAGCCTTCATAGTTAATTATTCCTCTTACTACGTAAGAGAGAAATTTCAATTAAGGATGAATAATTTTGAGTGTTTTAGTCTAAATTGTGGAGGAAATGGAGGTAAACCCGATCAAGACCTCATGATTCTGTTGTCTCGGGTATACCATAGGTTTCAGCCTATCAATACTAGTGATCGTTGATGGTAGTGTTCAAGAAATCTGATTAACAATCATGGGTTGTCTCCTCTCAGAAATCTCGAGCAAACTTAAGTGATTATGAGTGGGTTGTAATTTTATCGTGGTTTGGGGTTTACATTTGTTAGAATACCCAGTGGTTGATTTAGTTTGAGATTTATGACTTCATTTAAAAGTTACCCAACTAATTGAATTGGTTCGGGGCTTACGTCTTCTGTTGGAAGTAGCGCGATTATTTTAGAAGTGGGTCTTATGGCTTTCATTAAAAGTAACTCGAATAGCAGGTCTTACAACTTCCATTGGAAGACGCCTGCCTATTTGGGATAGGCTTACGACTTTTGTGTTTAGAAGTGGCCTAAAAGTAGGTCTTACAACCTAGCCCTATAAGCAAAGTGGCATGTAGGTTTTGTTTGGATATATCTTATGACTTCTCTTATGAAGTAGCCTGAAGGTTTTATTTGGGTTTCAAGGTTGTGATACTTCAACTTAGAAGTTTCACTAACGTGTAGGTCTTACTGCTTCACTTAGAAGTGACTCATTGGTTTGTTTGGATAGATCTTATGAATTGTGTGTTTAGAAGTTTCCTGTAGTTTTGTTTTAGAACAAGTCATACTGCTTCCCTTTGGAAGTAGTCTGATCATTTTTTTTTTTTAGGACTTACTACTCTCTAGTAGTTTGTTTGCTGAGTCTAGAGTAGATATATTAGATAGCAGGTACTTTGATTTGCAGTTATTTACTAGTTCGACACTTACTAGCCCAACACTAGTGTTTCTATTACAGCACCTTGTTTTTACTTGTTTCAGCAGTTTAGTTTCAATACTTTACCTTTTTCTTGCTTCAACAGTTCAATTTAGTACTAATCAATTTTGTTTCTTATTTGCAGGTATTTGGAGCTTTGTACCTGTAAGAGCTTGCTTGAAGCATTGGAGAGCTTGCATAGGAGTTTTAGTTTTAAGAGTTTGAGAGTTTTGTGTTTAAGTGTTTAAGTGTTTAAGTGTTTAAGTGTTTAAGTGTTTGGTGTTTAACTTGTACTTAGGATTGGTTAGTGAAAAAATATTATTTTAATTTTTTTATATCAAAATACGCACTTTCACTAGAGTGGCTCTCTCCACATTTTTAAATCATGCTCAATGTAATTTAAATAATTAAATAATTTATTTTAGTTATTAAAATTTAATTGATTGATTAATTAATCACTCAATTAATTAAAGTCATCAGAAGACAAACCGATTTACATTACTAATCACCATATGCATGCAGTATATTATAGTAATCCTTACCACGCAGTACGCAACACTGAACTGTGCCGCAACCATCAATAAATTTTGATATGTGGTTTGAAAGTCTGCAGTCAGAGAAAATGGCAACAAACCTCAAGGCCATTAATTTGTGGCAGACTGCATTCAAGAAGCATGGAAAGTGGGTGGGTGCGGGTGGGTATGACATCCCGAAAGTAACCATAGGTGGGCGTGGGTGGGAAAACCCCTCCAGCGCAGAGAGTGGGTACCCAATGGGTACCCAACCAAGATCCCATGTAGGGCTTTGTTGTTGAATTACTAGCATCATGCTCGAGTTTTGTCCCCCTACTGAATTATGTGTTGCACATCTATTTGAGAGCAAATAGTTGAAAAGGATGTTATATTATTATGCCAGAAACTTAAACTTTAAAGAGAAAAAATCAGATAAAGAAGTATGGTATATCCATTACTCATCAGAAACATGCACATGAAACTTGCGAGAAAAAAATTGAAAAATTCAAATATATTTAAGACAACAAGCCTTACATTAGAACACACGGTGCATTTGATGTAAAATCTAAAGACTACCTACAAACTCAATCACGGCACTTTGTACAAATAATCAAAGATAAGCTCGTAGTCTCTAATCCTAGTATGAAGCCAATGACAATAATATCAGATGTGATGAGAAACTACAACATTGATTTGTCCTATGGGAAAACGTGGAAATGTATTGAGCAAGCTATCACATACATGAGAGAATCCCCCAAACAGTACCATTTTATCTAGTTAAGTTACAAAAAAACTTTCTTTAACCATGTTTGAACCTTGATCGAAATTTCCTCAAATAACAAAAATTAATGTTCGATTAGAATAAAAAAAGTTCAATCATAAATTGAATTTATCCCATAAGGTCAACGATCAAATTTATTCCAAACTTATTCGTTTGAATCAAATCTGGACATGAAAGACTTAAGAAAAAAGGTAGTATGTAGTCCAGAGTGGGCCATTTTGATTTGAAAGAAATTTTTAAACATATTTCTTTAATTTTGAGCATTATGGAACACAAACTCAAATTTTCTATGCCTAAATGATATGTTACCTTGAATAAATTATGTCTGACATGGAGACAAATTGTTCAGTTAAGTACATGTGATTCAACTCATTCCTCAATTTCTTAGCAATAGCTGTTTTGATATTCCAAACAATTTGTATGAAAGTCAATATGAAAAAAAAATTTGTTTACAAATTATTACCCATCAAAAGGAAATATTTCATTACTTAAATAGTACCATAGAAAAAATTTTGCAGATCAAAATAGCATGAAGAGATTGTAGTAATTTTCTTTATATGGTTATATTCTTATAAGATCAATAGTTAGAATGCAGGGAAGTTTATGTAAGAACCTTTACTTCTATTGACTGATAGAAACTTGCACGACATGAAGGGACACTTAGATGGTGGGTTTATTATCATTTTATCCCTAAACTAATGCAGGCAATATTGAATACGAATTTTGCACACTTTAATATAGAAAGCAATATTAACTAAAACTTGTAGTGATTTAAACAACAACAACAACATCTAGCCTTTGTCCAACTACGTGGGGTCGGCTACATGAATCCTTTTTCACCATTGTGTCCGGTTAAAAGTCAAATTCTCATTTAAATCTAATAAAGAAAGATCATTTCTAATATTTTCTAACCAAGTCTTTTTAGGTCTACCTCTACCTTTCTTAACATAAGTCAAATCTAATACCTCAACTTTCCAAACCGGGTCATCGGAAAGCCTCCGTTTAATGTGACCAAACCATCTAAGGCGACTCTCTCTAATCTTATCTTCCACTGAAGCTACTCCAACCTTTTCATGTATATGCTCATTTTGTATCTTATCTCTAAGGGTCAAGCCTCTCATCCACATAAGCATCCTCATATCTGCAACACTTAACTTAGTTTATGCTTCTCTTTTAATGGCCAACATTCGGCACCATAAAGCATTGCAGGTCTCACCACCATCTTACAGAACTTTCCCTTAAGTTTGAGGGGGACATTTCTATCGCACAATAAGCCCGATGCATTCCTCCACTTCAACCATCTAACTTGAATTCTGCTGATAATATCTCCATCAATTTCACCATCACTCTGAACAATAAATCCAAGATATATAAAACATGTACTCTTATTAATGACTTGATCGCCCAAAGTCACAATCCCCTCACTAGGTTTATTGCTACTAAAATTACACTCATATATTTTAATTTGGATCTACTCAAGAAAAAACTTTTAGACTCTAACGTTGACCTCCGTAATTCAAGTTTACCTTCAACTCCCTCTCTAGCCTTATCAACAAGAAGAATATCATCAGCAAAAAGCATACACCAAGGTACATCCTCTTGCAAATGTATAGTGAGAACATCATGACTAAAGCAAAAAGATATGGACTTAAGGCTGATACTTGATGTAATCCAACCAAAATAGGAAAATACTTGGTCAAACCACCTTGTGTTTTGAACACAAGTAATAGCTCCTGCATACATACTTTAATGATTTAAATATAAGCATTATTAACTCCTTTGTTTTCAAAAACTCTCCAACACACTTATCTTGGAACTTTATCATATGCATTCTCTAAATCAATAAATATCATATGTAGATCCTCCTTATTCTCTCTATATTTCTCCATCAAACATCTCAATAAATGTATGGCTTCCATAGTAGACCTACCCGACATGAATCCAAATTGATTTTGAGAAACATTAGTATCACGCCGCAACCTATGCTCCATAACTCGCTCCCATAGTTTTAAAGTATGACACATTAACCTAATTCCTCTATAATTCGCACTCTTGTGCATCACCTTTATTCTTAAAAATATGAATTAACACACTCATTCTCCACTGATTAAACATCTTTTTAGTCTTCAAAATAGTATTAAAAAGTTTAATAAGCCAATAAATTCCTTCATCTCCTAAGCAATTCCAAATCTCTATTGAAATATCATCAGGTTCAACAGCTTTTCCACACTTCATTTTTTTTAAATCCTCTCTAACTTTGGTCTTATTTAAACGTCGATAAAAATAAAAATCTTTATTTTCATTTAGGGTGATAAAGTCACTAAAGTCAATCGTATTTTCACAATCTTAATTAAAAAGTTTAGCAAAATACCTCATCCACCTTTGTTGAATATCATCTTCTAAGAAAAAACTTTTTGATCTTCATCCTTAATACACTTCACTTGAACTAAATCCTTACTACTCCTATCTCTTTGTTTGGCTAACTTATACATATATCTTTCTCCCTCCTTTGTATCTAATCTATTATATAAATCATTAAAAGCTAAGCTTTTTATATCGCAAATAGCTTTCTTAGATTCCTTACGAGCCTCTTTATAACTTTTCTAATTATCATAACTTTTACATCTAAATTAATTTTTATAACAAATCTTCTTATTTTTTTTCTTTTCTTGCACATTTGATTCCACACCACTATTTTTACTATTAGGAGTTTTTTCCTTCGAAACTCTAAGCACATCTTTTGCAATATTCTTAATATCCAAGTAACTTTTTCCCATATAATATTGGCATCTTCATGCAAAGACAGAATCTTAAGATCTAAAATCTTACTCTCAAAAATACTTTTGTTAATATTTTTTAAATGCCCCCATTTAATCCTAGAAAATCGTTTTACTTTATTTTTTTTATTTTTACCCATTTATCTTAAAGTCCAAAACTAATAATCGATGTTGGGTACATAAATTTTCACTCATAATAACTTTACAATATTTGCAATCTAAATGATCTAATTTTCTTATAAGAAAATAATCAATCTGCATTTTACTATATCCATTTTTATAAGTGATAAGATGCTCATCTCTTTTCTTAAATAATGTATTAGCTATTAATAAATCATAAGCTAAAGAAAAATCTAAAATAGTCTTACCACATTCATTTATTGTTCCAAACCCATGGCCACCATGGATGCTTTTAAAATCACCTCTCTCTTTACCAACATGTCCATTTAAATCTCCTCCAATAAAAACTCTTTCTTCAAGAGGTATATTTTATATTAATTCTTCTAAGTCATTCCAAAATTTTAATTTTGAACTCATATCTAAACCTACTTGAGAAGCATAAGCACTTATAATATTAACAATCTTCGCATTAACAACAATCTTTAAAGATATAATTCTATTTGCTAATTCTGTTAATTTTTATAACATTCTCCTTCAAACTCTTATCTATAATCACACCTACACCATTTCTAGTATGACTCCTACCCGAATACCATAGTTTATATCCTAAACTATTAATCTCCTTAACTTTTACTCCAACCCATTTAGTTTCCTGAATGCACTGAATATTTATCTTCCTTGTAGTGATTTAAACGATGACATAAAAAAGAGAAAAGGGTGACACTAGCTTAGGCCAAGTCACATAACTAGAAGTTAAGATCACAAATAATCAATTCTTCAAGCATAACATACATGGAAGATTTTCAACGACAAATTCCTAAGTTAACAATAAGACTAGTCACTATGAAAATAGATCCCTCAATCAACTCTCTAAATTACTAGATTTCGCGGAGGGAGTTAACACACCTTTTATGAATCAATTAAGACCACAAGTTAGGGTAAGATTTAGATATGAAAAGATTTGGGGGAAAGATTTACTTTCTCAGGATTTGGAGACAATCTGCTATTGTACGGAAGAAAGTTGCTCGTAGATAGCTCCAGCAAGGGTGAAGACGATCCTCTCCATGTAGTCCTCTACAGTTTGGTCAACTTTGAGGTTGATGTCGAAGAACAGTGAGTTGAGGATATCGACATGGCCTTGGTCGTCGTAAACGAACATGTGATCAAGTTTTGGATCTGTCATGCATGAGGAAACAACAAATTTCGGTGTACTGGAGATTCTGGACAACAACTACGACAGTCTCTACAGCACTATTGGCCTTTAGAAAATTTTGGACAGCAACCTATAATGCTCAGAAAAGCCTTGGGCAGCTATTTTATGATGATGGGAGCTTTTGGACAACAATTTGTGACCTTCAAGGGTGCATGACAACAAGACACTCTTGCTGGAATATGTGGACAGCTAGCAGAAATTTCAAGGAAAGAGAGGGAAACGTAGGGGAGAACTTCTTGGGAGGAAGCGGCTAGGGGGAGTTGATTTGAGAGTTTAAGGGACTTTTTTAATTAAGTAGGAGAGGGAGGGGGGGCAGCAACTTTGATTGGAATTGGATGGGGAATTAATGGCAGGGAATTGATTGAATTGGAGAGAGGGTGGGTCGGCCATGAATGGGGGAATTGATTGGAGATTTGAAACATTTCCCAACATAGGGTATTAATTAAGGAAAGAGAACTAGAGAAGAATCTCTAATTAATTAATTGAATTAGAGAGAGAGAGAGAGGGAGGGCCGATTATGCAGATTGGGGATATAAAATTTTCCAACATAAGGTATTAATTAAGGAAGATAATTAGAGGAGAATCTTCAATTAATTTCAAGTTTGAAAAGATTGAAAAGTGCCCAAATTAGATTAATCTTATTTTAGGAAAGGATTCAAATTCAAATAAATTTAAATTTGAAATCCTTCCAAATTTAAGATGATCTAAATTAGGTAAGTCTTCAAGTCTTTCCCTAGAAGATATTTTGGAAAGAAAGGAAGGGGAAGGGAAAGAAGGGCCGGAGGGTGAGGGCTTGGGCGATTTGTGGCCGGCGGCTAAGGGAAGAGGAAGGAGGGGATTGTGGCCGGTGGGGTTGTGATGGCGGTGGGGGTTTGGCCGAGAAAGGGAAATGGGAATGGGTGCTAGGCTGGCGGCTTTTGGAGGAAACTTGACCGACGATGGAGGTTGGAGGGGAAGAAATAGAGAACGAAAGGCAACCACGAGCCCGGATGCTTCCTGCGACTGGAGGGTGATCCGGGCTTTGAAAGGATTTCAAATTTCAAATTCAAATTTATTTGAATTTGGATCTTTTCCTAAAATAAGATTAATTTGGACACTTTCCAATCTTTTCAAACCTAAAATTAATTAGAGATTCTCCTCTAATTCTTTTTTCCTTAATTAATACCCTATGTTTGAAAAAGTTTCAAACCCCAATCAATTCCCCCCATGCATGGCCAGCCCACCCTTTCTCTCTTTCTAATTCAATTAATTAATTAGAGATTCTCCTCTAATTCTCTTTCCTTAATTAATACCCTACGTTTGTACAGGTTTCAAATCCCCAATCATTTCCCCCATGCATGGCTGGCCCACCTCTCTCGCCAATTCAATCACCCACACATTAATTCCCTCCCATTAATTCCCCATCCATATCCAATCAAAGTTGTCGGCCCCCTTTTTTTCCCCCTCCTACTTACTTAAAAAAGTCCCTAAAACTATCAAATCAACTCACCCTAACCTTTCCGACCCTAGCCGCCTCCTCCCAAGTTCTCCCCCACGTTCTCCCTCTTATCCCTGAATTCCTGCTAGCTGTACACGTATTCCAGCAGAGTGTCTTGTTGTCCTGCACCCCTGAAGGCACAAATTGTTGTCCAAAAGCTCTCAGTTCATCATAAA